>WNWK01000854.1:215000-367500 GCA_009830355.1 Cherax destructor
TACTTCCCACCTTCAGAGTTGTAACATCCTCACTCCTCCTTCAGAGTGCAGGCACTGTACTTCCCACCTTCAGAGTTGTAACATCCTCACTCCTCCTTCAGAGTGCAGGCACTGTACTTCCCACCTTCAGAGTTGTAACATCCTCACTCCTCCTTCAGAGTGCAGGCACTGTACTTCCCACCTTCAGAGTTGTAACATTCTCACTCCTCCTTCAGAGTGCAGGCACTGTACTTCCCACCTTCAGAGTTGCAACATCCTCACTCCTCCTTCAGAGTGCAGGCACTGTACTTCCCACCTTCAGAGTTGTAACATCCTCACTCCTCCTTCAGAGTGCAGGCACTGTACTTCCCACCTTCAGAGTTGTAACATCCTCACTCCTCCTTCAGAGTGCAGGCACTGTACTTCCCACCTTCAGAGTTGTAACATCCTCACTCCTCCTTCAGAGTGCAGGCACTGTACTTCCCACCTTCAGAGTTGTAACATCCTCACTCCTCCTTCAGAGTGCAGGCACTGTACTTCCCACCTTCAGAGTTGTAACATCCTCACTCCTCCTTCAGAGTGCAGGCACTGTACTTCCCACCTTCAGAGTTGTAACATCCTCACTCCTCCTTCAGAGTGCAGGCACTGTACTTCCCACCTTCAGAGTTGTAACATCCTCACTCCTCCTTCAGAGTGCAGGCACTGTACTTCCCACCTTCAGAGTTGTAACATCCTCACTCCTCCTTCAGAGTGCAGGCACTGTACTTCCCACCTTCAGAGTTGTAACATCCTCACTTCTCCTTCAGAGTGCAGGCACTGTACTTCCCACCTTCAGAGTTGTAACATCCTCACTCCTCCTTCAGAGTGCAGGCACTGTACTTCCCACCTTCAGAGTTGTAACATTCTCACTCCTCCTTCAGAGTGCAGGCACTGTACTTCCCACCTTCAGAGTTGTAACATCCTCACTTCTCCTTCAGAGTGCAGGCACTGTACTTCCCACCTTCAGAGTTGTAACATCCTCACTCCTCCTTCAGAGTGCAGGCACTGTACTTCCCACCTTCAGAGTTGTAACATCCTCACTCCTCCTTCAGAGTGCAGGCACTGTACTTCCCACCTTCTGAACTCAAGTCTACCTAACTACTTTCCTTGAATCCCTTCATTAAAAGAAAATTGGTGGTGCAGACTGAGAGATGGAGGGAGAGTGATGGAGAGAGAGAGTGGTGGAGGGAGAGTGATGGAGAGAGAGTGGTGGAGGGAGAGTGATGGGGGAGAGTTTTGGTTGGAGTAGCAGGGAGGACAGGTTTGATTACATGCAGCTTTCTCATTCACATATGTATATCATCGTTCTGACTCTCTCTCTCTCTCTTCTCTCTCTCTCTCTCTCTCTCTCTCTCTCTCTCTCTCTCTCTCTCTCTCTCTCTCTCAATATTGGAGTGACTTCTGCTTTTCATCTTTATTTTCTTATCGGCTTTTGATCATCTTCGTCTTCATCCTCTTTATTTTCTTCATCATCTTCGTCTTCTTTTTCTTCTTCATCCTTTCCATCTTCATCTTTTTCATCTTCCTCATCTTTATCCTCTCTTTCCTCTTCCTCATCATCATCTTTATCCTTTCTTCTTCCTCTTCCTATTCACAGTTATCATCTAAATCTTCGGGCAATTGGTATGACAGGAAAGTGTCAAGCGGCGTGACACCTTGCCCACCCATCCCCCAGATGACATTGATTCTCGGTCCAGTTGAAGAGTAACATAGACACTATTGTGGTCAACCTGTGTGCGAAGAGGGAGTGAGGGAGGGGAGAGAGAGAGAGAGAGAGAGAGAGAGAGAGAGAGAGAGAGAGAGAGAGAGAGAGAGAGAGAGAGACAGGGCTAATTATAAGTGATAGTTTTTATTTTTTGCCCCGAGCCCAGATTATCAAAACGAATGAAATTAAATCCAGGGACTTCCTGTGTGTGTGTGTGTGTCTCAGGTACCGTCACTAGGTGGTCACCAGGTAGGTAGGTAGCCTTTTTCTGCAGGGGACAGCGGGAGCCCAGGTACCGTTGTAGTCAACCGTTATAGACAGAGACATTAATCATAGTATCATATCAACCTTTGCAGACGATACTAGAATTTATATGAGAGTTTCAACCACTGAGAACACAGCAAATCTTCCTGGTGATATAAACCAAATCTTCCAATGGGACACAGAAAACAACATGATCCCTCAGTTACACCTTTATTAAAAAAAATGTAAAAATATAAACTGGATAGGAGTATAAAATTAACTCAACTCACCAGACTGGAAGATTAATGTGAGAGGATTTAGAAGATCTCAGAAGATCTCATATTTTAGGATCACAATAATTTTGTTATGGGAATCGCAGTGAAAATGATTGGCTGGCTAAGTAGAGGAATCAGAACAAGAGATGCCAAGCTAAGAATGATACTCTTTTAACTCGTACTCTCTATAAAGGAATATTACTGTACACTTTCAGTCTCATTTAAGGCAAACGCAACTGCAAATACAGGGAATGTACAGAGGAACCTTCAATGTCCGTATAAATTCAGTCAAGCACTTAAATGATTAGAAAACGTCTGAAGATCCTTGAACTGTACTCCCTGAAACTTAGGCGAGACAGATACATCATAATTTACACCGCGAAAACTGTGGAGTGATTGGGCCCAAATCTACACCTCGAAATCAGTCCCTACGAAAGCGGAAGGCTCGGCAGACAGTGCAAGATATACCCAGTGGAAAAACAGGGGTACAGTGAGTACATGAAGAGATAACTCACTAAGTGAAATGAGACCATAACTTAAACACCCTTCGCTCTCTCTCTCTCTCTCTCTCTCTCTCTCTCTCTCTCTCTCTCTCTCTCTCTCTCTCTCTCTCTCTCCGTAATTACAGTCATGTTCATTACACCCACCCTGGCCAGCTAGTCTCTCAGCCCTCCTGCAGCTAAAATGACAACAGTCAACTTCTCAGCACAACGCAAGAGAGACGAAGGCCTGTGTAATGCCAAGTTGATTTTCTCCTTGATAAACCTCGTTACCTCAAAGCTCTAGGGGAATCACAGGGTTAATGGGGAATCTGAGCGGGTAATGGCCACCTCCCGAGCACCACCACAGGGGCATTTCTCTCACTTTGAACGGCTGTGCTGTTCGACTGTCTGGGAGGGTGTGGGGTGACACTTTCTTGCGCCGAGGGCTAGGTTAGGGCCTTTAATTTGTTGATTTCTTCGGCATCAGAGGGACAATGGCGGCGCTGCCAGCGTCGGCCAGGGACCTCCATCATTGTGCGGATAAAAGACCTCCAGCAAGTGTTTGGTGTTGGTGTTCAAGGCCAAGACAATGTAGGTATCGTAGTGGGCTTGTATGATCACTACGCCACGCACACTACAGGTATCGGAGTAGGTTTGTATGAACACTACGCTACACGCACACAAACACTGCAAGTATCGTAATGGGTTTGCACGACGACTTCACCAAGTACATTAGTGCGACCTCTGCACCACAGGCAGGTATCGTAAGTATCAGGGGAAGCTTCCTCTAAACTATTTCACGAAGCTGCTCTTTGACCTCTCTTGAAAACACTTTACTGTATACCTGTAACATACCTGTGATCGATATCGACGATTTTCTGCCTTCGCAGCTTATCCTGTGGCTAGGTTTTCTTTGTTGATTACCTGTTCAACCTGGCTGTTGCCGCTAGCTGCGCTCTGGTCCACACATCAATCACAGCCTTCTTGATGCGCCATTTGGCGTAGATGGGGTCACAGTGTTTCTTGAAGACTTCTGCACCGGTTCCTCCATTATGATATCAGCTGACAGCAGGCTGAAGTCTTGAAAGACTGGCATCTTATTTTCTATGGAACACAATAACACTGTCATCTTTGGTTTGTACTCCTGGTAGCAGACGTCGAGTCTCAGCTCCTGGCCCAGCAACTGTTAATGACTTCCGTTTCTTTGCTGTTATTGAGGCATATTACGAAGAGAATCTTCTTCATGTATCATTCCTTATTTATTCTTCTTTTATCATTCCCAATTTATTCTTCTCGTATCATTTCCTATTTATTCTTCTTGTTTTTATTGCCTCTTGGTTTTATCCTTGTTCATATCTTCCCTTGCTTATTCCCCTTGCTCGTATCTCCCCTCGCAACACTAGGTTATATGAGAATACAGATGAGCCGTAGAGGATAGACACGAAAAAAATGTAATTGGAAAATTTACCCAGATAGGTATCGGATGTACAGCAAGCCTATTTTCAAGTGTGTTACTGAAGATGCAACCTTGTGTTAGCACAATGTTTACACAGGAGGGAGGAGTATACAGTCAAGTGAATACAAGAATATAAACACAGAATATTAGAGCACTGCATTGTGTATGAGTGGTTGAGTGTGTTTTTGCGTGTGAATGAGTGGTTGAGTGCTTTATAACATTGTGTGTGAGTGACTGGGTGTGTTTTAACGTGTGTATGTGTGGCTGAGTGTGTTATTATATTTGTATGAGTGATTGAGAGTGTTATAACGTGTGTATGAGTGGTTGAATGTGTTAAAACGTGTGTATGAGTGATTGAGTGTATTTTAACATGTGTATTCGATTAGTACGAGGTATGGTGGGAGTAGAGAAGAGAATGATGAGACGGGAGCATAAAGTAATGGGAGGGAGAGGAAGAAAATGGAATGGGGACTGAAGAACGCAATTGGAACCGGAGGCATAAATAACGATGGGAAGGGAGTGAGGAATGGAGAAAGTAATAGGGATGGTTGTTGTGGGGAATTAGAGAGGACGAATAAAGTAACTGGAAATGGGGAAAGGGTTCTGTGGAGTGTAGAACCAAGATTGGGTAGGGGGAGGGAGGAGGGGGGTTTGGGAGGAGAGAATGTTCCTGGAAGGGAGAAGGGAATACGGGTGAGGAGACGGGAGGGAGGGACTTAATGGGAGTGGAGGAAAGGGGAAGAGAGAAGAGGGAATGGGAGGAGAGGGAGGGAAGGGAGAAGAGGGAAGGGGAGGAGAATGGATGGGGAGAAGAGGGAAGGGAGAGAATGGATGGGGGAAGAGGAGAGGGGAGGGAGGGGAAGGAAGAGGAGGGAGGAAAGGGAAGGGAACATATTGGAAGGGAAGGGAAGGGAGGGGAGGGAAGGGGTGGTGACAAGGAACAGATGAGAGGGAGGACTCCAATTAAACTTTAATATTAAAGAATTTTTCTAATAAAATGGCGCTCAGTGAGCAAGATGAACGTGAGGAACGTGAGAGGTAGGGGGGGAGAGAAGGAGGGAGGGGAGGGGAGAGAAGGAGGGAGAGGAAGAGGTGGGAGGAGGGAGGAGGAGGAGGGAGGAGGAGGAGGAGAGGGGTTAAGGAAGCAGAGGAGGAGGAACGGGGTTGAGGGGGAAGGAGGGTGAATTATAAGGAAGGGGTGAAGATAGACGGAGAAGGGAAGTTGAGGGGAGGGGGAGGCGGTTCTTGCTTGTTAGTGACTTTGTTTTTATTTGTGTTTTTTTGGGGGGCTGTTTTTTTTTTATGTGCTCGAGCGCGACTCATGTCTTGTTACGGAACTTTATGGAGACCAATATGAACACACACACACACTCTCTCTCTCTCTCTCTCTCTCTCTCTCTCTCTCTCTCTCTCTCTCTCTCTCTCTCTCTCTCTCTCTCTCTCTTCACACCAACCAACCCTTGAGCTTCTACTCACAAAATTTTATAAATCTTTATATAAACACTATTTATATCCAGCGTGTCCCTGTAAAATTAATAATGTTAAAATAATAATAATAATAATTGTTATTATTATTATTTTTATTTTATTATTATTATTCAAACATGGCCCACGTAATCCTTCCTGGTGGAACTGGTATGGTGAGACAAATATATTGTAATTACAAGATACGTATTCACTGATCAAGACACTGCCTACGTTATCTTATACTTACATTACGTAAGTTCATGAATTCCCTTTCAGAGATTCTCTCTTCTAAATGGGCAGTGAAGAGAAGGGTGATCCGACGAACCAAATTCGCGTAAGACTGCAAGATACTGTTATTAATTTGCATACAGCAGATATCCGTCACCATGAGTGTTAGCGAAGGAAGATTTATGTCTGGGAGAATAAAGCAAGCTGATGGGGGTGACGATACACTTATTGATTCTGTATTAGCAAAGCTTTTAGTAGATATCAACCGTGATAAACCAAAGACTTGTATTTCAGGTGAGGTGCATGAATGTTATGCATCACATGGTAATAATTATAATAATAACCTTTAGTTCTACAAGCACATTTAACAACGTATACAGGCCATAGCTGACATCAGTGACATTCTATATAGAAAGCCTCCTTGTTATGCAGAGCATTTCGGGCAAATTAGGTTATTTTTGTCCCCAGTATGCGACCCACACCAGTCAGCTAACACCCAGGTACCTATTTTACTGCTAGGTTAACAGGGACAGCAGGTGTCTTAAGGAAACACGCCCGAATGGGTATCGAACCACGGACCTCAGTGTGTGAGCTGAGTGCTCTAGCAATTGAGTTACTGTGCCTAGTGTGCTCACACTTGTTGAAGATGAGAATAATGTTGTGTTGATCAGGAATGTCAGTGGAAAAATCCTTCGAGAGTGTGGACCTCTGGCGTCCCAAAAAAAAGGCCAATTCACCATCCAAAGTGACACTCTTCCCACTTTCAGGATATCTATCCATCTCAGGTACACATTACCTTCAATTGTGACTGGGAACAGTATAACAATTGCAGTCACATATTGCCCAGCACCACTGCAAATTGGAATTAGTCTTATGCATCAGAAGATGTGGCTCACTGAACAATTCCATGACCTTGGTATCTGCTGTCTGGGTGTGTATTTGTCAGTGTTGTTGTGTGGTCTGTGTGTGCCTGTCGTCGTTATTGTGTGGTTTGTGTGTTTGTTATTGTTGTGGTGTGGTTTGTATGGGTTTGTCATGGCTGTTGTTTGCGTGTGTTTGTGTGCGCTTTTCATGGTTGTTGTGGTCTTTGTGTGTGTCGTGGTTGCTGTGGCCTTTGTGTGTTAGTCATGGCTGTTGTGGTGTGTGTGTGTGTGTGTGTGTGTGTGTGTGTGTGTGTGTGTGTGTGTGTGTGTGTGCAACTACTGGCCGCAACTTTTTATCATCACTCGTTATTACTGCAGTTAATTTCTCTGCAGTCTTCTTCATTGCTTGCAACCCCGAGTCAATGTTGCTGTCTTATCTGCTCTTTACTGCCACTCTATCTCCCACCCTTAACCCTCCCTCCCCCCTCCCTTCCTCCCTCCCTCCCCATCCCGAGGGAAAGGTGAGGATGCTGAGGGAAGAGGGAGACTGGGAAGGATAGTTAAGGAGAAAAGTATGTTGAAGAGTAGGTTAAGGGGCAGTTAAGGAGGAGGGAAGAAGATTTTTTTGAAGTCTATGGAGTAGGAACCATTGATGTATTTTTTTTTCTTTTTCAAAATTTTACTTTCAGATTTTAAACATCGGCCTTTTAATTGGGAACATACAAGTGCATTAATACAGTCACGGTATTGTATCTTTTTTTGTTATTTAAGTGCATTAAATTTCAAAACTGGGATGCCTTTTTGAAAGAATTTATTACCTCTAACACCACGAAAATTTTGCGGCGGCCGTCTTGAAAAAAATCACAAATATACTGAAATTAACTTTCCCTTCTAAGGTTTACGATAAAAAGAAAAGAGTCTTTAAAAATGCGAAGATAAAAAAAATTGTTTTTTTTTCTCTCGACTATCATATACACTAAGCAGCTCCTTGATTCAGTAAATAGAGTAAATGGTTGAGATGTTAGTGAGGCAGCCTCAGGGATGCTGCTCAGACACGAAAGAATGAAGATGAAAAGAGAACGAACGAGAGGAGAACAGAGGAAGAGGAAAGTGAGCACGAGGGGAAAGGGAAAGGTGTGTACATAGCGGAAGGAGATGCACAAACAGGAAGAAACTACCTCTGGAATTAAAACAGCATAGATGATAGAGAGGGAGAGAGAGACTATGTATGTGTATGTGTGCATATATGTATGTATATGTGTATATATGTATGTATATGTGTATATATGTATGTATATGTGTATATATGTATGTATATGTGTATATATGTGTCCATATATTTGTATATATGTATGTATGTGTATATATGTATGTGTCTATATGTGTATGTAATGTATGTGTGTATATATGTATGTATATGTGCATATATGTACATGTACATGAGCGCACAGGTGCTCGTCTGTGGGATTTTGCGTGTACATGCAAGTGTTTATCTGCATTCCTCTATAAACAAGAGTGTAGGCGAACCTGCATATGATGTGACGTGCAAGAATGTGTGTGTGTGGGCGAGGAATGTTTTGTCTTGTATGGTAGGGTTGTACTGGGGTGATGAGGTGGAGGGGAGGGTGTGCTGGGGTGATGAGGTGGAGGGAGGGTGTGCTGGGGTGATGAGGTGGAGGGAGGGTGTGCTGGGGTGATGAGGTGGAGGGGAGGGTGTGCTGGGGTGATGAGGTGGAGGGGAGGTGTGCTGGGGGATGAGGTGGAGGGAGGGTGTGCTGGGGTGATGAGGTGGAGGGAGGGTGTGCTGGGGTGATGAGGTGGAGGGGAGGGTGTGCTGGGGTGATGAGGTGGAGGGAGGGTGTGCTGGGGTGATGAAGGAGAAGGGAGGGTGTGCTGGGGTGATGAAGGAGAAGGGAGGGTGTGCAGGGGTGATGGGGTGGAGGGAGGGGTGGCAGGAGAAGTGGAAGAATGAGGGATAGGAGAGGCTGGGTTGTATGTTGTTGTTGTAGTTATTGTAGATGTTGTATTATGTATTCTGTGTCGTGTTACGGCCCGTTCGCTGCTTACGTTCCTTTGAAGTATACACCTAGGAAGTATGCTCATGTTGATCCTATGGAGAGAAAAATGCAGAAGCAACTGCTAATATGCAGTGCAACAGTGATACAACTGTAGACGGTGGTGTCTACTGATATACATGAGAATTTTGTAGACAATGGGCATTGTCGGATTCAGCGGTCTGAGTTGGGGTGAACGTGTGAGTGGGTAGAACACGATGGTAAAGAGATGACGTTTCGCTCACTATGTGGACGAAATGTCGTCTGTGAAGGAGTCCATATAACTGCATTTGCGTCTAACAATTATCAGATAGGGGTATTTTTTGTAACAACTGTGTATAACCAAAGAATGCGTCTAGCTTATGTTTTATAGAGGTTTAATTGTTGAAGCCAAAATATAGCTATTCTCGTTTTTCCCTGCAATACTTCATCTCCCAGCTGCTCAGTAAACCTTGTTTTGATCTTGAAGGTTGGCTGAGGGTCTCTCTTGTGTGTGTGTGTGTGTGTACTCATCTAGTTGTACTCACCTAGTTGTGGTTGCAGGGGTCGAGACATAGCTCCTGGCCCCGCCTCTACACTGGCCGCTACTGGGTCACTCTCCCTGCGCCATGAGCTTTATCATACCTCTTCTTAAAGCTATGTATGGAACCTGCCTCCACTACATCGCTTCCCAAGCTATTCCACTTCCTGACAACTCTGTGACTGAAGAAATACTTCCTAACATCCCTGTGATTCATCTGAGTCTTCAACTTCCAACTGTGTCCCCTTGTTGCTGTGTCCCATCTGTGTGTGTGTGTGTGTGTGTGTGTGTGTGTGTGTGTGTATGTGTGTCATTTGTTTGGTCTGTTGTAAGCTGAATGGTATGGGATCTGTTCGTGTGGGGAATGTCCTGTGATGATCTGTTCGTGTGGGGAATGTCCTGTGATGATCTGTTCGTGTGAGGGAATGTCCTGTGATGATCTGTTCGTGTGGGGAATGTCATCTGAGGAACTCCTCTTTCCAAGACATGTTGACTAAGGAAGAATTTGGAGTGTTTCGTCACGTCTTAGTATGGCTCATTCTCATTTTTGTTCCCAACTGTGTTCTTTTATCCTATGTCTTTTCCTATCAAACAACCTGATTCTAGCACTTCCGTCAGTGCCTCTGAGCATCTTGTGTTACCATGATTATGTCGTCTTTAGTTGTCTTATCTTCCAAATTCGTAATATTCCGGTTTCTTAGACTTTTTTTTTTACCTCCAGTTATGTCTGTTCTTGGCTCTTCACGTCGCAAACTCCTGCATGTCTTATATCCTTTGAACGTGTCTGATGAAGTGTGGGCTCCATTCTGGTGCTGCATGCTCTACGACGGATCCATCAAGCAATTATAAAGCCCTAAATGATTGTATATTAGTTAAATTAAGTTTCCTGTGAGGAGCTCTAGCGTTCACTAGTCTCGCATACGCTTCTGAGGTTACTCGTTTGATTTGTCTCTGGAGATATGCTTACTAAAGGATAATTATTTATCCTTGTCAAAGGTCTGGTCTTTACCTACCCAAGTCATCCCTTGTGTTGATGACGTTGCACTTAGTGCCGTTATATTCCAGTATCCTCTTGTCTAATCACTCTGGTTTGTCTAGGTCTTGTAGTACGTCCCGGGTCTCTCCCCGTTCGTATCTTCTCAGAAACTTCACGTCGTTCCCAGACAAGGTTGTATATGACTCAACAGCCTCTTGGAGTACCCGAGGCTTTGATCTCCTCGTTTAATTAAACACATCATCGCTATCATTGTGTAGTCTCGTAGCTCAGACTGACAGACTCTATCAAAATGTGTGATGGAACATGGCTGGAAAAACGTGGATATATCCAGTTTTGCTAAATAAAAAAAAATTGTCCTTGACTTTATTAATGCCTACCTGTCTGTCCTTTTTTAATTTACTTTTCTTTTTCTCCCTAACTACAATTTCTCCCTGCATCCTTTACCTCCTTTCCTCCTTCCCCGTCTTCCTGCTCTCTTCCTCTTCCCTATCCTCACATTTCCCCCATCCCTTCTTTTCCCCTTACCTAACTAATCTTGATCTCTTCCCCAACTCTCACATTAAGTCAGCTTAGATAAGGTATCGGCGAGTCCGCATACTAAACCCACATCAATTCTGACTCACCAAAAGAGGCTCGCTGGTAACCGCGATAAATTCTTCTCGAGCCGCCCTTGTTGCTATAGGCCAGGATCTCAGGGGCGTGGGTAAGTGCTGAAAGGTGAGTGTGGGCGTGGGTGGGCGCTGGAAGGTATGTGTGGGCGTGGATGGACGCTGGAACTCGTCAGTGGGCGCGGATAGGCATGGCTGGGTGGGTCTTGTGTGACAAAGACCCCTCATGATGTATGGGACTGAGGTATTAGAGGTCGGCTTGGGCGTGAAAATGCGTGTGTGGGCGAGCTTAGAAAGATTTATGTGGGCGTTGGTAAGCCTCTGCAAGTGAGCGCTAGTGCGCTCTCACGGTGCGTTGACGCCTTTTAAGACGAGCGTATATACACGCCGGGGTGAGTGTGAATGCACTCTGGCTAACATGAGAGAGATGGTTGGCATGCACATCGACAGTAGTTACCAGTTGTCAGAAACACTTGTCGATAGACACTTGACACTTGACTCGTGGGTGTGTGTGTGTGGGTTTGTGCATATGAGGGCGTAAATAAACATGGGTGGGCGTCTGAGAGTCTTCTCTCTGTTATTTGTTCCGATGATAGGTCATGGCCTCCGCGACTCGCTCCCAAACAAGACCTGGTAAGTTGGTAAGGAAGTATTACAGAAATAAGAACTATGAAGAAACCCCCCAAAAAAAAAAAAAAAAAAAAAGTAAATATAAGTGCATGGTGAATGAAAAAAATGAAATTTGTAAGATTTACCTATCTTCTTACATGCTCATGAGACAGAGGGAGAAGGTCAATTCTGCCAGAGTGCAAAACATTTAGCATGCTTCTGTTTCAAATGCTTGCCTATTATGCCTTAAAGTCTTTATATTTACTCACTGGAGCGGAGAAGAGAGAGAGAGAGATACATGATAATATATACCTAGAAAGTACTTGAGAGCCTGGTCCCAGGTCTGCATACTGCCATAAAAAAGAACATACTGGAGTTAGAAATATGGGAGGAAGTGCAAAATAAACCGTGTGAAAAGTAGAGGTGCAGTGGGCACAATAAGGGAACATTGTATCAACATTCGTGGTCCCAGATTATTCATCATCTTACCAGAAGATATCAGAAACACTGCTGGAACAAGTGTAGACTTCTTCAACTGGACAAGTATCTTCACCAGGTGCCAGATCAACCAGGTTGTGATGGATATGTGGGCCAGCGGGCCTCCAGCAGCAACAGTCTGGTTGACCAGGCTTGCACCAGACGAGTCTGGCCCATGGCCGGGCTCTGGGAGTAGAACAACTCTCGGAACTCATCAAAGGTACCTACATCTTGGTTGGAAAATTAGAACGCAAGTGCGTAGAAGTGGAAGAAGCGTGAGCAAATGTTGGCGAGGGTGAGAGGAAGTGTGTGGGCGTGGGTGTGTGGGCGTGGGTGTGTGGGAGGGGCAAGTCACCTGATGTTACCATGACTTGGGTCTTGCCAAGATTGGAACATGGGACTTTCCCCGTCTTCTTTATTTTTAAAAATGAATACGCGACTTCGCTTTCCATTTATTAATTTCTTCAGTGTTATCAACTTGTTTTATTAATTATTATTCACCATATAAGTGCGCGATTAAGTTTCCGGTACATAACAAGTGCGGTTTATCCTCCGCTGTAAATATTCTAGCGGTTCGCTGCCACTCTTTTACACACCTTGTAAATCTTTTACAAATAATAACACGAATAATAATAATAATAATAATAATAATAATAATAATAATAATAATAATAATAATAATAATGGGATTTCAGTGTTAGTGATATTGTTGAACAGAAAATAGGCTCACTAATAATGATAATAGTAATAGTTATACTACTACTGATAGTATTACTACTGCTGCCGCTTCCACCACCACTACTACTA
This sequence comes from Cherax destructor, assembly GCA_009830355.1. Classification (NCBI taxonomy): domain Eukaryota; kingdom Metazoa; phylum Arthropoda; class Malacostraca; order Decapoda; family Parastacidae; genus Cherax; species Cherax destructor. Next base: position 227,810 of record WNWK01000854.1, read on the forward strand.
CGAATACCAATAATAATAATACTTATAATAATAATAATAATAATACCGGAACTTAATAACAGTCTATACTTAGAAAAATTAACTCGTACAAAATATGATGAAAGTTTATTCCCAAACAGAACATTAAACACACACACACACACACACGTACACACACACACACACACACACACACACACACACACACACACACACGCCCCGATGGCATGGTGGCTAGCGCTCTTGCTTCACGCACGGAGGGCCCGGGTTCAATTCCCGGCGGGGCCGAAACATTTCGAAGTGTTTCGTTACACACACACACACACACAACATACATACATACATACAACAGGCCTAGTGTCTAATCGACATGTGCCTAGGACAAAATGGTAACTAACTACACACACACACACACACAATACTGTATAATAAATAAGGAAGAGAGGCCTCGTTTTTCTAGTTCTTCAGTTGTTGATGTAAATGTAGAGAGAGAGAAAGTGAGAGAGAAAGTGAGAGAGAGAGAGAGAGAGAGAGAGAGAGAGAGAGAGAGAGAGAGAGAGAGAGAGAGAGAGAGAGAGAGAGAGAGAGAGTCACTAATTAAAAAAAGTCATTGGCTTCCCTCACCAAGATGTCCAAGGGACACTTAGCAGTTCTTCGCCTAAGAGTCAGCAAAGAGAAGGGGAAAAACATAAATAGAGGTAACAAAAGCTAGGCCTACCAAGTAGGAGGCTAACAAAGGGTTCACTTCATCAAGAGAGCTAACACACATCACGACCCATTACCTCTGCAAATAGACACACACACACTGAACAAGCAAATATCCTAACCAACCTCCAGACCATTTTAAGTGACAATACTCTGGGATTCATCTCGTGTGGTGTGTGTTTGTACTCACCTAGTTGTGGTTGCAGGGGTCGAGTCCCAGCTCCTGGCCCCGATCCTTTGTTAGTCGCTACTAGGTCCACTCTCTCCCTTCTCAAAAACCCTTATCGTACTTCTTCTTAAAGCTAAATATGGATCCTACCTCCACTATACTCTCCAGACTGTCCTACTTACTGACAACTCTATAACTGAATAAATACTTTCTAACATTCCTGTGACTCATCTGGGTCTCTGACTTCCAGTTGTATCCCTTTATTGCTGTGTCCCATCTCTGAAACATTCTGACACTGTCCACCTTGTCAATTCCTCTCAGCATTTTATACGTCGTTATCATGTCGTCCCTCTCTCTCCTGTCGTGTGTGTGTGTGTGTGTGTTAGTGTGTGTGTGTGTGTGTGTGTGTCAACATCTGTCAAACTCACCTGTCGATAAACACTTACCTTGTATACTCACAGTATATGAAGTTGCACTGGACGACCACTGGAAGTGCATTTGCTGGAGCAAAAGCGCTTCTTGTAATCATATTTGCTTGAACCTCTTCCTCTTTTCTGCCACATTGCAAGCTCCTGATGATGTGTTGATTGCAACACGAAAGACCTAGAGCTATTATTCAACTCCCCCCTCTCCCGTGGTTGTTTTGTATTTATTAGTACATATTTACTCTTGTCCATAATTTTTTATTTGACTTACCCACTGGCAATTTCCGTCGGTTAGACCCATGTGTCCTAGTTATTCCAGCACAAACTATGCAAATACTGAGTGGATCTTTCAGATGTTTATCCCTACCCGAAGTCCTTTGCTTAACTATGGACTATTTCGTGTATTATGTTACATATAATGTAAAACTAACTTAATGTCATGGAAAATAAACTTGATCTTAAAAACTAATATTACTTCAATCACTACACTATGGTATCTGTTTTGTATAAAATAATTTTTCGCACGTTTTATTTCCGAGGGGAAACTCTCCTTGTTTACTCCCCTCTCTCGCTGGATACAGTCGCTAACTGAACACTTATGTGGAAGGAAAAGACACTATATTGTAGGAGAAACATTAATGACAACGTTTAATCAAGGGGTGACTTGTCAAGTGCACTTGACGACATATAAATGATGAAGACCTTGCTCTGGAGGACACATTGTACCATTAATAAAGGTTTCAATGTAACATTGTGTCTCTAGCTCCGCTTATCGACATTCGTTAAATTTTTAATATTTGTTACTTAAAGAAAAATAACTAAATATTGCGTTTTTGTGATATCACCCCGGGTACCCTGGTGTGATGACCCAGTGTGACTGCTCACCCCGGGTACCCTGGTGTGATGACCCAGTGTGACTGCTCACCCCGGGTACCCTGGTGTGATGACCCAGTGTGACTGCTCACCCCGGGTACCCTGGTGTGATGACCCAGTGTGACTGATTTAATGTCAGTGTTTCGCTTAACCCAAATTTCCATAACAGATGTTATTGACAGATATATCAGTTGTTTTTACTTACATTTTTTTGACTTGTATTTCTGTCCAAGCAAAACGAGCGTATGATTTTCTTAATAACTAATGTTTGGTTAGCAACTTGGTGACCATCAGTCTGGCAATGTTATGTTCTGCTCTCCATAAATTACGCTTGTATGCTCTGAACCAACGGGTATTGAAATCTACTAGAAGCGAAAACACGCCTGACCTAATTTTCACTAACGTCCAGGAACTAATCAGATACATAACAATCAGAAGTGCAATATTCTCAGATGACAACATCGGAGAAGCATAAACAAATATAATGTCAGGTATGGAGACCTCCAGAAATAGCCATTGGGAAGGGATTATCGGTAAACTCACCTTCAGCTATCAGAGAATTGACTTGGGCAAAATAGGTAAAGAACTACCAGATAGTCCCTGGGAGACAGTCCCTGGGAGACAGTCCCTGGGAGACAGTCCCTGGGAGACAGTCCCTGGGTGATAGTCCCTGGGTGACAGTCCCTGGGTGACAGTCCCTGGGTGATAGTCCCTGGGGTAGAGTCCCTGGGTGACAGTCGCTGGGTGACAGCCCCTGGGGTACAGTCCTGGGGTACGATCCCTGGGATACAGTCCCTGGATGAGAGTCCCTGGGTGACAGTCCCTGGGTGACAGTCCCTGGGGTACAGTCCCAGGGGTACAGTCCCTGGGTGGCAGGTCCTGGGGTACAGTCCCTGGGTAATAGTCCCTGGGAGACAGTCCCTAGGAGACAGTCCCTGGGAGACAGTGGGAAGTGCCCTAAACCCACAAAAGTACATAGAAATAAAGAGGCGAACAGTGAATTAAATATTAAATATAAGATTAAAACGAGATTGAGAACGAAGAAGAATGTAGAGGAGAAGAACGTAAATAAAAGTACATTGAACTGCTTAAAAACGAAAATATTCCATAGAGAATGAGGGAAAATAAAAAAATCATGGGATTATTGATAAAAAGCAGAAACTAAACAATCGTAGCAGACGGAAGAAGTAAAATAAGAAACAAAAGGTAGTCCTGGAAATGGCAGGAAACCCGAAATATTTCTTCACATACGGTTAAGCCCAGACAAGAACCACCTGCAGGTATTTTTCGTTACGTAAAGAAAATGAGCGAAAACTTAAGAGACTTATTAAGAATCAGTGTTCAGCAGTCCACTAAAAGGGACTAGAGTACTGGATGCAGATTTTTTTCTTTCACTAACCTAGCCAGCCTTACAAATTATATATTTGACGTAAACATTAATCTCAGAGTATTCGAAGAAAATCGCACTGGTTACCAACAGCACCACTGTCTCATTGTGACCCTTTGCACTTTAGTTTTTTTTTGGGCATGATTTTTCAGGCGTAGGTTCCAAGTTGGTGGTGCATACTCCCAGTTGCTCCTCACATATGTATAGGGTCATTCATGGGTCTTCGTTGAGATTCCTGAAGACTAGTCTTAGATTAGAAAATTATGTACATTCGCTGCAAAGATTACTGTTAATGTGCGCCTCTGTCGATGTGCTCGATTATACTCACATCTAGGGCCTCCTTGTGTAAGTGTTGTGGCCGGTGTCCTCCCAGTTTGTACTCAGTTTCCGGTCTTCCCTCGCTTCCCCGATTATCAATACCCTTTGTTTACTGTTGCTAAATTTCAGTAAAAACGTATCTGATCAATGTTCGTTACCATTTGGTCCTAGGGACATGTCGATTAGACACTAGGCCTGTTGTTAGTTACCATTTTGTCCTAGGCACATGTCAATTAGACACTAGGCCTGTTGTACATATGTGTGTGTGTGTGTATGTAAGGAAACACTTCGAAATGTTTCTGCCCCACCGGGAATTGAACCCGGCCCCTCCGTGCGTGAAGAAAGAGCTTTACCCACTAGGCCACCGGGGGCTGTTGTATATGCGTATGTATGTGTGTGTGTGTGTGTGTGTGTGTGTGTGTGTGTGTGTGTGTGTGTGTGTGTGTGTGTGTGTGTGTGTGTGTGTGTGTGTGTGTGTTTTAGCCTCTCTACAAGTACACTCACTCAAAAGACGATTGATAAGCACTCTCTGTATTTCCTAAGAGGATCGCTCACACCTCCGGGACCCATCATAAAACTATCTCACAAAAAGCCACCAGTCTATCTCTCTCTCTCTTATCGTCGCCCCTGGTCTTTAGCGTACACACTGTTGTAGTGTAGCTTCTTATAATTATGCATATGTGTGTTCGAAATTACCAAACTATGTAAGTTAGTGGTTCTTGAGAGAGAAATTATAATATAAGGTAAAAAAAATACGCAAAGAAATAACTGAGTGGATAGAAAGTGGTGAAGTGTGTGTGTGTGTGTGTGTGTGTGTGTGTGTGTGTGTGTGTGTGTGTGTGTGTGTGTGTGTGTGTGACCTTCACCCTGATAGCCGGACATACCAGCTGATATCATCAGTGCCCACTGCTGCTTGTCTACCTCTGTCCACTCCTGCCCTCCAGCCAGCCTTTACACTCCTGTGCAGTCACCTCCTCTTCTCGCCCCTTGCTTTCGCCTGCTCTCTAAAACTCGCGCCCTAGGCCCAGACTCGTGGAACTCAATATTCATTAAGCATTGCAAAGTGCCACTACCACATGCCTAAAATATGCAGTGGAAACGAAGTATGGGCACAGGAGTCGTCCCACAGTAACAGTAATGAAATCCCACAGATATATTTCCTCTCCACAGAGATGGCAAGAACGCAATCGCAAAAACCAATACGACTGAAGTCACATACCATCATAATCTTTGAAACATCTTTATGTAAAACGTTAAACCCGTGTGGGTCATACGTACGACCCAGCAAGGCTGATGTCGAACCTATATTACGTATGAATATTGTGTGAAATACAGGAAGGGTATGTATATTTCTCCATGAATAGATAATACAAACACTGTGAGCAGCTATAAGTAATTTTTCAAGACTGATTATAAATGTAAGTGTATTTGTGTATACCTGAATAAACTTACATGTGGCAGCTCTTCGAAGAGAGTCTAAAATATCAGTAAAACGTTTAGGCCTAGTTCCTAGGCCTTTTGTGTATCCATGTGGTTCTAGAAGTTATCGGAGACTTTGTAGAATGCTGGGAATGTGTTTAAGAACCTTGTTCATGGACTGGGCTGCGGGGGCGTTGATCCCCGGAACACCCTCCAGGTATGGGGCACTTGGACATGCCAATTGTTCCTAGAATGTGGCCCTAGTTACCGTACACCACCGGTGAAATTTTGAAAGCGCTTCACGTGTTATGAGCGAAATAAGAAAAGTTGGAGAAAAGGAATTCTGGATGCTACTTAATGGTCCCTTTCAGGGATACCTAATTAGATGTACTATGGTAGCTGCATGAACTGTGAAAAGTATCCCTATATATATATATATATATATATATATATATATATATATATATATATATATATATATATATATATATATATATATATATATGTCCGAATAGGTAAAACTGGTCAATTAGCAAGAACTCGTTTAAAATTGTTCTTTCTAAAATTTTCTCTTAAACGTTTAAAGATATATTTTTCTCATTAATGTTAATATAAAAAATAATAATTTTGTACCAAAAGTAAATTAGAAAACTTACCTAACCTTATTATAACAAGCGCCATTTAATTTAGCCTATTCCAACTAAATATATTTTAGATAAGTTTACAATAATATAATAATAAACAAACGCAATGAAATATATTTTTTGTTAGGTTCAGAATAATTTTTGCGAAATTATTGCATACAAAAATTTTCGCTTGTCTTGAATAGTATAAATCGAGAAAATAGCATGAAAGTATGTGAAAAAGCGAATCAGAATGAAGAAGGACGGAGCGCCTGAAGGACTGCCAAGGTCTTGAAGGGTTCTTAATGTCCTGAAGCATTCTGAAGGTTCTGGAGGGCTTATGCTCACGGTGCTTGAGAGGATGAAGGGATAGTATAATACTGGGAAGATATGGGAGGATGAGGAGGTAGAAGGAGGAGGATGGGAAGGAGGATGAGAACTGGAGGAGGATGGATGCGAAAGGATTAGAGGAGGAAAAGGAAGGTGGGAATGGAGGAGGAAAATAAGGATGGGAAAAGGAATGGAGGAGGAGGAAGAGGGGGGCTGAGGAGGAGAGGAAGAAGTAGCAGACATCATCAAGAAACATAACGGCTTATGTTTCAGCGTCGCCAAGTCCCTTGTTATCAGGGATTGTGGTTCTTGCCAGCAGGTCCTCCCAGTGTACAGCCTCAGTGATGGTGGTGGTTTGTGGTGGAGATGGTTGTTGGAGAAGTGGTGGTAGGAGATGTAATGGGGGGGGTGGAGGTGCTGTTTTGTGAGTTAGAATTTGGGTGCAAATATGAGTGTAAATCTGGCCAAAAAATTATTTAAAATTTGATATGACCGTAGGATTTATATAAGGGCAGACACTGAATGTAAATGTAGAAATTAAATGTAATTGAACGTTATTTTATGCCTCCTGTGATTGAAGAAATACTTTGTGACATCCCAGTGACTCATCTAAATCTTTAACGTCTAGCTGTGCCCCCATGTTTATGTTCTACCCTGGTTTTTCTCTCCTAAAATCTAGTTAGAGTCAGTTCCTTTAGCCTCTCATCGTAGCTCATGAACTCTAGCGCAGGTGAACACCTCCGCACTTTTTTCAGTATCTTAACATTCTGTTTGAAGTGCTGGATCCATGCCAGTGCTGCATGCTAAGACACTTGTGTGTGTGAGTGTCAACAACCCACCATGTCAGACAAGAATCTCAGAGCATGTCTTGAGCGTTGACGTCTGCAGAATGTCGTAAGACTAGCACCACAAGCTTCATGCGTACTCATCACTAAAGCTACAACTGCACTCATTACTTTAAGCTTCAAGTACATTCACCACAAGCTTCAAGTACACACATCACTACAATCTTCAAACGTATTCATCACTACAAGCTCCCACGACGTTGGAAGTATGTATAACAAGGACAGTGATCGTTTCAGTGACACAGCATACCTGGAGTATAACAAACCACTCTACCTACACACATAAACACACGTTATACAGCCTTGTGAGGTGACATCACAACCTAGGGACATCCCAAGAGGAGCAGGGTACAAGCGAGACATCAGAGTGTACCTCAAGGCGAGACAACGCCCTCTGCTCCTGCGTAATAGGTACCACAACTTAATGAGTAATTGGTCATTAAAGGCCGTAATCTCTCCCAATTGCCACATATGTCGGCCCACCGCACCCTCGTCTGACTCGTAAATGCTATTTCAGGAATTACATGAATAGAGGCTCCTCCGTTGACCTTCTGTAATTGCCGACAGCTAATGGTGCTTGAGGCTTGGTTAATGGAGCCCACGCTAATGGTTGCCTCTCCAGGATGACACGGTTATTTATTGTGGCATCCAGTCTTAAGGGACCGCCCTCTGTGTATCACCATTCTCAGCATACAGAGTTAAGGGACCGCACTCTAAGAAGCAACACTCTAGATAGCACCACTAATAGAGGCAAGACCCTAGATATAGCTTGTGACCGCTATCTGTCACTCTGTGTGTGTATGTGTGTGTTGAGTGTGTGTGTGTGTGTGTGTGTGTGTGTGTGTGTGTGTGCCATTCAGTGCCTGGTGAATTTGAGGTTTCATTCCAGAAAAATGTTAACTCCAGGTAGGTAGGTAGGTAGGTAGGTAGGTCATCGGATCAAGAACCCTTCACCTTTGAAGGTAGCTTCAGAGTAGAGAGGTCTCTTCCTCTTCCTTCTCCTCCTCTTCTTCCTTCTCATGGGTATTGTGACAATCAATGTAATACAGCCATTACCTTAAGTGTCTTGTCGATTATATTATCTATAGTCCTTTGACATGCTCCTCTCTGCCGTGTTCACCACCACCGCTACCACCACTACTACTACCACCAACCACCCCTACCACCAACCACCACTAACACCAACCGCCCCACCACCACAAACAACAACCAACCACTACCACCAACCGCCCCACTAATACCAACACCAATCATAAAATTCCATCTACCACCACCACCACTATTACAACAAGAACAACAACATAACCACTAACTCATCCACTTCGCCATCATCACCTCGACAGCACCTGTGTGTGTGTGTGTGTGTGTGTGTGTGTGTGTGTGTGTGTGTGTGTGTGTGTGTGTGTGTGTCCCTGGGCAGCAGTGTTGGCAGTGGGAAATAACAGCAACATGCAGATTATTATTGAGAATATGTAAATGTTCAATCGGAAATCATATCAGGCTAGTGGCCCCTCTCGCTCCCACTCTCATTTACATTAATCAATGTCAACATTTAGCAGAGTTAATGACTGAATGTTGATCACCATAACGTTGGGAAATGCGATGGATATCTTCAGGTAGAGAAAGAGCAAATTGTTGGTCGTCTGGTGTCAGTAACGACCCTTGTTCTAACTGGCGCTCCTCTCTACAAATGCGCCTTCGTAATTGAGAGCAGAAATGACAAAGAGCAATATTGCAAACTCACACGTGTGTGTGTGCTCACCCATTTGTGGTTGCAGGGGTCGATTCGCAGCTCCTGGCCGCCCCGCCTCTTCGCTGGTCGTTACTAGATCCACTCTCTCCCTGATCGAAGAGCCTTGTCGTACCTTTTCTTAAAGCTATGTGTGTGTGTGTGTACACGTCTGTACTCACCCTGTGTGACAGTTGTCGTGAAGCTACACAGTATCAATGTTTGGTAGACATGTGTGGTTCTTCTATCACCATGGTATCAACGCAACATTTTTTTTTTTTCTGGAATAGAGGTTGGGTGGAACTGTTACAGTACGGAGGGTCAGTTGAAGTGTGATGCCGGCGCACTTCTGGCAAACCAATTATTGATAATGAATGTATTTTCTTTCCTGGGTCATACGGCCTCAAAGGGAAACAGTCGGAGTGCATAAGAAAAAAAATAAGGCTTTTGGTATTGCCCCGAAGGTCGATTCCGAGCAGTAGCAGTCATGCTGCGAGTTATCATGTAATGACAGCAACAAAAAAATAGCTTACACGCCATTGGCGATATCAACTCCATCAAGGCCCACATAGCCATCACAACCTGGCTCATCCGACACTTATAGAAAGAAGGTATTCAGCTTCTTCAAAATCTCTGCTTTTCACTCTGTTTTATCTATTATTTATCTCTTATCTTTCGCTCCAGTAAGTTGTAGAGAAGTGTGTAAGTTAAGGTGAGGACCTTAACTTGCACACTTTGTGTCTGATTAGCCGGGCTGTTATGCTTAAGTTGTAATGCGTGCGGCCAGCATCAACAGCTTGATTGATCAGGCCATGAACCAAGATGCCTAGTCTGGGACTCGAATCGTCTACAGGTTTAAAATAGCTCCGAGAGTAGCGAAACTCTCAAAACTCTTGAAAGGTAAAGGTAGGTACACGAAGTGTTGATTAATATAACTCTATGGTAAATCACCGCCAGGTTTTAATTCTGTACCTACAAAAATGGGTTGTAGTATATTCCTGTCTCTGTAAATGCTTTCCAGGCACCAAGAGTTTTCCGGGAACTTTAATAACAGATGTACATAGATGTATTTACAATAAATTAGTTAGTAAATAGAAAACAGTGCATGTCTCCATGGAAACGAGAGCAGCCTCCCTGCTAGGCTGGATGGGGTTAAGCGCGTGGATGAGTGCAGAAGAGAGGAGTGCAGGTTTAAATCTCCTCCACTGGCCTTTATCCTTCACCCTACCTACCTCCACTCAACGCTCTGTACTCGTGCACACACACACACACACACACACACACACACACACACACACACACACATTGGTCACTGGTGCTGAGCACAACACACCTGGTTCAACCAATCAGGCAGCATTTACACAGCAGAGGAGAACCCTTGAAACTATGGCCAGGTTAACTCTAGGTAAACACTTAAGATGAGATTCCCATGTGTAAACAAGAAACTCACATCCCCTCGCTCTTGCTCTCTCTCTCTCTCTCTCTCTGTCTCTCTCTCTGTCTCTCTCTCTCTCTCTCTCTCTCTCTCTCTCTCTCTCTCTCTCTCTCCCTTTCTGTGCTTCAGGCTTAAGGTAAAGTTTCTACGGTGCATTTTATCACCTGTTCGCGGTATATTCCTCTTTTCCTCGTCTGTTTCGTGTTATCTGCCATTGTTTCTGAGATCATCGCCCCCTGCGGCCCAGTCTCAGAGCAGTATTAATAAAGTGGGAGGGAAATATTACAGAAGAAAGAAGCATTAAGAAGTGTGGCTGTGTTCTCCTTGCTCCTGCGCCACCACAACGCCAGGACCAAGTTCGCGTACCACCCAACTTTTAGCGTTGTCTGAAAACTTGGCCTTAATCGAGTTAGTGCATGAGCTGGTGCAGGGGGAGAGAACACCCCCTTCCCCTACCTTTCACCTCTCTTGCACCTCCACCCCCTCTTCCTTGACACGCAACTCCATGCCCTGTCGCCCCTCTATCACTTTCCCTGAACTTCTTTCTGTCCTGTCAAGTCAACTGAGGTAGAGTAGCAGCTCTTTGCCTGTAAAATTAGCTAAGGCGAGATAATATTCCTTAGGCTATAAAATGAGCTGAGGTACAATAAGAGCGCTAGTCTTCTAAAATTAGCTGAGGTAGCGTAATAGAACCTAGTTTGTAAAAAAATAAATAAATGCTGAGTTAGGCTAACAGCTTCTAGCGTGTGGAATTACCTACGCAGAGAACACTCAGGGCGGAGGAAAGGGAATATGAGAGAGAGAAACTCTTGCTAGACACACAGCGTTTTACCCTGGAGAAAAATACAAGCAGGTTTCTTGCAAGCAACCCACTCCTACCAGGAGAGTGTTCCCAAGGTCAGCGCTATGGCCGGCCGGGTCCCAGACCAGGCTCCCGGTGGAAGGCCTGATCATGCAGGCTTTTGGTGCTGGCTCCCACTGGTGTCCTCTGCCTCACTTGTTGGGGTTACGCCTTAACTGCACAGTGTCACGGGCGCTTTGTTAACTATTAATTAACTGCTTAAGCATTCGTTGGTCTACCCGATATATTCGTTATAAATGGCATTTTAACACGTTATTACACCCTTTTTTCTGATATATTTTATGGAGGCATTTATATATGATATAGAATTGTTTATACCATTAAACTCCATTAACGACATAAGTTTATGAACTCAGTATCATTTTATTACTTACGCCATTATTTCTAATATTATTATTTATTCACGACAGAGGTCATTCTAAATGAGTAAGGTTTGCTGCCTTTGTCCAGTGTGTGTGTGTGTGTGTGTGTGTGTGTGTGTTAGTTAGTTAGTTAGTTACCATTTTGTCCTAGGCACATGTCAATTAGACACTAGGCCTGTTGTATGTATGTGTGTGTGTAAGGAAACACTTCGAAATGTTTCTGCCCCACCGGGAATTGAACCCGGCCCCTCCGTGCGTGAAGCGAGAGCTTTGTGTGTGTGTGTGTGTGTACTCACCTAGTTATGCTCATCTAGTTGTGGTTGCAGGGGTCGAGTCACAGCTCCTGGCCCCGCTTCTTCACTGGTCGCTACTAGGTCACTCTTCGTGCTTCATGAGCCTTATCATACCTCTTCTTAAAGCTATTTATGGATCCAGGTTAGTTGTACTCACCTAGTTGTGGTTGCAGGGATCGAGTCATAGCTCCTGGCCCCGCCTCTTCACTGGCCTCTACTGGGTGTGTGTGTGACCTTGACATAGCGTGCAGCACTTGGGTAGTCTGGTCGTCTGGTCGTTGTAGCATCCCGGGGTCAGTGACCGGCTTCCTTAGTATACTAAATCCTGTCTACCTTGTTTTCCTGTGCATGTGTGAGTGTGTGTATACTCATGTACTACATACAAAAACATGTATCAAACGCGCACACACACACGCACACACCCACCACGGAGTACAGACGTCAGCCATCTCATCCTTGGTAAAAATGACTGTCAACGCCCCAGCCTGGTTATAGCTCGGGCCGAGCTATAACCAGGCCTCCGAGTGAATCAGGACCTGATCAACCATCGAGAACTAACTCTAGGCAACTGAATAGTCTTGGACCTTTTACACTTATTGTGATGTCTTCTGCGTACGAATGGCGCTCTTGCTTTTCATTGCATCGTCTGCCGAGTCTTTTGCTTTCATAGGGAGTGATTTGTGTATGCAGATTTGGCATTATTTGCTCTTGGAATTTCCATTTGTAAATAATGATGTACCTTTCTCGCTTGCGTTTCAAGGAGTATCGGTCAAGTGACTTCAAACGTTCCCAGTAATTATGGTGGTTCGTACATATCTTCACTAGTTACCAGATCAACCAGGCTGTGATGGATATGTGAGGCAGCGGGCCTCCAGCAGCAACAGCCTGGTCGACCAGGCAAGCACCTGACGAGCCTGGCCCATGGCCTGGCTTCGAGAGTAGTGATAGTCTCGAAACTCATCAAAGGTACTACAGCAGTTTCGCTTGCCTTGAAAGGGGCTCTTAATCGTTTGTTCTCCAAAGAGAACAACAAACTTAAAAAGGAGCATCATTAGCTTGGTATCCATTATTTTGAAGGTTCTCATTATCCATCCCATCATTTTCCTCTAGAATGTTTCTTTGCAAATAGGAAGGGCATCTGTCTTGCGCTCAGCAGACGGAGGATCAAGCCTCCACCACGTCTTGCGCTGAATAACCCACATGCTTTTAGTGCTAAACATGAATTAATAAATTAAAATTAAAACTGTGATAATGACTCTCTTGTGTAGGGAGTAGAGATATTTTTGTGAGTGGCGCCACCAAAAATATAAAGCGTTACTATGGATTATATTAATGAGAAATAATATAGCATAACAGTACAGTGGTACATCTGTTGACAACATGCAGAGGGTACACGGGCTAAGCACAGCTTTGCTTATGCACCTGCAGAGGAGGACAGCAGTGAATGAATGGATAGAATGACTAAGAATGAACAAATTCAGGAAAGGCAAGAAGGATTTGTGGAGGAAATTAAATAAGAAAAATGCAACTTTAAAAAATGAAATAGAAGATTTAAAGTCGTTTTTGCAGCAAATGCAGAAGACATTGAGTGAGGAAGCTGATGTAATGAAGAAGAGAGAGAGAGGTGATAGATTAGGGATTCCCTATAAATAAGGATAATATGGAGAAGGAAATTAAAAGTTTCTAGACTGCAGAATTAAATTAGAAGATAGTTATGTAGAAATAATAATAATAATAATAATAATAATAATAATAATAATAATAATAATAATAATAATAATATGTAGAAATTACTGCGATTAAGATGCAGCTAGTACAAGGTATTTGTGTCAACAAAAGCATAGAGGAGAAGAAAAGCCTGGAAGAATATTTAATTCAAGATTGAAGCAAGTTTTTCAAAATTCGCTAAAGAAAAGACAGAGATTGAACAACAGCTGGTGTTAAAGAATTTATTGCTAGTGACAATGTTAGTCATTAGCAAGATCTTGCAAAAGAGGATAGACGTGAGGAAGAATTTAAAGAAGTGTTTTACAGAGTAAATTGACCATACAAATCCATCAAATACATTTTTTTTTACAGAAATAATGTTGAAACAAATGGTAAAAGGCAACAATGAGGATAATAAACTATTGAATACTTTAAACACTAATATACATGGAGTAATCTCAAAAAGATTAGAATTTATGGATATAAATGAAAAGAAATCTGATCAAATTTGTCTAAGTATAACCAAACTGGAAAAAAATATATATTAAATGAGATTGTATTTGACGGGAATTAGTGTGTAGAAGAGACAACACGGAGAAGAAAAGAAGAAGACTTAATATTGGTAAAAGAATCTCATCAAGTTATGAAAAAAATGAAATCTAAAATACCGAAAATGTTGAAATTGTAGGGATAAAATTATACAAAAAAAAAAAAATGAAAAACTTAGTAAATGTATATAAGACACCATTTAATAATACATGCGAAAGAGAAGTGGGATGGGATAAACGAGGGGTTACATAATATCTAGTTTCATTGATAAGTGTTGTAAAGTTATTGGGAAAAAAAACATTAGGGTAAAGTGTATTCAGTACTTAGAGAATAACATAATAATAGGTAAACAATTTGGTTTTTCTTCACATTCATCTATTTCAAATTTGTTATTTTTTTATGATAAAGTTACGAAAATTGTACGAGAAAGAAATGGATGAGCAGATTGTTTTTACTTAGACTTTAAGAAAGCTTGTGATAAAGTTCCCGTGATAGACTACTTTGGAAACTTCAAGGTAAAGTATTACAGTGAATGAAAAATATTTTTTTTGAGAGGAAAATGCAAACAATTATACGAGGACAAGTGTTTGCATTGGAAGATGTCACAAGTGGGGTGCCACAAGGTTCTGTGTTTGCCCCAGTAATATTTCTGAGAGGCCTCAGAACAAGAGAAGACATGATTCTGAAGAGCAAAATGCCAAATATACCAAAGGCATGGATAAGGCTGATTAATATTATCATAATTATGAAGAAACGCTGATCTACATGGGGTTTTAGAGCGCCTATGTAAACTAGCTGAAAGTCCATCTCTCTCTCTCTCTCTCTCTCTCTCTCTCTCTCTCTCTCTCTCTCTCTCTCACACACACACACACACACACGTGTGTTCTTTGTTGATACTGGAGACTTGTACGTCAGAATTAAATAAAAAAGTTTAAGGAGCCTTAATTCATTTCATTTTTTTTCAGAACTGCTACGAGATGGACCGCTACCTGAAGGACGAGCCTCGGGTGAAAGGGGGCGGCCGCAAACTGGGCAGCTGTGAGATCGACGCCCCCTGGCAGGCCTTCTACGAGGACTGTGGCCACGACTCCTCGTCGCAGCCGCTGCGTATCTATAAGCTAGGCAGACCCATTAAGGGCGGCCGTAACTCCCGCCTCCTGGTGAAGGTCAAGACCGAGGCTCTCAACTCTGAGCTGAACATCAAGCGGGAGAATTTCGAACGTGACACCTGCGAAAAGAGCGAAACTCTGGAGGATGAGGTCATAGTCAAGGACGAACCCTTGGAGGACCTTGATGACCCTTCAAGTCAGGACGACCTGTGTGGTTCAGAACGATCCCTAGACTCTGTGTCAGTGTCCTCCTCTTCCTCCGCCTCCTCCCTCGCTTCCTTGGAGGGGGACCTTGATGCCCCCGTCAGTGTGGGAGAGCAGAGTCCTACGCGGGGCCGATCACTCGTCTCATGGGCGTCTTCTGAGGACATGGTAACGGACGCGCGGTTGGACTCGGGTGCGCGACGGGGCTCCAGCACGTCCTTCTTCGGCGCGACAAAACTGCTGACAGCCAAATCTGCCCCTAACATAGCCACACTGACCCCACCCTCCTCCCCGGAGACCTCGCCCGTCACACATACCCACACGCTCCTGAAGGTTCATGCCCGCTCACAAGTGCCAAAGTTTATCTCCTTCGCCACCTCCTTGCCCCTCAAGACGAGTAACAGCAACAGCAGTAGTCTGACTATGGGCGTGCGAGGGATGAGTGTGGGCGTACATCCGCGGGCGGCAGACACTTCTCCGGACGCCAAACGTCGGGTACACAAGTGTCTGTTCCCCGGCTGCAAGAAAGTGTACACCAAGTCCTCGCACCTCAAGGCCCACCAACGTACACACACCGGTAAGTCGCAACTCACCTATTATATTTTTGGGGCTTTGTCCCTGTTATATCTAGAATGTGACGTTTTTATCTAGATCGAGAGTTAGGTTTATTATGTTGATATCTGAGCTGCTCCTGTTGGTATGGGAGCGAGGTGCGGTCTCAGGGTGAGGGGCGATCTCAAGTGAGGTGTGGTCTTAGGGTGAATAGAGGTCTCCAAGCGAGGTGCGGTCTCAAGGTGAAAAGAGGTCTCCAAGTGAGGTGCGGTCTCAGGGTGAGGAGCGGTCTCCAAGCGAGGGGCGCTCTCAGAGTGAGGGGCAGTCCCAGGGTGAGTCTTTATGTACGAGACGTCTTTCATTAACACTATTTTTATCCTTATATTGACGAGGAAGTATTAGACCCGTAGTGCGATCCTAAGGAAAGAGAAAAACAGTCCATTTCCTTAAATCAAGAACCATTCACTAGCGTCAAGGCCCCCCACCCTGAAAGGTAGAGAAAGAGAGAGAATTGTTTCTTTTTCTTATTTTCTCGCTTGTAGCGAGGCACACGCAATACACCGCTTGCAAAACCTGTCCTCTTTCAGTGTTTTATATTTTGGTACGTCCCCGGGGCAAAAATCTAAAATCTACGTCCCCAGAGTTTAGGTAGAAGCTTCCGGTGGATGCTGCGTCCTTTCCTCCATGCGTGAGGATATGTTTTGTGTTTTATGGTAGAGGCGTGTGAGACACACCATGTGTAGTGTACACACGCTACGTTCTCTCTTTCCCTCGCTCTCTCGCTCTCATTCAGTCTCACTGTCATTCACTCACTTTCGCTGTCATTTAACATTTATTTATTTCTTCTTCAGTTTATTATCCTTGCTTGCTCAATAGCCTTGTTCGCTACTCTTGGCATCTCTGCCTGTCTCATTTAAACGTTAATTTAACTCATTCCACCCCTCACTGCTTTTTGTTGTCATAAAGAGTTAAGGTGATACTCGAGAGTGCCACAGCGGCCCAGGATGAATGAAACTGCCCTGGATGAGTGCTACTGTGGCCTTTGAATGAGTGTCACTGCAGTTTTGGTTTTATTCCATTGCGGTTCTGATCGAGTGCCAAATCGGCTCGAATGCTGTTGAGGCTATGAATGTGCGCCACTGTGGCCCTAGATGAGTGTCGCAGCAGCCCTGAATGAATGCCACTGTGGCCCTAGATGAGTGTCAATGTAGCCCTGAATGAATGCCACTGTGACCCTAGATGAGTGTCAGTGTAGCCCTGAAAGAATGCCGTTGCGGTCCTCGATGAGTCCTGCTGGCTAGGTTAATTTAGGTGCAGTTAGGTTACATTAACAGTAAAAAAGTGTATATTTAACAAAAATCAGCAGATTACAAAAAGTGGATGCAGTGTTTCTGACAACGAGGTGACTGATGCAAAATAAGGAACTCTGAATTCTGGACTTGCATTCTTCTTGGTACGAGAATGAGTTGCTGGATGAGAGCGCCACTCTGGTTGAAGCTGAAGAGACTAAATGTTTGAAACGGATTTGTCTTATGCTCAAAGATTATCTGTAATTAATTAAGACCTACTAGGATTATTTTCTGGTTTGCCTAAGGTATACTTAGCAGGTGTGGACGAATCCGATTTAGGTTTACTCAGAGTTACCTTAAGTTTACACCAGTTTACTATTAGAGCTCTGAATAGCTGATATGTTATCGCTTTTGATTCCTTGAGGTAGGATACTGTTAGTACATCATTAGAGTCAAGAATTATGTAGTATATTTCTGTGTTTCGATTTAGAGGAGTTTCCTGTCGAGTTTTCCGGTTTGCAATGGGTTTGTTAAGCTAAATTTCCAGGTGTCGTTATGGCTTAAAGTGTCTCTAGAAGCAGCGTAGTGAACGGGCGTGTAATGTGAGGGCCGGGCGAGGAAAGTGCAATAAAAAGGGTGAAGACACTGGCGGCCGCCTAAGGAAGGAAGGGGTGTAAGACGCTATTTAGCTGAAGTGATGAAGGGTCCTGTGAAGGTAGAACTGACTTTGTGTCTGCGAAATCTAGGGGAAGAGTTCTAGGCGCGTGTAATTTCTGTGATAGATGTAGAAGTTTTAGGTGATTGTTCAGAATATGTAGTTTTTGAAGAGACTGTAGTACTGTTGCAAGATCTAAAGCAAAAGGCTTTGAAGTTTTTTTTGGGTTATGGTGTGAGTGTCGAAGTGGCCGCTGAAAACACTGTAGGTTGGATGGGAGGTGGAGGGGGGTTGTAAAGGTAACAGATGATGAGGAGATAGTAACATCATTTGTTGAGAATTGCAAAATGGTTGGACACTGGTATTGGTGTGTAAGAAGCTTACGGCCTGGTTATATAACAAACCCTTCTCTTTTTAATACCGGATTTTACTTTCACGAAGAACGATACACAGCTTTATCCACTGGCGCAAAAGATCCGTGGATCATTGTTTTGGCGTGTAGATAGCCGGTTTCATGATCAGTGTAAAACGAGAGGTTAAACGTACCAGTCGGGATAGGTAGAACACTGGTGACAGGCTCGGTCAATAAAGGATGGCGCAAAAGCAATTTAGGTTTTGTGGAGAGTCCAAGACCATGAACTGATTGGTAGAGGGTGTCGCTCCAAGAGAATTGAGATGCGTCTCATATATTTTAAAGCAAAAAAAAGGTGTCGGATCCAAGAATAAACGGAAAGAAACCACGTACCCACATTGAACCTCAGTCACGTTCCCTGCAAAATGTAGTGCTAGTGCTCCGTGCAAAAGGTAGTGCTAGTGCTCCTTGCAAACCATCTCATACCCTATCAAGTGTACAACATCAGGTTGCACTTCCGGAACTGACTGAGCTAGTCTTAGCAAAATCGCTTAGAGAAGAGCATTAAAAAATAATGGTGGGCAAACTGGAATGAATCAGTCACACTCCTTCATTTGCCACACCTGGATCTGCAGGTAACCTTTGGTAATACTTTTGGCATCAGAGGTCCTGCCAGATGACCTGATGTCTCACTGGAGGGTCACCTGACATGCCCTAAGATGTATTTTTGAATAGTCTTGGGAGTTCTTCTATTCCCACAATCCGACCCTGTGCCAGGCTTGTCAACAGCTTGGTCTCAACCAGGTTGTTGCTGCTAGCAGCCCGCCAGTCCACGTATCTATCAAAGCCTGATTGATCCGGCGCTTGGCGGAGGCACATGTCCAGTTCCTCTTGAAGACCTGTGTGCTTGTTTCCAGCGTGTTGCATGGCATCACCACTGCAACATTACTAATGGAAGCTGTTTTAGAAAATGGCTGATGATTGTAATATTTTCTTATATCTAGGAGCTGGATTTCACACAGGTGGGAAATTTCTCCATACTGAGAAGAAAGGGCTCTAGATAGGGATCAAAGGTATTTAGATTCAAAGCAATAAAGAGGAAAGAGGTTCTGTTCCTCGGATCAAAAACCCCATCACCACGGAAAGGGAAACCCCATTCCCCCTTGAAGAGGCTGGAATGGGATAAATTTCCATTATTCTGTCAGCATGGTAATCCTGTACGTGCCTGGAATCGGATTACACGCGACATTATCCCAGGCTTCTTGAATATCATTATTAATACTCTTGATATGTGCTTTAAAGCAGCGTGGCCATTACTTTCCCCGCTCTGGCCTCCAGTTAGACTGCCTGGAGAGCCCAAGTGTCTTACCCTATTTTATCACTTCACTCTGGCGTCGTAGCGAGTTCCAGGCTCAAGTGCCTCATTAATAGAACTTAGCTGAGGTAATTGAAAAGCATCTTGGCTCACTTTGAAATCCTTCTCTCAGTTTCCTCCTGCGGAGCCATTTTGTGTACTCCAGATTCCGTACACTAATTAGGGGATTCTTGGTGGTTTCAAGCGTGCGTCTGACGCCCCCAGCAACCCCTTACGGACACTCCTGTAACCAGGAAGAGATGAGTCGCCTCGGACACGAGACTAACGCTCTGGAAAATTTGTTACTTGTCAGCAGGTCTCGACCGCTGGAAACCTCGTTCTTTTTTCTGTATTTTCTTCCCGCTCAAAAAGCTCAAAAGACTTCTTGAATTTCCAGCAGCAGCCTGTGAAGGTCTTTACAGAAATAGCCTGTGAAGGTCCTGTTTCTAGTAGCAGTGTGTGTGTGTGTGTGAAGAATTACCTATGGCATACCTGTGGATGGCTTTAATTAAGGATGTTACTCCTACAGCCCAGTCTGACATTCTTGCTGACTGCCTGATCAACAAAGCTATTGCTACTCGCTGCTCACACACCCACACAGCCACCACAACCTGACAGATTTGCTACTTTTTATACGTATTTCAATTTCCCGTTGAAAACTTCTACCTTTGTTCCTGTTATATATTTTGCGTATTTCTTCTGGTAGCAGGACGTTAGCAGCAGCAGACGCCAGGGGAGGGGAGAGTATGTTTACGTTCTTTTTATGGGGTGGGCTGGGGAAGGAGTCCTTTCACTTTATGAACAATAATTAAAGTTTTAAGAAATATATATATGGTTTAAAAAGAAACCTGAACAAATTTAGGACATATTTATTAGAAAACGTTTCGGTACCAGGGTCAAAACGTTTTTTCTAATAAATGTCCTAAATTTGCTCACGTTTCGGTGTCAATTACAAAGGATTTGCCAAATATATACATAAACGATATATAATAAATAAATAAATAAATATATATATATATCTCAAGCCTATCTATTCCAAATTTACAATATTTCGCTAACAAATTTCAGTTATAGTTAATGTTGATACTGTAAGGCCTTGGCAGCCATTTAAAGGCAGAATGATGTTGAGAAGAGATAGTGGTTGTATTGATACGAGGAGTGAGAGTGGGAGAGCAGGACCACCACAGTGTGGTGCTGCCACTAGTCCCTTAACTCCTTCATTGATCCTTAAGGTGGAGTCTAATGACATGTGTGTCCTCTTGAGACGACGGTGGTAATTAAGGAGCAAAGTAACTGCTGGTATAACACACATTATCGCGGATTGTGTGTTCTCCCTCGCCTCCATACTGCACCAGATGGTAAGGTCGAGTTTGGGGCGTCTGTCTAAGGGATTACCGCCCTTGGGACCCTCGTAGGGAAGGTCGGAGGTAGCGCGCCTCCAGCAAACGATTGCCTATCCATTCGATGGGTGACCTAATTTTTGCTCAATTTATTCAAAGATTTGTGGGTTTTAGCGGACGTTTCTCGGTAATGGTATTAAAGTTTTGACTTGTATCGAAATGGGTTTTGTGTCTAATGGGATGAAACGTGAGGCTGAGGCCAGGCCAGTAGTTGAGAGAGAGAGACAGAGAGACAGAGAGAGAGAGAGAGAGAGAGAGAGAGAGAGAGAGAGAGAGAGAGAGAGAGAGAGAGAGAGAGAGAGAGAGACAGACAGACAGACAGACACACAGACAGACACACACACACACACACACAGCTAAGAGGCGGGACCAAGAGCTATGAATCGACCCCTGCAACCACAAATAGGTGAGTACACACTGCTGCTACTACTACTACTACTACACACACACACACACACACGCGCGCGCGGACGTGCTCTCACCATAAAAACATTATTATACTCACAAATAATTTTTACCCTCACTCACAGCCAAATAAAAACGATTATTATGCAAACGCTGCCAGGATTAAACAAGAGCAGCATTACAATATATATTAAAGCGAGACGCTGTAGCACACACACACACACACACACACACACACACACACACCACAACACACACACACACACACACACACACACACACACACACACACACACACACACACACACACACACACACACACACACACACACTCACACACACTCACACACACTCACACAGCCAACTTAGCCCCAGGGAAAAGCGGTAGAAGGCAGGAGGAAGCAGGGATTGGAGAGGCAAAGGTACGCAGCGGGAAGTAGAGGTAAATAACAGGAGGCATTGGGAGGCACGGGAGAGACAAAGGGAAACCAGGGAAAGAAAGGATGAGTCAGTAGAAGAAAAGGAAGGTATGAGAAACAAGGAAAAACACAATGAAAAGTAGGGGCTCTATTAATGCACTAAAAGAAAACACATTAAGTGTCCGGGGCCCAAGACTATTCAACAGCCTCCCACCAGGCATAAGGGGAAATTACCAATAGATCCTTGGCTGTCTTCAAGAGGGAGCTGGACAGACCAGATCAACCAGGCTGTGGTTCGTACGTTGTACTACGTACGGCCCAGCATTAACAGCCTGGTCGATCAGGTCCTGATTCACCACGAGGCCTGGTCAGGGACTGGGCCACGGGGGGGCTGAGGGTACATATTCTTTTTTCAGTACCTCTGTCTGCTCTACAAATAGTTTATCTTCCATAAACAAATCTTCCTTACCTTTAATACGTCTTTGATGAGTTTCGAGAGTTTGTCTACTCCCAGGGCCCGGCCTTGCGACAGGCTTGTCTGGTGCTTGTTTGGTCAAAACATGTAGACAACATGCTGACACATGTAGACAACATGCTGACACATGTTGACAACATGCTGACACATGTAGACAACATGCTGACACATGTAGACAACATGCTGACACATGTTGACAACATGCTGACATACGCACCACCTGGGTCTGAGTCCTGGAAATCTGTATTTATAAAGAATGCAAAATACCACTAGCACGAACACACTGTATATTCTGTATAAAAGACCCTTTCTCTTATTCTTAGACTACCTCCACTATTACTGCTACTACTATACCACCACCACCACCACCACTAGTACTACTATTACCACTTTAATACTATTCCCTCCTTTCATTACACTACTCCCGTCCCTGTCCCCTCTCAGATGTATTCTGGCACTCTTTCCTTCTCTCTTCTCTGTGACTATTTAATGGGTCAAGTTGGACTGAAAGGTAGTCATGAATTTCAGTCTCCGATGTGCTGGTTATTTCTGTATTTAGGTGGAATCCCGAAGGCCCTACAAAGTCAGACATAGCTCCTCTTCACGCAAAAATGTAGCCAAGTAATGGATACAAAAATATGATGACTAGTTGCCTTATTATCGCTCATAGGAATTTTTGAAAGGGTGGTGAGAGATGTAAGAGAGAGTGTAAAATAAACCTAGTCAATAGAAGTGAAGCCACGGGCGCAATAAGAGAACACCGTGTCAACATCCGTGGTCCAAGACCACTTCCTACTGGCAGAGTTCTGAAATATTTCTTGAATAAATGGAGAAGTCGTGAAGAGGAAACTGGATCACCACCTCCGTCAGGCGCCGGATCAACCAGGCTGTGACGACTGTTTGGGCCAGCGGGCAATCACCACAGAAGTCTGGCTTTATGCTGGGCTTCAAGGGTACAAAATCCCTGGAAACCGGTTACATGTATGTCTCAGTAGGAAGTAAGGAGAAGCTGTAGGAAACAGGGAAATGTAGGAAAGGAGGTAGGAGGAAGAGAAAGATGGGAGGAGAGAGGAAGATATGGACTGGGAGGCAGGGGATGGCAGAGAAAGGCAGAGGTAGAGGCAGAAGGCAAGGGGAGGGAAGAAGGAGGCAGGAGGGAGTGGAGGCGGGAGAGGCACAGGGAGGCAGTGTTTCAAGGCGAAGCAGAGGAGAAGCAAGGAGAGGCAAGGGAAGGCAGGGCGAAGCAGAACCAGGCAACACAAGGCAGGAAGATAGGAAGGGGAAGGGGAAAGGGGTGTATATAGTGCTGGTGAAAAGCCAAATTAACTTGGGCGTGAAATGGATGATACATTGAGGCTCCTGGTAGTGGCTGCCCACACCCCGAGGTCACATCCATTCACAGGCTTCTGCTGACCCTTTAACCGTCACCACCTTCACCATCACCCTTCCCCCTTCACTATTACCCCTTCACTCTGTGTGCCTTGCGCCGTTACTCACTGGCACTGACGTAACTTCAATGGGTTCTCACATTAGAGTGAGCGATTAGGACATTTGAAGGAGTAAGAGTGTCTGGGATGCTGGTTGTAGCAGGTGACCATCCCCCAGGAAGCTGTCCACAACAGTCCAATAACAGTTGTCCACAACAGTCCAATAACAGCTGTCCACAACAGTCCAATAACAGCCTGTACACAACAGTCCAATAACAGCTGTACACAACAGTCCACTAACAGCTGTCCACAACAGTCCAATAACAGATGTCCACAACAGTCCAATAACAGCTGTACACAACAGTCCAATAACAGCTGTACACAACAGTCCACTAACAGCTGTTCACAACAGTCCAATAACAGATATCCACAACAGTCCACTAACAGCTGTCCACAACAGTCCAATAACAGATGTCCACAACAGTCCAATAACAGCTGTCCACAACAGTCCAATAACAGCTGTACACAACAGTCCACTAACAGATGTCCACTAACACCTAGGTACCTAGATACTGCTAGGCGAACAGAGGCAATGGGTGTAAGGAGACTTGCCCATACGTCTTGCCACTATTATCACCATCGCCTACACCATCACCACCTTCAACATCCCCAACCCCCCTCCTCTGTCACCATCCTTACAGTCACCTCCTTCACCATCACCTCCATCATGACTACTTTCACCGTCACCCATTCATCACCATCGCGTCCGCGACCTTCACCATCAGGAAGGGAATAAGAAGGTTCGTGTGTGAGGAAGAGTCCTGGGAAAGGTGGGTGTTAACTCACCTAATTATACTTACCTAATTGTGATTGCAGGGGTCGATTTGTAGCTCCTGGCCCTGCCTCTTCGCTGGTCACTGGGGGCATGTGGATATTGCAACTGTATTGCAATTGTATTGCAACTTAGCATGAACTGTAACCTTACCGTGTGCTTGTGCGTGTGTACTACTCACCTATATGTACTCACCTATATGTGGTTGCAGGGGTCGATTCATAGCTCCTGGCCCCGCCTCTTCACTGGTCGATACTAGGTCCACTCTCCCCCTGCTCCATGAACTTTATCATACCTGTGTGTGTGTGTGTGTGTGTGTTGTGTGTGTGTGTACTCCCAGAGTTGTTTACAGGGGTTCAGATTCAGCTCCTGGTCCCAAAGAATGATTAGACACTATACGGTGTCTACTTGGATGGTGTTCTGAGAAAGACTGCATCTGCGGCCTGGTTAATCAGGTCTCCCGGTGGATGGCCTGATTAAGCAGGCATTTAGTGCTAGCAACACGAAGTCTAACACAAGCACCACAGCCCAGCTGATTAGGAACCGACTTGAAAAACTTGTCAAGTTATCGCTTGAAGAGAGCCAGAGGTCTTTTGTTAATTCCCCTTATGAGTAAAGGGAGGGTATTGAAAAGTCTTGGTCCCTTCACATTTATTGGATTTTTTTCCATAGTTTACTCACTGGACCCCTGCTTTTAATTAGTGGCATTTTGCACCGTCTACCAAGTTGTGGAGGATGGGCTCCAACGATAACTTGTACTGTATGTTACTTATCTTCTTGATGAATCCAAGATGTCGCAGCCGCCACCAACACCTTCTCAGGGGATCCATATATGGCCTCAATCTCCACAGGGCTGTAAGGTAAACATCAAGGGATTATAATTATTGCCCCAAAGGAGCGTATGTCCATATTTCAGTCTTTGACGGACTGAAAGGCGTTTTACTCACTGTTTTGGACTAAAAAGTCCACGCATAACCGCCGCCCTTAGGTAAAAATTTGAATGTTCTTGAATACAAGAACTGCGCAGTCCCCTGTTTTGACCAGAACATCAAATTCTTACCTTGCTCGTGTAACTTTGAGCGATGGTGTTGGCTCCACCATATACGGCGGAAATGCTGTCTTGATTGTAGAATGCCGCTGAAGAATCACCGTCTTGTTTCGATGGAGTTCACTTGCGATTGTCTCTACGTTTCTCCTTTTTGCCGTCTGAAGCTGCGCACACTTCTGAATATACTGCAATGTTGATATTATACACTAAACGCGCTGGAACAGAGTTCTTATCTTATTTCCCGACGTTAGTGGAGATTAAATGATATAACGGACGCGAACGAGTAATGTCTATGTTGATTTACGTCGCCTCGCGCCGCTTGACCACTAGAGTCGTATGACAAATTCAATCTGCCCGCTCGTGTTGCTCTTTTGCAGTCTCGTGCAGCCATGTGGTGCCACGAGGTGCCTCGTGGTGCTGTGGTCAGCACAATTCTTGACACACTGTTGACAGTACATCTGGCTTGAATTAAATTGTTTATGCAGCCAGACGCGCCTCCTCTGGCCCTTTCCTAAGGGTGGAAAGGGTGAGGGCCCTTACCAAGGGTAGTAAGGGCGCATACCCCCCTCCTTTGGAGAATTTTCTCCACACAAGTCGGGGAATGATTTATGTTTAGCTGTTAATTGTAATGCATCTCTCTCGCCTACTTTACAATGAGTACAGAATGAGGGATTTCAAACATTCTCAGTAATTTAGGTGTTTGACTGAATTTATGCGAGTTGCGAAAGTTTTCTGCGCAATCTTCAGGTCTTCAATTTCGCCTGCATTATAATAATAATAATAATAATAATAATAATAATAATAATAATAATATCTTTATTTACTACAAGTACATGTACATGGTATACAGGCCTAGCTGACATCAGTGACATACTACTATATAGAAAGTCCCTTGTTATGCTGAGCATTTCGGGCAGATTAGGTCAGTGTCCTAGGATGCGACTCACACCAGTCGACTAACACCCAGGTACCCATTTTACTGATGAGGAACATAGACAACAGGTGTAAAGAAACACGCCCAATGTTTCTGCCCTGGCTGGGAATCGAACCCAGGCCCTCGCCGTGTGAAGCGAGAGCTTTAGCCACCAGACCACGAGAGCCATGTTAGAGTACAGCAGTACTCCAGGATAGAGGGAACAAGTGACTTCAAGAATATCATTATTGGCTTTGCATCTGTTATTTTCCTTACCGGTGTGGCACTGACGCTGATGTGATCCTTGGAGGTGAGATCTGACATAATCACTTCTAAGCTTCTCACATTAGTCTTGCGATCTGTTGAGTGATGCGAGTTTGTTTTATACTCCGTTGCAGTCTTTATTTGCTCAGTCTTCCCATACTGGAGCGACTGCAACTTGTCCTCGTTGATCATCATGTTGTTGTCAGTGGACCACTGGGTGACTTTATTTATATCAGTTAGAACCAGCAACAACAAGTTGTCGGTGAGACCAGGAGGTCTGGTCTGAGACCGAGCTGCGGGGACGAAGACCTTCGGAATCGTTGTATGTAAGGTTCTACCTCAATTTCTCCCCTTCCATCTTATTTTCTCCCTTTCTCCCCCCTCATTTTCTCCCCTTGCCTCTCATTTTTTCCTTTTCCTCCCCTTCCCTCTCTCTTTTTTATCTTTTAACCTCCCTCACTTTCTCCTCCCTCCCTTACCTTTCTCCTCACGTCGTCCCCTTCTCCCCATCCTTTCCACCTATTCACCCCTCACTTCCCTCCCTGTCTTCCTCTTCTTCTCCCTACTCTCCAATTCCTCCCTTCCACGCCCACAAAAAACTGAGATTGGAGGATCTTCCATTACCCTCACCCCCGTGAGAGAGAAAAACAGAAGCTCCTCGCTGTTTTTGCCCCCCGTCTACCCCCCCCCCCCGTGTCCACGCAAATATTCTTAATTAAATCTCCCTCCGCCACAGCTTGTGGAAAACCTCCTCCAAAAATCAGGACATAAAACCCAGCAGATGTTTCTGTTAACCTGAGTATGACAGGTGGTTGTGGAGAGGTGGGTTGAGGGGAAAGACCACTCCTCCTCCTCTTCTTAATCTCCTCTTCCTCTCCTCCTTCTCTTCCATTTTGATCTTCCGTTTCTCCTCTCTCTCTCTCTCTCTTCTCTCTCCCTCCCTGTTCCTTTCCCCAGCAGGTCTCACTATTCTGTAATAAACCTGGTTTAATTATCTTTTGTGTTTGGGGGATAATGGTGAGAGTGGGCGGGGAGTAGGGGAAGGGATAGGGGATGAGAGTGGGGGAAGGAAGCGATGAGGATTTCTCAAGAGACTGAAGGGCAGAAGAGAGGATATTTCACGAACACTAGTCCTCAACTGTACTCTAGTATAATCTCTGTGTTGAATTCTAGCAGTCTAGATGATTAAAACGTCTTTATAAAAAAAGATACCCAGATGATCACATTTCTATCCACATGTGAAACTCTAGGAATCTTTATTAACGAAACGTTTCGACATCGTTGAGGGCTTCATCAGTGGAATGAGGAGATGAGCTGCACTTTAGGAGACATCAGCGGAGACGTCATTTACTTCATCTTCCACCAATGCTGATGCCTCCTGGAGTGTGATTTGGCTCTGTATTCGACTGATGAGGACTGAATGCTGAATAAGTTCTAGGAGAGGCATTTCAGTCATCATACAAAGGCTTGGGACTGTGTATAGCGCCTAGCACATCACAAGGAGAACACATCACTCGGATATCAACAACACATGCAAAACTAGCATATCAACAACACATGCAAAACTAGCAGTCTTAGGAGCTTTTCTTTATGAGGAACTTTAACTAGTCAAACATGTAGACTAATTCCATAAGAATTGTGGGGGGGTTCTTATACAATTGTAGTATTTTGAGGAATTTTCTCAAGATGGGACATCCATGGATCTGGAGTTCCTTAGACATGTGCACTGCAATTTTAGCCAAGAAGGGGACCGTATGGTGATTGATGACATTAAACACTCGGAGGACTAGAACTGATATGGGAATGTTAGAAATGCGATGAGCAGCTGTTAGGAATGTTGACAATGGTATAAAATACCGACAAGTTGATGATTATGACACATGTGCAATAGTTGGGTGTCTTTATTAGATGAAACGTTTCGCCTACACAGTAGGCTTCTTCAGTCAAATACAGAGGCAGCAGATGTGAGGTGGTCAGTCCCTCAGATTGGAGGTTGAGGGACTGATCACATCATCTTCACTTCACTACTACACCTGCTGCATCTGTATGTGACTGAAGAAGCCTACTGTGTAGGCGAAACGTTTCAACAATAAAGACACAAAACTGTTGTACATGTGTCTTAATCATCAGCAGCCAGGAAACCCAGACGGCAGCTAAAGACACCTGAACCAAACGGCTTACTGCCGCCAACTGTCAGGAAAAGACAACGGTTTGACTCTGCGTAGAGCTTTTCAAGACATGGTTTGGTAAAGCTCTACACAGAACGTAACGTTATGCAAATCAAGCTTGTTCTGCAGCGTATGTATTTTCTTCAGTAGCTAAAGACGCAGCGAGTCACAGAGAGGTTAGAAAATACTTGTTCACTCTCAGGTTAGTGAGAAAATGGAATATACTAAACGACGAGGTAGTGGAGGCAAATACCGAACATTGTGTAAGAGAGAGAGAGAGAGAGACTAGAGATGTGATAACAAAGAAACAGGAAAGATGAGATTAACAGTGAAATGTCATAAATTTGGTATGTCACATAAGACTGTAGTGAAGATCACTGACGGTGTGTCTTGAGGTCTCCTAAAAAGAAAAAAAGGTCGTAAATATCATATGTATGTACAAGAAATGTTACTTTTTTACTCTTGTTGAATGTGTGTGTGTGTGTGTGTGTGTGTGTTTTGTGATGCGTGTGCGTGTGCGTGTGCGTGCATGCGTGCTTACGAGCGCGATTTCCCCCCCTCCCCGTATTACAAAATTGTTGAATCAAGAATTTAATTATATTTGCAAATCCCAATGTAGAGTAAAATAATGGCGTCTTCAGGAGCAATAATGAAGCTGAGAGTATCACGTACAATTACACTTGCAGCTTGATCTTAATTATATTGCTCAAAAAATAGCAGTTTTACAGCGGCAATTCACGCTATTAGACTGACGGTTTTAATTCTGTGAATCTTGTGGTGGTTCTAAATTCATTCATTCATTATCTCTCTCTCTCTCTCTCTCTCTCTCTCTCTCTCTCTCTCTCTCTCTCTCTCTCTCTCTCTCTCTCTCTCTCTCTTCTCCCTTCTTTCTCTTACTCTTTCACTCCCTTTTCTTATCTCTCCCTTCCCTCTTCAATCTTCCTCATTCTTAATCACTCCCAAGTTTACGTTCTTTACTCATCTCTTTTTCTCGTGCTTATCTCTAATCTTTATCCTTATCTTCTTACACCCATCCTTCTTAAGAGATTACTGCAGTTAGACTCTCTGATGTGTTGGAGAGAGGGAGGGAGGGAGGCAGGGAGAGAGAGACAGAGACAGACAGACAGACAGACAGACAGACTAGTTTGCTGTGCACCCCGAATCTGTCTTGTGGAGACTAGTACAGAAGACAGGAACCAGACCTCAAAAGGAATAACAGAAGATCACTTAGAATTATGTCTACTGTTGTGTTATCTGTTAACAGGAGATCACCTGGAATGATATCTACTGTTGTGTTATCTGTTAACAGATCACCTGGAGTGATGTCTACTGTTGTGTTATCTGTTAACAGGAGATCACTTGGAATGATGTCTACTGTTGTGTTATCTGTTAACATGAGATCACTTGGAATGATGTCTACTGTTGTGTTATCTGTTAACAGGAGATCACCTGGAATGATGTCTACTGTTGTGTTATCTGTTAACAGGAGATCACCTGGAATGATGTCTACTGTTGTGTTATCTGTTAACAGGAGATCACCTGGAATGATGTCTACTGTTGTGTTATCTGTTAACAGGAGATCACCTGGAATGATGTCTACTGTTGTGTTATCTGTTAACAGGAGATCACTTGGAATGATGTCTACTGTTGTGTTATCTGTTAACAGGAGATCACCTGGAATGATGTCTACTGTTGTGTTATCTGTTAACAGGAGATCACTTGGAATGATGTCTACTGTTGTGTTATCTGTTAACAGGAGATCACCTGGAATGATGTCTACTGTTGTGTTATCTGTTAACACAACTCGGACAATTTTGCTTTGAAAGGCAGAGAAGTTTTTTAAGATGGAAGTGTATCACTACGCCCGTGTGGGTGGGTGTGCCCGATCACCCAGGCTGTGGTGCCGCCCACAGCAACAGCCTGGTCGACCAGGAAATCAAGAACTAGGAACAAACTGCAGAAACAAGTCCTTTTAAAAGTCGCTGTTAAATGATAGTCTCTGCTACCATCGACACTTCGGATGCTAGCTGAACCAGCTGTTCCTATCGCAGAACCATCTGTCACAGCTGACATAAGGAACGTAATATACACTATGAACATAATAGCAGTTGAAATGGACAAGAGTGCTTGGGGAAGCATCCATTTTTTTTGTAGGCATTACCCCTACAGTGCCTCCCACTGCCTTCAATGCTTCACAGTACCTCCCAGTTACACCCAGTGCCTTCCAGTGCCTCCCGGTGCTTTCCAGTGCCACCCGGTGCTTTCCAGTGCAAGTGCCCTACTCCAGTGCCCTCACCAAAGTCCTAGTCCAGTGCCCAGTGCCTCCGGTCCAACAGTTTGGTTTAAGGATTAGCAAATTATGGATTGTACATGAGTCACTGAGACGACAGTTCACCTTCACAATATTATCAATACTACAATAACACTATAATCAATAAAGCAGGATTACTAAATATTGATCATATACAGAGATACGCCACTCAGTGTATATATATATTGATGGATATGTGGTAAATATGTGACTAAAAATACATACTTCTAGGTATACCTTCTTGTGGTATGGTGGTAGTGGTGTTGTTAGTCAATGTGGTGCTGTTAGTCGTAGTGGGCTGTTGTCGTGGTGGTGCTGTTAGTCGTGGTGGTGCTGTTAGTCGTGGTGGTGCTGTTAGTCGTGGTGGTGCTGTTAGTCGTGGTGGTGCTGTTAGTCGTGGTGGTGCTGTTAGTCGTGGAGCTAGTGGTGGTGGTGCTGCTAGTCGTGGTGGTGGTGGTGCTGCTAGTCGTGGTGGTGGTGGTGCTGCTAGTGGTGGTGGTCCTAGGGGGCGTTGCCGGTTGTGGTTCTAGTGATGGTGGTGGTCCAAGTGGTGGTGGTCCCATGATCTGTGCCAGTGGTGGTGGTGGTCCTATGGTCTGTGCCAGTGGTGGTGGTGGTGGTGATGGTGGTGATGGTGGGTTGGCTACGGGAGTAATGGTGACAGCAGCAGCAGGTGGTGAAAGTGCCAGCGTAGCAGCGGGTGATGTAGTAGCCAGGGTCTAACTGGTGCCACTACCTGCCACTTGCTTCCCTTCGCCACTGCTCTCGCCACCACCTGCTGGGGCAGGAAGGGCTAAGTAGCTCCAGGAATAAAGAGTAGAGTAAAGGAGGGGAAGTGATGGCTTGTGTGTACGTGAAAGAGAAGTGATGAGAGAGGAAGAAGAGGGAGGGAGGAGAGGAAGGGAGAGATGATGGAGGAGGAGGAAGAGAGGGAGAGTGGTAGTAGAGTTAACATGTAAAAAATTGTAC
This sequence comes from Cherax destructor, assembly GCA_009830355.1. Taxonomy (NCBI): domain Eukaryota; kingdom Metazoa; phylum Arthropoda; class Malacostraca; order Decapoda; family Parastacidae; genus Cherax; species Cherax destructor. The sequence continues at coordinate 259,966 of WNWK01000854.1, forward strand.
TGTAGGAGACTACACACACACACACACACACACACACACACACACACACACACACACACACACACACACACACAATCTTCAATAAAACATTCAATAGAGTTTTGACTTGAAATTCTAAAGCAAAATTAAAAAAAAAAAAATTCATGTTTAAAATGTGTTCTCCTGTTTCTCTCAGTCTGTCTCTCATTTTTTTTATGTTAGGTATGTGTTCTGTGTCTCTGTCTGTCTCTCAGTCTCTCGTTTTCCTCTCAACCAATCTCTGTTTTCTGTCTCTCAATCAGTGTGTCTCTCTCACTCTCAGTCTCTCAGTGTGTCTCTCACTCTGTCTCTCAGTGTCTCACTCTCAGTGTGTCTCTCACTCTGTCTCTCAGTGTCTCACTCTCAGTGTGTCTCACTCCTTCCCCCTCTCTACTCCTGGCAAACACAAAACTCCGCTGAGACATAAGTTTTGTTAGAATTGAAGTCGAGTAGGTAATTCTGTCGACCAGAAGCTGATCACAAGGGAAAAACTTGTCGAGGAGTTAAGCAATGGTCCTCACGGGAGACTTGCTTTATAGAAAGCCACCCCCCTTCTCTTCCTCCTCTTCCTCTTCCTATCTCCTCTTCTCTTCCTCCTCCCTCCTCTTCTTTCCTCTCTTCCTTCTACTTCCTCCTCTCCTCCTCCACTTTCTCATTCTCCTTCTCCCTACTTCCATCTCATCCACCTCTTCCAAGTTTTAATGCCAATTTCAAGAACCTGTCTTAAGACTTGCTCACTTGCCGGCTCTGGGACTTTTCTTGCTGAGTTTTTCCTCTCTCTCTCTCTCTCTCTCTCTCTCTCTCTCTCTCTCTCTCTCTCTCTCTCTCTCTCTCTCTCTCTCTCTCTCTCCTATGACCTATCTTACCTTGGCTCATTTTAGGTCCCGGTTCTTTGCAATATTCTTATTTATGTGTTAGTTTTGTTAACAGACTTTTCTGTGGAGGTTCCTGATACCGGAAGCAGGAGCCGTTCCGTACCTCGTCCAAGTCTTGTTACGGGAAGAAGAGAGTCTCCCGTACCTCGTCGTAGTCTTGTCTGTTACGGGTAGAAGACAAGTCTTTTTCGCGTCTGGTCGGTCTTGTACTTCACGGCATCTAGGTAAAGTTTGAGCCATTTCAATCACATTCACGTGGAAGCGCTAAACCAGCATCAAGTTTGACAAGAATAGCTGCAATTCCTCGAATCAAGAGCTCTTTAGCTCGCCCCTTTTTTTTTTTCCGACTAACTAAAAAAGTCTGTAAATATGTAGTGTGTCAATTCAACCTTAAAACTAACGCAGCAACCCAATCTAACCTTGTTAGAATATACTTAATATAAAGTTCCCTAATTTACATAAGTTTTCTAAGAATTTGCATATTTCAAGAATTTTCCTTAAGGAAGGTGCGGCGATACAAGATTCCTGAGGGATACCTGAAGATACCTGAAGGATGCTTCTGGGGCCTCAACGCCTCCTCGGCAGGGTTCCAGACTAGACCTCCCGGTGGATCAAAGCTTGATATGCCAGACTGTTGCTGCTGGCCGCATGTAGTCCAACGTACGAACCACAGCCCGGCTAATCAGAAACTGTTTTGAGAAATTTGGAATATTCCTTCTGGAAGACGTGGAGAGGTGACACATGCAGAGTTCAGTGTACTGATGACTGAACACCGGCATGCAGGTTGAGTGACTGATTACCTGATCTTCCACTGTCTTGTGTGTGTAGTTCTGCAAGGCTGAGGGACTGATTATCTGATCTTCCACTGTCTTGTGTGTGTAGTTCTGCAAGGCTGAGGGACTGATTACCTCGTCTGTTATCGTCTCCAGTTTTTACAACTTCCAATAACCAACACTCTCTTGAGTTGAATTGATAAATCCACTTCGGATAAAGGTACCCAGAAGCTGCGCATGCGTCTGTTTCCTCGTTATTGAGGGAGGGACGGGAAGGTGTCCCTAAATATATACATATATATATATATATATATATATATATATATATATATATATATATATATATATATGTCGTGCCGATTAGGTAAAACTTGCGATTTTGGCTTAAATAGCAACGCTCTTCTTGCCATATAAGACAAGTGAAAATTTGTGTATGCAATAATTTCGCCAAAACCATTCTGAACCTAACGAAAAAAAAATATTTCATTGTGTTTGTTTATTATTAAATTAATGTTAACATATCTAAAATATATTTAGTTGGGTTAGGCTAAATTAAATTGCGCTTGTTGTAATAAGGTTAGGTAGGTTTTCAAAGTTTCTCTTGGTACAAAATTATAAATTCTTACATAAACATAAATGAAAAAAATATATCTTTAAACGTATAAGAGAAAATTTTAGAAAGGACTTAATTTTAGATGAGTTCTTGCTAATTGACCAGTTTTACCTAATCGGCACGACATATATATATATATATATATATATATATATATATATATATATATATATATATATATATATATATATATAATTGTAAAAAAGGAAAAAATGGCCAAATTTTTAGTATTTCTTTATGACGAGGATGTGATAGATAATAAAGAGGATGCCTTCGTCCTGCAGACAGGCTCTTGATCCACGGAATTCGAGCTACCCCTTCCTTTCCTTGGGTCAGCGGATTCTCAAAATAATTCATTCACAGCATGACGATACAAAAATAACGTAAATATATGAAAATATTCTCTTTTAAATCCCAAATGAATGTCGATCTTCATGAAGAATGTTAGTTTAAAACAGTGTCCCTGCTGCTTAAGGAATAACACTCTTGACCTGCAACAGTGATTATAATAACACTCTTGACCTGCAACAGTGATTATAATAACACTCTTGACCTGCAACAGTGATTATAATAACACTCTTGACCTGCAACAGTGATTATAATAACACTCTTGACCTGCAACAGTGATTATAATAACATTATCTCTTTTGTCCTGCAACAGTGATTATAATAACACTCTTGACCTGCAACAGTGATTATAATAACACTATTGACCTGCAACAGTGATTATAATAACACGCTTGACCTGCAACAGTGATTATAATAACACTCTTGACCTGCAACAGTGATTATAATAACACTCTTGACCTGCAACAGTGATTATAATAACACTCTTAAACTGCAGCAGTGATTATAATAACACTATTGACCTGCAACAGTGATTATAATAACACTCTTGACCTGCAACAGTGATTATAATAACACTCTTGACCTGCAACAGTGATTATAATAACACTCTTGACCTGCAACAGTGATTATAATAACACTCTTAAACTGCAGCAGTGATTTTAATAACACTCTTGTCCTGCAACAGTGATTATAATACCACTCTTGTCCTGCAACAGTGATTATAATAACACTCTTGACCTGCAACAGTATTTATAATAGCTTCCTTGACCTGCAGCAGTGATTTTAATACAATCCTTGACCTGCAAAGTAAATTATAACATCCTTGACCTGCAACAGTAAATTATAAATAATGTTATACTATCATTTCATAAGAAAATATTGTTTTACACAGAAGGTTTTTCGTTGTATTTACAGTTAAAATATTTTTTTTTACGAATTGTTTACATTTGCATAAATCAGCTGACCCCCCGCACCGCGAGGGCTAATTTTGTTGATATCCGTCTATTTCATATTTTTTTCGTTATTTCTGAATTTGGTCGTTGATTACAGTGTCTGGTGCATGTTGTGGTTAGTGTGTTTGTTATATCCCTGTCTAGTGGATGTTGTGGTTAGTTTGTTTGTTATATCCTTGTCTAGTGGATGTTGTGGTTAATTTGTTTGTTATATTCCTGTCTAGTAGATGTTGTGGTTTGTTTGTTATATCCCTGTCTAGTGGATGTTGTGGTTAGTTTGTTTGTCATGGATCTGTCTTGTTTACCCTGTGGTTAGTGGACCTATCTGATGGATGTTGTTGTTAGTCTGTCCGACTGATTTGAAAGTTTGAAGCCAATCAGAAGTGACTTTCTCAAGTTATTGCAAGAACCTTTCCTTATTCACAGTAAACCAACGTTGAAAATGTGAAGCCGATCGGGTCAGGCGTTCTCAAGTTATATACGAAAAGATTGTTGGAAAAAAAAAAGAATTATATAAGCTACTTAAAAATAGGTCCTTCGCGGTAAAATATTAATAATAATATAAATAGTAATAATAATAATATAAATAATTATAATAATAATAATACGAAGAAGTAGAATGTCCTTCATAAAGATAGAAATATGTTGGTAATATTACGAAAAGTGTTGATATCCTCTTTAAGTGTTGAGATTTGGAACCGTTCCCTCCAGTATTTTCCAGGAATAGATTATGATACGTCTTTTTCGCCTGAGCTCCAGGGAGTACAATTTTAGGGCTTTTAGGAGTTCCCAGTAGTGTGGGTGTTTGAATGCGGCTGGCGAATGTTCGCCAGCCTTAAATGGCTTGACATATATTTCTTGAATGGTTCTTTTTTTAGCCATCCAATCTTTTTTTATTGCAGATGTAATAGTCACTGTATTGTGTTGGTTGAATTAAAAATCTCCCTACAGTATTACTCCAAGGTCTCTTAAATTTCCCTTGCACTCTGTGCTATGGTTTGATTGTGTTTTGTATCTGGTTCCAATTTTAGTATTAAACTCATAAATAACACACGGAGGGAGAGAGAGAGCTTAGAACGACGTTTCGGTCCGTCTTGGACCGAAACATCGTCTTAAACTTCTCTCTTCTATATGCGAGTTATTTGTCTCTTGTTCCAGTCACTTTATCGTTTCTTTCCTTTAGTGTTTTATGGTCTATTATAAAATTTGGTTTAATTTGTGTTGAAGGTTGACTGGCCTCGATGGATCTTCACATGGTAATATTATCTTGGTTGACTACTAAGACGTTGCTCCGGTAAACTAATGGATACTTAACCATAGGTCATTACCTAATAAAAACCCGTGTCGGGGGATACTTGCGTAGTTTCCTGACGATTAAAACACCGCCACACAACTCTCAGAGTCGCAGGACAAATTACGATTTATTTTTTTAGTAACTCCTTCGTGAAGACCTTTATCCTCTTCCCTTCTACGTCCTCCTTCTTACCCAAGACTGTCATTACTCCATCTACTGTCTTCTGTGTACTGTTAACTTGTGCGGATTTTTTTTATCTAGTGTGGAAGTCTTCAAGAGGAAATTGGACAAGTATCTTCAACAGGTGCCAGATCAACCAGACTGTGATAGATATGTGGGGCGGCGGACCACCAGCAGCAACAGCCTGGTTGACCAGGCTAACACCAGATGAGCCTGGCTCGTGGCAGGGCTCAGGGAGTAGAAAGACTCTCGAAACTCATCAAAGGTATAGCAAAGGTAAAGTTTTTTTTTTTATATATATATACTTCGTAGATTCCATTGCTTCTTCCTGCAACTAATTTCACACAAAAATTCCTCTAGAAAATCCAGTACTAATATTTTTGTACACTTTCACATTCACCTTTTTTCCACACATCACAACTTTAGCTTCGCCACATAAATCAACAAAACGTTCAACATATGTAGATCTGCAGTTTCGCCAGTCCTAAATGAGTCTGGTAATGCACAACAATTTCTCTCTTTGAATTCTCTTTCATCGAAATTGCTTAAATTCGTCAATTTTTATTTACAGTTAGAACTTGAAGACAATGCCAACCTGCAAAGTTATGAAAATCGGGGAATGGCAAAGAAGACAGGAAACAGGGCACAGATTCGGGGGGAATAAAGGCTGTAAACCACCCTGAAAGAGAAGCACCTCGGGGTGAGCATAGTTCCGAGCATTTCGCCTGAGACTCGCATCAACCAAACTACGGCCGCAGGAAACGTGAGACGCAAATTTAAGGGTAGTTTTTAGGAACACCAACAAGGTGGCATTCACAACCCTATACACGGCATATGTTAGACCCAACGTATGGCATCTACATTTTGTAAAGTATTTCACATTTCTGGAGAAAGTTCGATGGTTTGCTACGAAACTAGTCCCAGAAATGAGGGGTATGAACTATGAGGAAAGGCTAGTGGACTTACTCCTGACTACACTAGAGTAAGAAGAACCAGGTGAGAGATGTTTACAACGTAGAAAATATTGAGATGAATAAACTGGGTGAGCAGGGTGAGTCTGAGGAGTGGGTTTCAGGAACACGGGGTTACAGCTGGAAGCTAAAAGCAGAGTTGTATCACAGGAGTGTCACGAAATACATCCTTAGCCTTTGGTCAGCAAGTGTAACGAACTAGACAGCAAAGTGGTAGAGGCAGAATCCAGACATAGCTTTAAGAATAGGAGTGATAAGGCTCACCCACCCAGGAGAGAGTAAAACCAGAAGTGGTCAGAGAAGCGGGGCCAGGACCTGAGGATTAAACCCAATAAGGACAAGTAGGTGAGTACACAACGTAGCTGAATAAGCCATTGTTAGGACAACGTTACTCTCTAAACAGAGTGAAATGTTTTTCCCATAAAAGGTTTGCCCTGATAGACACGTCTTTGTCTTTATGGCTGTGGGCAGTACGCTCCTCAACCTCAATTAAAACTTGCAGGGTATTACACACAACCTTTGTGTACTCTTGCATTAAATTCCAACTAGCAACCTAGTACACACAAACGTTATTTAAGGAAAATGCCATGAAAGCTTAATAGGTGCTATGGAAGGTATTCTAACTGGTCTTTTGATGTTGAATCAAATTTGGTGCAGAAAAGTTTAGGGTCACCCTTAGTCTCTATAACCTCCTGTGGGGAACTTTCATTTAATGCTTAGTTTAGTTATAGTATTAGAAAGCCCAGGGCCGGACTGCGGGAATAGGAAAACTCTCGAAACCCTTCAAAGGTATATTAATTATCCTCAAATTAAGTTAATACTTGTTCAATCACTAGCTATTATTAAGAAAGTTTTCACGGGACGTCACAGAGTGAACGTCCGGTATACTGGTGATCCAACTTGATCCAGTGATGTTGTGTGTACCTCTTGTTAGTGGCACCAAAACAGTCTTTAACGAATCGTTGATACTGAAAATTTCGATCACTTAAAATGTACAAATTCAATATTTATAGAAGTATTTTAAAACAGTTATATATTATTATTAATTGTGTTCATTATCAACCTGTCCTCTTAAATCCTCCAAGTCGCTCTCCTACACATTTTCAGCGAATTTATTTGTATACGTTATTTAGGTTAGACTGTTGTTTGTTAACACAAAATAACCAGTTATAACAACCCATAATAAATACATGCAGTTATACAGTACCGAGGGAACGATACAGTACACAGTCACTGTTTCATTCCTATGTCACAGTCACTGTTTCATTCCTGTGACACAGTCACACGTCTGACTTAGCCACAGTAATATACCGACTTTCACTATGATAATGGGATGTCACATTACATAGCACGTAAGAAAACACTTACTTTGTGCCGCTGGAGCGCTTATTTATTGCTCACCCATAGCTCATCCTTTGAGCGGCAGCGCAAATATACAGGATTACAGAGGTCACAATGGGGCTTTGTCACACCTCACGGGGTCTAGTTACATGATTAAGATATTACAGTCATTACATATGTAATGATCTAATCTTGTAGCTAATCATCTACTCAATTCAACATGTCAATGAAATCTTAAATTTGATTTATTAGCAATGGTCACTTACTAGGTTAAAATGTCGTCCAATAAGATCGTTCATTTAGCCGGTGCAGTGACTGGATATAATCCACAGATTTTCGATAACGGTAAATATGGAGTGATTTATCTTTAACTGTTTGACTTGTCTGGATGCGTCTCTAATGTCTGGATGCGTCTCTAATGTCTGGATGAGTCTCTAATGTCTGGATGAGTCTCTAATGTCTGGATGAGTCTCTAATGTCTGGATGCGTCTCTAATGTCTGGATGCGTCTCTAATGTCTGGATGAGTCTCTAATGGTTTGACGTTCGGATACTCTAGTGTGTGTTGTTTTTGTCTCTCAGCACGCACGCTTTACATTCCCTGTGACTGGCATTGATGCCATACAAGCTGAACTGGTGTTGATGATTGTAGCCAAACGTTTGACTAACAGTGACAGCGTTTTGTGAAGTGATTTTGTAACTTCTCCTTACGGAGATTTTGTAACTTCTCCTTACGGAGATTTTGTAACTTCTCCTTACGGAGATTTTGTAACTTCTCCTTACGGAGAAGTTACAAAATGAAATGAAATGATATTTCATCTTCTACAAAATGAAATGATCTTGTAACTTGTCCATAATGAAATATGCAAAGTTTTACTTGACATGCCATTATGATGGGCACTGGACCGACGGGTTTTTCTCTGTACAGTTTTTTCTATGCACTCGTTTGTTCGTTCTCCTCCATTAATGGTTTTTAAACTTCTCTTTTGAAAAACCGAAACTGTATTCGAAATTCTCTTTGTTTATTGCTAATTTCGTTAGGGCATCGACTTCACCGCGATCCAGAAGACCTTTGGGAGTGGAGGTCCTCAGAGGTTTAGTTAAACCCGCGTGTTAATAATGGCTTTATACACAAGCACGCTACATTCAGATCCCAGGATAATTAGAACACATTTAGAGGATTGGCTGTAGTTTCATCAGCTCCTGGCTCAGGCTGACGGATTTCAACACCTTGTATGAGCCCCATCCTGCGTGATGGGGCTCATACGTAAAGGTACTACTTCCCCTGCTAATAGAGGTAAGCAAATTCTTGTGGTAGGTGACTCGCAGGTAAGATATATGGACCGTGCTTTCTGTAATAGGAATAAGAGGGCGAGAGAGAGGGTGTGCTTCCCTGGAGCTGGTGTTGGAGACATAGTCAACAGGTTAGATAATATCATGTCAGGTAATGGGAACAAGCCCATTATCTGTCTCAGTGCTGGTGGAAATGATATTGGGAAGGGTAGGAGAGAAGAGTTGCTAGATAAGTACAGGTCAGCTATAGAGCTAATTAAGTCCAAGGGAGGGGTCCCAATCATATGTAGCATCTTGCCTAGAAGGGGAGTGGGAAATGAATGGTTGTCTAGGGCAATTGGTGCAAATTGCTGGCTAGACAGATACTGCAAGGAACTTGCAATCCCATTCATTGACAACTGGGACAACTTTTATGGCAAACATGATATGTATGCAAGGGATGGGGTACATCTCTCTGGGACAGGGGTGGAAGCACTTGCCAACTCGATTGAGAGGGCCATTGCTGACATGCCTAGTATTTTAAACTGATAGATGATAGAGGTATGGGTGTGTGTGGAAACAATCAGTTTGCAACACTAGGGCTGAAAACAGTAAGTGTATAAAAGACATTCATCATAAAGTTACAAATAAGGGCAATGGATCAGGACAGCAAACAAAGGGAGACAGCAGGGGAAAACAAGAGACTAGCCCTTAAGGTTTACTATACTAATAGCAGGAGTGTAAGAAATAAGATAGATGAGCTAAGATTAATTGCAAGTGCAGGAAACATAGATATTATTGCTATAACAGAGACCTGGCTCAATCTGAAAGATAGAGAGTTGCCTTCTGAATGTCACATACAAGGCTATAAATTATTCCACACTGATAGGGTCAACAGGAAGGGTGGTGGAGTAGCGATGTACGTCAGAGACAATTTAAAGTGTTGTGTTAGACAAGATATAAAATTAGAAGCGTCAGCCACTGAATCTCTTTGGTTACAGCTTCTTGAGGGCCGTGTAAAACTTATTTTGGGTGTGATTTACAGGCCCCCAAATCTTGATAGGGAGTGCAGTAAACTTCTATGGGATGAAATTCGTAAGGCATCTACACATGAAAATGTTGTGCTAATGGGAGATTTCAACTTTAGACAAATTGACTGGAGCAATTTGACAGGAAATTTAGAGTCAAGTGACTTTCTTGATACGATTCAGGATTGTTTTTGAAACAGTTGGTGACAGAACCAACTAGAGGAAATAACCTGCTAGACTTGGTTCTTGCCAGCAGGGGAAAAGCTAGTTAATAATCTTGAGGTTAATGATGAGCTTGGGAAAGTGATCACAAATCACTCAGTTTTAATATATCATGGAATTACCCTACTAATGGAAATCAAGTCTCTGTCCCTGACTTCCGCCTGGCTGATTTCATAGGACTGAAAAATTACCTGGGTAGGCTGAACTGGAATGACCTGACAGTGGGTCAGGTAGGTGGTGATTGCCAATATGACGTTTTCCAGAGAATAGTTCTAGCTGCTCAGACAGCTTATGTTCCTAATAGGAAATCAGATCAAACAAAAATGATCCTAAATGGATGAACAATAGATTAAAACATCTCATTGGTCAAAAGAGAGGCATATATAGGCGAATCAAAAGAGGAGAGGGCAATTAGGTAATCAATATATTCAGTTAAAGAGAGAAATAAAAAAGGGAATAAGAAAAGCAAAAAGAGACTATGAGGTTAAAGTTGCGAGAGAATCGAAGACTAACCCAAAAGGATTTTTCAGGTATACAGAAGTAAGATTAGGGACAAGATAGGCCCACTCAAAAGTCACTCAGGTCAGCTCACCGACAGTGATAAGGAAATGTGTAGAATGTTTAACACTTACTTCCTCTCAGTTTTACACAGGAAGATACTAGCGATATTCCAGAAATAATTAATTATGTAGAACAGGATGATAGTAAACTATGCACGATTAGGGTCACAAGTGACATGGTCCTTAGACAAATAGATAAATTGAAACCTAACAAATCCCAGGCCCTGATGAACTGTATGCAAGGGTTCTAAAGGAATGTAAAGAGGAGCTTAGCAACCCGTTGGCTAATCTTTTCAACATATCACTGCAAACTGGCATGGTGCCAAATAAGTGGAAAATGGCAAATGTAATACCTATTTTCAAAGCAGGTGACAGGTCCTTAGCTTCGAACTATAGACCAATAAGCCTAACCTCCATAGTGGGAAAATTTATGGAATCAATAATTGCCGAGGCAATTCGCAGCCATCTTGAAAAGCATAAATTAATCAAAGAATCTCAGCACGGTTTTACAAAAGGGCGTTCCTGCCTTACAAATTTAATAACTTTTTCACTAAGGTGTTTGAGGAGGTAGATCATGGTAATGAATATGATATTGTGTATATGGACTTCAGTAAGGCTTTTGATAGAGTCCCACATCAGAGACTATTGAGGAAAATTAAGGCACACGGAATAGGAGGAGAAATTTTTTCCTGGATAGAGGCATGGTTGACAAATAGGCAGCAGAGAGTTTGCATAAATGGGGAGAAATCAGAGTGGGGAAGTGTCACAAGCGGTGTTCCACAGGGGTCAGTATTGGGCCCCTTGTTGTTCACAATCTACATAAACGACATAGATGAGGGAATAAATAGCGACATAAGCAAGTTTGCCGATGACACCAAAATAGGCCGTCCAATTCATTCAAATGAGGACATTAGAGCACTCCAGGAAGATTTGAATAGACTGATGCAGTGGTCGGAGAAGTGGCAGATGCAGTTTAATATAGATAAATGCAAAGTTCTAAATATTGGACAGGACAATAACCATGCCACATATAAACTAAATAATGTAGATCTTAATACTACTGATTGCGAAAAGGATTTAGGAGTTCTGGTTAGCAGTAATCTAAAACCAAGACAGCAGTGCATAAGTGTTCGCAATAAAGCGAACAGAATCCTTGGCTTCATATCAAGAAGCATAAATAATAGGAGTCCTCAGGTTGTTCTTCAACTCTATATATCCTTGGTGAGGCCTCATCTAGATTATGCTGCACAGTTTTGGTCACCGTATTACAGAATGGATATAAATGCTCTGGAAAACGTACAAAGGAGGATGACTAAGTTGATTCCATGTATCAGAAATCTTCCCTATGAGGATAGACTGAGGGCCCTGAATCTGCACTCTCTAGAAAGGCGTAGAATTAGGGGGGATATGATTGAGGTGTATAAATGGAAAACAGGAATAAATAAAGGTGATGTAAATAGCGTGCTAAAAATATCTAGTATTGACAGGACTCGCAGCAATGGCTTTAAGTTGGATAAATTCAGATTCAGGAAGGATATAGGAAAGCATTGGTTTGGTAATAGAGTTGTCGATGAGTGGAACAAACTCCCGAGTACAGTTATAGAGGCTAAAACGTTGTGTAGTTTTAAAAATAGGCTGGATAAATATATGAGTGGGTGCGGGTGGGTGTGAGTTGGACCTGACTAGTTTGTGCTACTAGGTCAGATGCCGTGCTCCTTCCTTAAGTGAATGTAACCTGACCTGGATGGGTCGGGGCATTGGCTTAAGTCGGTGGGAGATTTGGACCTGCCTCGCATGGGCCAGTAGGCCTGCTGCAGTGTTCCTTCTTTCTTATGTTCTTACATATACACCTTTTGTTTCCACTGTATAATTAGCACATAGAATAGTGTCGCAGCGTACTACTGATGTATTAAATTTTGTTAAAAAATCATATATAAAATCTTAGTGATTTGCTAAATAATAATAATGACATATTACCTTTACAAATATACTAATGACTTTTGTATGGCATAATATTTATATAATTTTTGACTTTGTAACTTTATCACACCCGATGGCTGTTGAATGAAAACGGAGTGTGTGACCGCCAATATGGCGGACATATAGGTAGTCGCCAGTTTATTGTTTATTATCCCCTCCAGGGAGGATCCTCGATGCCGGTGAGGGGCTCTTGATCCAAGAAAGTGAATTTGTCTTCTCCTTCCTTTAATCGCACCTGATTGACTCCAAGTTATTATCACTGATTCAAGTTGTTTATGATTCAGGAAAACACGTGTCACTTGTTATGTTGCTAATATTTGGTTTAGAGGGGTGATATTCGCTCTCTCTCTCTCTCTTTTATATATATTAGTTTATCTATCTATCTCTGTCTCTCTGTCTCTGTCTGTCTGTCTCTCTCTCACATGGAGGATAGTGCTAGAGATTAAAATAAGACTCCAAGAAATTTTCTGCCATGACTGACTCTAGAAAGTAGATAAGAAGATAGGAATTATGGAGGATATGGTGAGTGTAGGAAACGGAGGTCTTGTAGGGATTCTGCTCTTATCTTTATGGCTATTGAACATGTAAGATCACAGGTACATATTGCAAAATATATATTAATATTCAGTGAGTATCTTTAAGAACATGAGAAAGAAGGAGCACTGTTGCAGGCCTACTGGCCCATGTGATATATGGTTTGAAAACCGACAAGTTTGCATAGTGTCTCAATCTTCTACTGGCCCATGCTGGGCAGGTCTAATTCACACCCACCTAAACCCACTCATGTACTTGTCTAACCTATTTGCCTGAGAGTTTGTGGATATTCTCGCCCACTTTCCAGTTAACGAGGCATAGTCTGGGACCGCGGCGTGGCGGCGGTGATGCTAGAAACTACTGATAACCACCGAATCAGTGAGGCTGTTGGTTCTAGCAGCTCGCACCTCGGCACTGGGTTACCCCAAGGAAGAGTTTACGTGTCTCGTGTACGGCTCTTCAAGGGGGAGGAGGTTGCCTTAATACTGGTAATGGGCTCTTCTTCCAAGGAACTGAAGCTATTCTCCCCTTCCTCGGATCAAACCTGATTGACTCTCACTCCTAAGGGGCTGTATGATCATTATAGGTTTAATGCATCATCATCAACATAATAAAAATAATGCTCTTAATAATAAAAGCACACAGGTAAATATCAATAAAGGAAGGAAATGAGAAATAGAGACACCAAAGAGGAAAAAGAAGGAGCAAAGAATATCAAGTGTAACCATTAGAAAATAGATAGGAGAAACACTAAAGTGAAATAGAGAGAGATAGAGAAAGATAGATAGATAGATAGAGAGAGAGAGAGAGAGAGAGAGAGAGAGAGAGAGAGAGAGAGAGAGAGAGAGAGAAAGAGACCACGTGAAATCAGATAGCATGAAAACATTATCTTCTTAAACGATTTGCAACTATGAATATCTGTTCCCATTTGCAATTCCAAACGTGTGCCAGACCAGCTTATCTGTGGGTGTTCGGATGTGGGAGGTAGGGGAGGTGGGAGGCCGGGGAGGTGGGAGGCAGGGGAGGTGAGAGGCAGGGGAGGTGGGAGGCCGGGGAGGTGGGAGGCCGGGGAGGTGAGAGGCAGGGGAGGTGGGAGGCAGGGAGGTGAGAGGCAGGGGAGGTGAGAGGCAGGGGAGGTGAGAGGCAGGGGAGGTGAGAGGCAGGGGAGGTGAGAGGCAGGGGAGGTGAGAGGCAGGGGAGAGAGAGAGAGACTACAGTGGAATATCTTCAGATGAAATAATATTTAATAAATGCCATAAATATCTTTACACTAGTTACTACCTATAACTACCTCTGTTATACACTACTGTTATACACTAGACACTGTTATACACTAGACACTGTTATACACTAGACACTGTTATACAAGACACTAATACAGGAGGGAGACAGCTCTCTCTCCTTCCCTCTATTACAGAATCATTAAAATAATTGACAAGAAACATACGATAGGAACCAAATTTGCATGAAGAGTGAGAGGGGAAACTAGGGAGAGAGAGAGAGAGAGAGAGAGAGAGAGAGAGAGAGAGAGAGAGAAAAGAAGAAAGAAAAATAATGGAGGAAGTAACGAGAACTAAATATTTTTTGGCAACATCAGGAAAAAAAGTGACGAGGTAAGGAGGGGAGCATTAAGTAAGGAGGGGAGCATTAAGTGCGCAATTAACGGTGGATGTTATGGCGTAACGAAGCAAGAATTTTTGCGGAGGAGGAAGGATGAGAAATTGTGCGCGAAACTTAGAAATCCGCCTTAATATGCGGAGAAAAATGCTGGTTGGAGGGAGGGGAAGACCGGAGGACGGTGGGAAGGGGGGTTTGTATGGAGGTGGGAAGTGGGGAGAACGAGGGTGCTGGAGGAAATAAAAAAAAAGGGGAAGGGAGAAACAAGGTACTATATGGGAGGGGGAACTACTACAAAAGAATACACCTTATGGTAGACTTCACAACACACTCACTCACACACACACACACACACACACACACACACACACACACACACACACACACACACACACACACACACACACACACACACACACACACACACACAAGGAGTCACAGTTGGAAGTTGAAGACCCAGATGTGTCACAGGGATGTTAGGAAGTATTTATTCAGTCACAGAGTTGTCAGGAAGTGGAATAGTCTGGAACGTGTACTGGAGGCAGGATCCATGCACAGCTTTAAGAAGAGGTATGATAAAGCTCATGGAGCAGGGAGAGTGACCTAGTAGCGACTAGTGAAGAGACGGGGCCAGGAGTTGTGACTCGACCCCTGCAACCACAACTAGGTGAGTACAACTAGGTGAGAGGCCAGAAACATACAGGGATGCGAGCAGACTCTCTAAACACGTACGTAATTTCGGTCTTAGAATATACATCACCAGCTCCAAAGGTTTGCAACCAGATTTGGCCCAGAGCTAAGAGGGGTACATAATGAGAAAAGACTAAAGAAATTGAACCTGATCACCTTGGAAGAGAGAAAAGACAATGGGGGCGCACCATTACATGTTACTTGGAAAATACTCGGAAGAATTAATAAGACGAGTAAGTCCAGAGAATCACTTAGTCTGTTAGCTGTCTATTTCTGAACTACAGCGAGAATTTTGACCGTGTACTTACCAGATAAGGATCCACGGCCCAGAAAAATGGGCAGGGATAAGCCGAAAAGTACTTCAGTTGATCACAGAATACCTAAAGAACAGGAGGTAGAGACTGACGGTGCTGGAAAAAGCTTTAGTTTGGGCGAGGGCGACGAGTGAGGTCCCACAAGGTTCACCACTAGTGCCGATATTTTTACTGATAGACAGAAACATCTTTTTTTTTAGGTCATTTGGTAAAAGTTGTTCTTATAACGAAACGTTGTTATAGTCTTGTCCTGCTGCACGTGTCATTGTTTATAGACGATGTAAAGTTACGAGGATTATGAACGAACGAAGCCGGACAAGGACACGAGAAGTCGAGTACAGATGAGACAGCAGAAGCAATGGAGATGTAAAGACGATGCAATCAGTCCATCAGCCGTGAATGTGTAAACAGACAGGTGGCTGCTGGAATTAACCCTCTGAAAAAGCAGGACGAGAAGACCGGTAACAGAGTGAAGTCATTGACAAGAAATGTGGTACTTAGACTCAGCCAGTGAGGACTCAACGAGGAGAGGAGGCCAAACCTCAGGGAGTTTTAAAGAGATAATTCCAAGCGAGACAGAGAAATAAATATAGATAGATATATAGAGAGGCATGGAGTAGAAAAGTAAGCATATGGGGAAAAGGACAACGTACAGAAAATATGGGAAAAAACTAGAACAAGGGAGAGGGAGGAGGAGTGGAGAGAGGACGAGAAATACAGGAGAAATAGAGATGAGAGAGGGACCAAAAGAGAGGGACAGAGAGGACAAAAAAAGGACATGAATACATTGGAAAGTGGGAGGAGGTAGAGAAGAGGAAAGAGGGAGAAGTGAGAGATGAGAGGATGAGGATAAAAGTGGGTGAAGAGAGAGGCAGGAAGAGATGGATGGAAAATTGGATAGGGGCAAAGAAAGGTTATTAGTAGTTAAGGCAGGCAATAAGAGGGGGGTAAATATTTACCTATGATGAAGGGGAGCTAGAAGAGAGAATAGAAAGAGGGAAGGGAGATAAAAAAACAAATGGGATGTGAAAGAAAAGACGAAGAGGAAGAAGAGGAAAACAACAACAACATTAAAATAATGAAGGCTATTACATTCTTCTTTCTCCTCAATTTCTCTCTCTCTCTCTCTCTCTCTCTCTCTCTCTCTCTCTCTCTCTCTCTCTCTCTCTCTCTCTCTCTCTCTCTCACTCTCTCTCTCTCTCTCTCTCTCTCTTTCTAACTCTCCACTGATCACAGATATGTCACAGGTATTCTCAAATATTTCCTTCTTCCGTTCTTCTGTCCCCTTCCTTTCTCATTCCCTCGTTACTTCTCATTCTACTCATTCTTTACCCTCCACCTTTTTCTTATCCCATAATCTCTGATTTATTCTCTCTGTTTCCTTTGTTGTATTCTTCTCGTTCTTCTCCTGTCTTGGACTTTACTCCCTCTTTTCACTCTCCCTTGATTTCTTAATCTTTCGCTATGTCTTTATACTCTTCCATATCCTGTTTATCCTTCTCCTCCATCTCCCCTTTACCTTCCTTATCTAATTCTGTTTTATTTTCTTTTTGCATCTCCTGTCTCTTTTTTTCTTCTGTTTATAGCCTCTTCTGTATTTTTGTTCTTTCATTTTCTCATCTATTTCATTTTCTCTTCTTCCCTATATATTATCCTTCCCAATACTCTTCTCTTTTTCCCCTCTTCGCTGCTCCCTTCACCATTACTTTCTGTCTTTGTTCCTTCTCCATTTTTCCCTTTCCTTGGTCTCTTCCTCTCTTCTTTGGCGCCTTCCTTATGCCCATCTTCCTTAGTCCCTTACCAATTCTTGTCTCCCTTGATCCCTTCTTCATTCCCCTCTTCATTGATTTCTTCCCCATTCCCCTCTTTCCTGATCTATTCTCCATTTCCCTGTTCTTTCGTCTCTTACCCCCTTCCCCTTTTCCTCTATCATCTCCCCGCTCCTCTCCCTTCATTCCTCTGGATGAAGGGGAACCAGCAGGGAGGGAAGGGCCTCTGGGAGTAAACAGAGGCACGCCCCACCATTCCAGGCATCATTTGAGGGGGGAATGACGCCCCAAACAGTGTAACAGAGAAAATAAGAGATAACTACCCCTAGCTCTCTCTCTCTCTCTCTCAGCGGGGGTTTGTGTATGTGTGTGTGTGTGAGAGAGAGAGAGAGAGAGAGAGAGAGAGAGAGAGAGAGAGAGAGAGAGAGAGGTGGATGGGACAAACAAGTCGAGACCACCAAGACAGACTTTAACATTCTCCTCAAATGAGTTCAGACAGGAAATAATTCCTAGAAACTGCTCCTAGCCATTAATGGCTACGAACTGCTACGAATGTTTACACACCAGAGGTCTGGATTCTCTAGACGGCAGGCGATCGAAGTTCAGCATACAAACTGGGTGACTATAAAGATACTTAAAGATACTTAAGTTCCTAGTTTACCTTCATCTGCACAGCGAACTCACTGAGTTGATCACTCGAACTACGATTAACTTGCTTATAAGAACTGGTTCTTATCCTCTTGTGTCTCTGTACAGGATGACAGGTACCAGTAGCACCCCTGGTGAAGGTACTGGTCCAGAGAAGCCAGACTGAGGACACTTTTGAATAAATACTAGGAGCATACGATAAATGCAAATGAGGAAGAAAGCATGAGAGCTAGGAACGAGTGTGTCAATATAGGGAGAAATGTACTCACTTTTTTCGTGTGTCTGAGCGTGCTGAGAGGTGGTGCGTGTGTCTGAGCGTGCTGAGAGGTGGTGCGTGTGTCTGAGCGTGCTGAGAGGTGGTGCGTGTGTCTGCAGTGAAACGAAATTATGCCAATATGCTCTCCAGGATTTATTTTTAATCGGTGTCACAGGAGGCCTGGTCACGGACCGGGCCGCGGGGGCGTTGATCCACGAAACCCTCTCCAGGTATCTCCAGGTATGGTGCCTTCAAGTTGGCCTCAAGATGGTGTGAAGGTGAGCTGCAGGTGTCATCAAGGTAACCTCAAGATGGCCTCAAGGTGGCCTCAAGATAGACTTAATGGGACCTCTATCTTGTCCTCAAGATGGCCAAGATAGACTTAAGGTAGCCTCAAGATGGTCTCAAGGTAATCTTAAGGTGGATTCAAGGTATCTTTAATATCCCCGAGTGTTGCTAAGGTCGAAGCAACGTCAGATGACTTAAGAAAGTCAATCATTGTACAGCTTTTGTCTCGTAATCAATAACCGCTCACACGGTACCAATTTCATTGGTATTTTCGAGTTTGGAACTAACTTACCCTTATGAACAATTTCTCAAGTGTTTCACCATCAATATATCCGAGAACTATTTGAAAATTTTCCAGTAGAATATTCGAGTTTTTTTATTTTTATGCGAGGTTTTTCCCGAGTCTTCAGGTTATTATCAGTCTATATTCCGCATGCGGCCTCTCTTTGCTCTCTCTTATTCTTGAGTTATTCTTATAACGTGGCATTGTTAAAATCAAATTTCATCTTCATTTGCCACGCCACTTTTTTAAATGATCTAAATCATCATCTTTTTTTAAAGGCGGGGACTTTTATTTCTTTTTTCGCATACAATTTTACTATTGTGTGTGTGTGTGTGCGCGTGTGTGTGTATGTGTGTGTGCGTGTGTGTGTGTGCGCGCGTGTGTGTATGTGTGTGTGTATGTATGTGTGTGTGTGTGTATGTATGTGTGTGTGTGTGTGTGTGTGTGTGTGTGTGTGTGTGTGGTTTTTGAAAAGTAATCACGAAAATATAAACACACATACATGACTGTATCCACAAGGCACGCATACACGTGAATATACATTCACATATACAGTCACATGTAGACTGTGTTACAGCCAGATCAACCTGGCTGTGATAGCTATATGGGCCAATAAGCCACCAACAACAACAACAGTCTGGTTGAAGAGATAATAGATAAATACTCATCGGGTCCTATTGCTCTTCTGTTGCCGACCAAACTAGCGGTCAAGGTCAGTGGGTTTTTTAATCTTTTTTGGCAGCGTCCCAAAATCCTGTCGAGAATCTATTCATGGTAACCTATATTTTCATTGCCTTAATTTTCAACATAGGTGAAAAATTATTTTGGTCCTTAAAAAAAAGTGTGACAAAAACAAAAGACAAATGGTAATATTTTATTAATGTGACTAATTAACAGAAATTATAATGAATATCCGTAAGAAATGCAGCAGCATTTCAGAAGGTGAATTGTGGTGTCGTGGGAGACGTGTCAGTAATTAATGAGATCCCTGGCACTGCATGGTTGTAACGAGCTCCTCAAATAGTGGTGATTTAGATGACAGACTGCATCTTATGTCTTGCTCTGGTTGTAGATACTTTCTGCAACCCATGTGACAACTTCTCAGAAGCAAGATTTTCACGGTGAAGATGACAGTGAACAATCAACACATGCGGATTTTCCTCTTTCACTTCAGCAGTGAAAACCTGACTTGCTTCTAGGAATGCTGGCGCCCAGTCACAACACACACTAAAGCACTGGTTTCACTGAAGCCATTCCTTGATAAATGAGTCCACATTCTTGAAAATACCTTCTCCAGTTGTGGTATGTCATGGGCAGCAGAACAGAAATTCCTCTTCCATATCTTCTGCACCTTGATACCGTTCGTAAGCTTTGAGTTGGCCATCGTCACTAACACCTGTAGACTCGTCCACCTTTTTTTTAAATCACACATATTAATTCGTTAACTAATCGTATAACTTCAGTACCACAAACGGTCCGCGCCATCTAGAGGGCTGTTGGTTTGACCAGCTACGAGATATGACACTCAGCCAGTCTCTGCTATTTTCACTCTTGTTCTTCTCTTTCAGAGATTCTCTGCTCTCTGTTCACAAGTACACTGTGCTTTACTTCTTAGTGCCTGCTAAGCTTCTGCTTGAATGTCACATTATGGTTTAAGTCCGCTACGTTGATTGATGCGCCTGATGCCCAGATTGAAATGTTCTTCTTTGTTCTGGCTCCTAGCCAGAATTTCTAAGAATGAAATTTTCAACCTGAAAAGAATACAGAAACAACTGCTTAATACTAGTTATGTAATAAATCCGGAAGTAATAGTAGTGTAGTAGTAGTAGTTATTATAACAACAATAGTAATGAAATCTTAATCTCTTTGCGACCTGATTCAAATAGTTTGTGACCCAATTTTGAGTGGCGACCCCGGGGGGTTAAGAACCACTGGGCTACGTAGTTAGAGTTGTCATTTATTCGTATTTTATATGTAAACTTGAGCCTTATCTCTCTCACTAACTTCCCTGATATTCGCCTCGGCCTTTTCCTTCATACCCAGCCATCCTGCATTCACCGCCTCCATACCCACCTCATTCATTCCCACCTCGCCTATACCCACTTCTCTAATACCCATTTCACTCACACTAGCTTCCCTAAAACTTACCTCACCTATAACTACCTCCCTAAAACCCGTCTCATCCCCACCTCACTAATACCCAACTCATCTATAACCATTTCCTCCCTCACACTCATCTCATTCACACCCCCTGATAGCTCACTCATACTCACCTGCCTACTGTCTCCTCCCCTCCACCCCACTACCTGTGCCAGCTTCCAACAGCTAAATGGAAGCAGGATTAGCCAAGAGTGCATTTAAGCCAATAAAACATGAATGTGTTTGTTCGATGCATTACGCTGATGCCAATTTAAGCCTTCGTTTTCGGATTTTTAGCGAACGGCACTCCGAGTTGACTGGCGATTATCCTGCGCTAAGCGGATCACGGAAATCAAATGTTATGGGATGTCGGAACGAGTGTTTAGTGTGTAACTTGTCGGTGGGGGAGGGAGGGAGGGGAGGGAAGGGGAGGCAAGCTTGGCGATGTCTGACGGAGACGAGCGATCGTTTATGGCACGGTGAGGGGAGGAGACACTAGGACAGATGTCGTAGTTTAAATACATTTTCCTATTTTTTTTTTGTTCCCGACGCCCTAGCTTTCCCCACCTCCAGCATCCCGACACCCAGGTGTCACCCATCACCTACCCCCGTGCTTTCTAACACCCGGACCCCCAAACCTCCCCATCCCCTTCTTTCGACACCCAGCGCCACTCCATTCTTTTTGTAAATCCCTTCAGGATAATCGCTAATATATATATATATATATATATATATATATATATATATGTATTTGTCATGCCCCTTTCTGATTACTCATTTATTTATTATGTATAATGTTGATGGGACATGAGGCAGGTGTTGAGGTTGTGTGTTCAGAGAACACACATGTTGATCTACGTCGGTATTTTGTTAGTACCGTCCTGTCTCATACTCATACACACAGAGTATTGAAACGACAGAGCCGGGGATATAGAAATGATTAGCTAAATGTGTCAGTCGAACACGTACGTGAAACCAATGAGCAACTCGTGTAAGATACACTGGCAAACTTTATAGGAGCATTCAGTTATATTGATGGAGAATAGCTAAGAATAGCTCTCTATAATACATATTTGGCCGAAGGTGGAAAATGCGCTGGCTCTGTGGGGAATATTCCTTAAAAAATATGAGGGCAATTTAGAAGAGTTTCAAAGAAGAGCAACAAAATGTCTCTCAGAACTAAATAACAAGAGTTATATTTAAAGGTTGAAACGCATTAAGATATTCTAACTGATAGGGAAAAGAGAGATGTGGTAGTTGCAGCTAGAGTTGTAAAAGGACTTGGAATACCTGGGGTAACGGAGAGGGTTTCGGGGGTCAACGCCCCCGCGGCCCGGTATCTGACCTGGCCTCGCAGGGACGATAAGAATTCACAGTTGTAAATTAAGAAGAAATAGAGCCGGGGGGGGGATGGTTGAACAGTAGAACATTGTTCTTCACAGATGCTGGAACACTGGAACATTGTTCTTCACAGGTGCTGGAACACTGGAACATTGTTCTTCACAGATGCTGGAACACTACAATGTATTTGAAAAATGTATGGTGAAAGAATTGTTGAAGATGGGACGCTGGGAGCACAACTCTGCTCCTGTGTTCCTTTTCCTATGAATATTTTACCTGTAGTCGCTTCCTGGACTCACCTAGCTCCGTGGCATGATCGATCAAGCTGTTTGTGTCCGCCGCCCGCAGACCAACGTATGCACCACAGCCCGGCTGATCAGAAACTGAATTGAGGAACTTATCAAGTTCCTTTTTGAAATGAGCCAGGGGGTTTTGTTGGTATTTCCCCATAAGTCGTGGTCCCTTTACACTTAATGAGAGCTCTCAGTGTGGTCAGCGTGTTCATGCTTTTCACTTGAAGTATGTAGCACCGTCTGCCAAGACTCCTGCTCTCCTGGGAGCGATTCCCTTATGCAGGTTTGGGATCAGTCCCTCCAGAATCTTCGCCTTTTATTAAAATTAGGCAATTACACACACACACACACACACACACACACACACACACACACACACACACACACACACAAGTGAACACAGAACATATCTTCGTTATCATACATTACCAGTTGATTATTGTTGATGGTTGAGGGTATCATCGCTCCCTTGCACCAGTCTCTTCGTGTCGGACGTCTTGGTCAGTGGCTTTGGTCTGCTAAGCTGTTGGTACTCGATGCATGCGGTCTGGCATGGGTAAAGCAGGACGGTTGATCATTATGTTTACCCCTTAAAGACAGGAGCCTATTTTTAATTCAACCTTATACTGTAAGGGAGAATGGTGATAATTCTTGGACCGTATTATAATTGTTATTTGTTATCAAATTTATTGCACCCACACAGTATACTTATTGCACCCCTCACAGTATACTTATTTCACCCACACAGTATACTTATTGCACCCCTCACAGTATACTTATTTCACCCCTCACAGTATACTTATTACACCCACACAGTATACTTATTGCATCCACACAGTATACTTATGCACCCCACACAGTATATTTATTGCAGCCTTACTTTGCATGGTGTATTTTGCAACCTCTGCCATGCCTCTCCTCATAACGGGTGATTTTACGGTGGAGATTTGGATCAAGTTCTACCAGTAATTTCCAGGTGTACTGGGAGTGAGAGTCTGCACTGTCAGGTGTACTGGGAGTGAGACTCTGCACTGTCAGGTGTACTGGGAGTGAGACTCTGTACTGTCAGGTGTACTGGGAGTGAGACTCTGCACTGTCAGGTGTACTGGGAGTGAGACTCTGCACTGTCAAGTGTACTGGGAGTGAGACTGCACTGTCACCCGAGGTATGCAGTACACGAGAGGATAAGCACTTGTCTGGCAGGGCACAAAAGCATGTGGCTTCCTACCGTTATCCGAGAATCGGAGAAAGAGAGAGAGAGATAAAAGAGAATGAGATACAAGGAAGGGGAAGACGGGAATAAATTGAAGAAGAACTGGTGATTCTCGTATCCGTCACACTTTCTGGCTCCTAGGACAAGGGGTGAACAAGCGTAACAAAGAGAAGAGGTTGGGAAGAAGAGGCGAGATGAGGAAAAATGGAGAGCAGAAAGGAAGGATGAGAAAGGAGGAGAGAACAAAGGTTGTGATGGGGAAGAGTGTTTCAGGACAACACGAGTGATTGATTGCAGAAGCTGGATATAATAAATTAGGATTGGATGGTGAGATTATTTTTGGGGGGATGGAGATGAAGGGAGAGAGAAAGAGAGAGAGAGAGAGAGAGAGAGAGAGAGAGAGAGAGAGAGAGAGAGAGAGAGAGAGAGAGAGAGCAAGTCAAGACTAGGCAGCATCTCTCATAAGCACCAGAGAGCAACACATCTTTGGGTCCTCATCTGCGCACCGCAGCTTCCCATCCCACCATCACCCTCCCGCAGGTATCACCCGACATTAAGCGCTCTTACCTACCATTCCCATTCGATTTTGGCGTCGGATATGACTTTAACAGCCATTGTTTGGACTCCATGTCATGAATATTAATGGCGCCTGTTGCGAAACTCTTCGCTCAGCGGGGGAAACGAAGCGCGAGAGTAAAAACGCCGCTGCAAATAGGTGTGGCATTTCTGCTGATGCCATTTGTCTAAAGCTTTGTGTTTATCGCTTTGATGTTAACACAGAGGACCAAACAGAAACTAGCGCGTGCCCAGAGCCAAATTTCTGGTCGTTTCACTGTGGGATAATTGTGGTTCGAGGTTTCATTTCTGTAATTAAACCCAGATAATGGTTTGTGTGTCATGGTGCCAGGAGGAGGGGGAGGAGGAAGAGGAGGAGGAGGAAGGAGAGATGTAGGAGGAAGAGGAGATGAAGGAGGGGAGGAGGGGGAGATTAGGCGGAGGAAGAGATTTAGAAGGAAGGTGAGATGGAGGAAGAGGAGGAGGAAGAGTGGATGGAGGAGGAATAGGAGATGGAGAAGGATAAGGGAAAGATTAGGAGGAAGAGTAGATGGAAGATGTGGAGGGTGAGAGAAGGAGGAGGAGATGGAGGAGTAGGAGGGAGAGAGGAAAAGATGGAGGAGGATGACAGGAGGAGGAAGAAGACGAGGACGAAGAGAACAAGAGGGAGAAGAAGAAACAGTAGACAAAGAAGGGGCTTGAGGATAATACCACTGGCAACTACAATAAAAATTACCCATAATATTACTACTACTGTGACCCTGGGGTCACTTTGGGACTCCTGGGTCTCCTGGGGACCCAGGCGTCACCCGGGGCCCATGCATCACCTGGGGACCCAGGCGTCACCCGGGGTCCCAGGCGTCTCTTGGGGATCCCAGGCATCCTCGGGGAAAACCAGGTGTCCCACGGGGATCCAGAGATCCCCGGAGACCTTAGATGATCCCTCTCCTGGGCACCCATGAGTCCCCAGGGAGCTCTTTGCTACCAGGAGTTATGGCCATATTAACACAGACACCACGCATGCTATACAGGTTTATTAAAACGAGAGAGAGAGAGAGAGCGAGAGAGAGAAAGAGAGAGAGACATTGAGACACAGAGAGACATATAGAGAGAGAGACAGACAGATAGACAGATATCAAGGAGTCAAAAACCATCAGCAACTCTTCGTCTGCTTAGCAATAATTGAACTCATAAGTGATTCGAAAAGCGAGCCTAAAGGTTGAACTTAAAAGCGACCCAGAAATGAGCCCATAAGCGAACATATGAGTGACCCCATAAATGAACCCATTAGCGAGCCCATAAGGCAACCCATAAAGGAAATAACATCAGGCCTAATCCTCACACTCATAGTTGATCGCCTTACCATCGTAGACATTCCTTTACGATTCACTTGAAGATGTAGTCGGGAAGATCTCATTCCCTGATTCACTGGCATTTCATTCCCCCCCCCTTCCCTACTGTTTGACCATTTAAATGACCTAATCTAATTCTGCCTCTAAATAGGAGATTGATCGATTGGTTAATGGGAGTTTAAAAGCCTATCGATTCTACAGGGGTAATTACACACCCAAATAGGTAAAACTTGCGATTTTTGCTTCAATAACAACGCTGTTCTTGCCGAATAAGGCAAGCAAAAATTTATGTATGCAATAATTTCGCAAAAATCATTCTGAACCTAAGGAAAAAATATATAAAAGGAGAGAGGAGCTTACGACGACGTTTCGGTCCGACTTGAACCATTTGTAAACTTAGACAAGAGAGTGAGGGAGCCTGTGTATATATATATAGGGGGCCATTACGGCTCTTATGTCACTTGTTCACCACTAGTCAAGACCACTTTAGTTCCTTAAGTGGTGATTAAGGTAGAATCTCAACATATGTACTGAGAGACATAAGTCTCACTGTGTACTGAGAGACATAAGTCTCACTGTGTACTGAGAGACATAAGTCTCACTGTGTACTGAGAGACATAAGTCTCACTGTACTGAGAGACATAAGTCTCACTGTGTATGTACTGTGTGTTTAAAATTTAATATTATCTCCCATTCAAAGCATTCTATCATTTTGTTTTTAGTGAGACCGGTTGTAATTATTATTATAATTATTATTATTAATACTAATGCTAATACTATTACTACTACTACTAAAATTAAACATATTACTGTTCATTGTATTTAATTTTATTTATTATTATTATATTCATGGGTAAATGCTAATCCTCTACAAATCATCAGTTGCTAAGTTTGATAAGAGGAAAATTAAATTACCTCCAACACCTCAGATCAGGAGCTCTTCAACCGCATCAAGGTACTCTCTGAAAGAGTGTGGATGTACCACGAACGTACGGTAATTATTATTATTATTATTATTAATATAATCCTTGGTAATAGATACTGCCAAATTTATTTAGAAAGACACTTGAGTAAACACTTGGTCATATTTATTAGAAAACGTTTCGGTTCTGGTTAAATGAAAACCAATTCTTGAGAAGAGAGTTAGTCAAATTAGCAAGAATCGAGCGAGATGTGACTACCTGGAGTATACCTGGAGGGTGTTTCGGGGGGTCAACGCCCCCGCGGTCCGGTCCATGACCAGGTCTGAACCAGGATGGTGTGTAAGTCCGGATTAGATGGAAGCAGTTGTATAGATGGTCCGAGGAAGGGTTGGAAGTGAGGTGTGAAAGGGGTTTTGTGTACATCCAACAGACACATGTTAAGTATGGTAGATTATGTTCTTTTAGGAGAGTGGTTAAGAGACCTGGCGTGTGAAAATGCACATGGAAGTATGGAGGAATGTGTATGTACGAATATGGGACCATGGAGGATGTTGGAATGCTAGTGTGAGCATGGGACCATGGAGGTGGAAGTTGGAATGCTAGTGTGAGCATGGGACCATGGAGGAACTTAGAGTAAAAGGTTGTAAAATATGGTAGCAGCAATTCTGAAGGTCCCACATGATGACGTGTGACCTGAAATGACAGCCAGGGAGAGTGTAATGGTGGTAAGCGGTTATTGAGTTACACGAAAGGTAACACTCTACCAATACATCAATGATACCATAGCACCAACGCTATAACTAAGACCTATGTGCAACCCCTCTCAATAAAGGTGCTTGCACATATGTCTCAGGAAACCATACATTTGTTGTATGGTTTCATGAGACGAGCCTGGTCCAAGGCCGGGCTCTGGGAGTAGAATCACTCTCGGAACTCATCAAAGAATATGGTCAAAGGCGTCATAAATATCAAGATATAGTATTCTTAAACACCTTCCTCTCTCAAGCCTTACCTTGTCCTTCTGCTCCTTCATTAAAGTCCAACCTCTCAACTCCTCCAATAAATCTACACTTCCTGAAGTATGAACTTTAGCTTCCCTGTCCAGTGTTGTTTTGATATAATTGTCCAGGACGGATGGAGACGTTGTCTATAGTTGTTTTTTTCGCCATTTTGTGGGTTTGTTAATTACCTGTTTACTTAAAATGTAGCTTCCCTGTTCCCTTAAATCTAACTTGTTTATTTCCTTAAATTTAGCTTCCTTACTAACCTAAATCAAGCTTCCCTCTCCTAATAAATCTAACTTTTCTATCCTAGCAAATCTAACCTCTGATTGCTCTTAAATTTTTCCTCTACTCTTATGTATAATTTCCCCATTTTTAAACTTCACATCCCACCCTTAAATATCATCTCCCACTCTTTAATCTAATTTACCCATCTTAAATCTAATATCTCCACTTCAAATCTTATTTCCTAACCCTTAAATCAAATTTTGGAAAGTTCCAATCTAAGTTTTTATATACCTTCAAATACAAATTTTCTCCTTAAATCTTCCCTTTTATCTAAATCTTAGACATTTCCCTAAAATATAGCCTCACCAGCCTCCCCCCCACCTCTCTCTTTTATTCTATTTGCTCACTCAGTGTCCCCCTCGAGATGAGTCTCCTCACTGAGAGATAACGAGTACCACTGTGTCTCACTCAGTGTTCAACGCGAGATGAGTCTCCTCACTGAGAGATAACGAGTACCACTGTGTCTCACTCAGTGTTCAACGCGAGATGAGGCTCCTCACTGAGAGATAACGAGTACCACTGTGTCTCACTCAGAGTTCCCCCTCGAGATGAGTCTCCTCACTGAGAGATAACGAGTACCACTGTGTCTCACTCAGTGTTCCCCTCGAGATGAGGCTCCTCACTGAGAGATAACGAGTACCACTGTGTCTCACTCAGTGTTCCCCGCGAGATGAGTCTCCTCACTGAGAGATAAGAGTACCACTGTGTCTCACTCAGTGTTCAACGCGAGATGAGTCTCCTCACTGAGAGATAACGAGTACCACTGTGTCTCACTCAGTGTTCCCCTCGAGATGAGTCTCCTCACTGAGAGATAAGAGTACCACTGTGTCTCACTCAGTGTTCCCCGAGATGAGGCTCCTCACTGAGAGATAAGAGTACCACTGTGTCTCACCCCAGTGTTCAACGCGAGATGAGGTCCTCACTGAGAGATAAGAGTACCACTGTGTCTCACTCAGTGTTCCCTCGAGATGAGTCTCCTGACTGAGAGATAAGAGTACCACTGTGTCTCACTCAGTGTTCCCGCGAGATGAGGCTCCTGACTGAGAGATAACGAGTACCACTGTGTCTCACTCAGTGTTCCCCGCGAGATGAGTCTCCTCACTGAGAGATAAGAGTACCACTGTGTCTCACTCAGTGTTCCCCTCGAGATGAGGCTCCTCACTGAGAGATAACGAGTACCACTGTGTCTCACTCAGTGTTCCCCGCGAGATGAGTCTCCTCACTGAGAGATAAGAGTACCACTGTGTCTCACTCAGTGTTCCCCTCGAGATGAGTCTCCTCACTGAGAGATAAGAGTACCACTGTGTCTCACTCAGTGTTCCCCTCGAGATGAGTCTCCTCACTGAGAGATAAGAGTACCACTGTGTCTCACTCAGTGTTCAACGCGAGATGAGGCTCCTCACTGAGAGATAACGAGTACCACTGTGTCTCACTCAGTGTTCCCCGCGAGATGAGGCTCCTCACTGAGAGATAACGAGTACCACTGTCTCACTCAGTGTTCCCCTCGAGATGAGTCTCCTCACTGAGAGATAACGAGTACCACTGTGTCTCACTCAGTGTTCCCCTCGAGATGAGTCTCCTCACTGAGAGATAACGAGTACCACTGTGTCTCACTCAGTGTTCCCCTCGAGATGAGTCTCCTCACTGAGAGATGACGAGTACTACTGTGTCTCACTCAGTGTTCCCCTCGAGATGAGGCTCCTCACTGAGAGATAAGAGTACCACTGTCTCACTCAGTGTTCCCCTCGAGATGAGGCTCCTCACTGAGAGATAACGAGTACCACTGTGTCTCACTCAGTGTTCCCTGCGAGATGAGGCTCCTCACTGAGAGATAAGAGTACCACTGTGTCTCATTCAGTGTTCAACGCGAGATGAGGCTCCTCACTGAGAGATAAGAGTACCACTGTGTCTCACTCAGTGTTCAACGCGAGATGAGGCTCCTCACTGAGAGATAAGAGTACCACTGTGTCTCACTCAGTGTTCCCCGCGAGATGAAGCTCCTCACTGAGAGATAACGAGTACCACTGTGTCTCACTCAGTAATCCCCGCGAGATGAGGCTCCTCACTGAGAGATAACGATGATACGATGAGACTTTGCAAGACGTAAAATGGAAGATTTATGAGAGATCCAGTTTTTCTATTATAAAGTCGGCCACCCCCTCTCTCTCACTCTTACTCTCTCTCTCTCTCTCTCTCTCTCTCTCTCTCTCTCTCTCTATCTATCTATCTATCTATCTATCTATCTATCTATCTATCTATATCTCTCTCAAAAGCTGTTATCCAATCTAACCCTCATTTGAGAGTCTGGCTTATTCTGTCCCTCTGTTTTTATCTGTTTTTCTCTCATTCATGCCGTCTTTCTAATTAAGGAAAAGAGAGAGAGAGAGAGATAGGAGAAAGAAGAGAAGAGGAAGGAGGAAACAATCATGCAACGTGAGCTAAAAGGGAGTGGAACAAAGAGTAAGAGCAACAATAGTAGTAGTAGCAACAGAAGGAACAACAGAAGCAGCAACAGCAGCAGTGTCAGTAGTAGCAACAGAAGCAACAGAAGAAACAACAGTAGGAACAGCATCAACAGAGACAAGAACATCAATAGCAATAGCGAAATTAGCAGCAACAGCAGAAGCAACAGTAGCAGGAACAACAGCAACAAAAGGAGCAGAAGTCTCAACAGCAGAAGTAGCAGCAGCAGCAACAAGAAGACATAAATTCCGTAGCTGGAGACAAGATAAATACGAATCTATCTCCCCAGGGTCTTCTTGAAGGCCCATTTAATTCTCTCCAAGCTTGCATGGATGTGTGTTGTAGGCGCTAGACGAGGCTGGTGGATGCTGGTAGAGGCAGGTACCAACCATATCCACCAACACTGCCTCATCCACCACCATTGCCACATTCACCAACACTAGCACATCCACCAAAACTAGCACATCCACCACCACTGCCTCATCCACCACCACTGCCACATCTACCACCACTGCCACATCCACCAACACTGCCTCATGCACCACCACTGCCTCATCCACCACCACTGCCTCATCCCCTACCACTGCCTCATCCACTACCACTGCCACATCCACCAACATTCCACATCCACCAACATTTCACATCCACCACCACAGCCACATCCACCACCACTGCCACATCCACCAACACTAGCACATCCACCAACACTAGCACATCTACCAACACTGCCTCATGCACCAACACTGCCTCATCCACCACCGCTGCCTCATCCACTACCACTGCCACATCCACCACCACTGCCACATCCACCAACATTCCACATCCACAACTATTGCCACATCCAAAACCACTGCCACATCCACCAACACTACTACATCCACCAACACTGCCACATCCACCACCACTGCCACATCCACAAACACTGCCACATCCACCAACATTCCACATCCACCACTATTGTCACATCCACCACCACTGCCACATCCACCACCACTAGCACATCCACCAACACTACTATATCCACCAACACTGCCTCATCCACCACCACTGCCACATTTACCACTACTGCCATATCCACCAACACTGCCTCTTGCACCACCACTGCCTCATCCACTACCACTGCCACATCCACCACCACTGCCTCAACCACCAACACTGCCACATCCACCAACATTCCACATCCACCAACATTCCACATCCACCACTGTTGCCACATCCACCACCACTAGCACATCCACCAACACTACTACATCCACCAACACTGCCACATCCACCACCACTGCCAAGAGGCATCATGCACATCTTGTGTCTGGATGTGATGTTAGTTACAGGTGACTATGGCACTTGCTCTGCCTGTATCTGTAGTCACCAGCCAATCATGAACTTTTAAGTAAACCTCAGCTTATCAAAGCGATATTTAATATCCATCTCATTTGCCTTAAGGTCCTCTTAGAACCATCCCTAAAAAATAGTATTTAATGTCTTAGCTACTAGGACACGCGCTCCCAAAATCCTCAGGAAGCCTATTTTGTTCCTTGACTTCCAGCACTTGCCTGGAGACGCTTTCGGAAACCCAAGGAGCTTCCACTTTATGCCTCACTCCCAGCATCCTTCAGGATGAAGCAAGGGAGAGGTGGTGGCATCCTGAGCCACTATCAGAGGGAGGATGGGCACCACCTTATTACCTGACCATTTGCATGCCGGAGCAGGCTTTGCGAGGCTGCGGCCAACTTTGTGGATAACCGAGAGCTCTACGGTATATCCCACGGGACACTTTCCTTCCTAATTACGACTGTAGTGAACTGGGTGATGTTTGCAGAGAGCAGTCCTGATGTTCTTGCGTTCTTTAAATCATTTTTCTGCTGGCGTTGGCGTTGCTGTGGTCGGTTCCGAAGGTTCTTCCATCCTGGCAAGCCGGTGTGGGGAGAAACAGCCTTACTGCCTGTGCGATCAACTATTGCCAGCAGCTCACAGTCCTGAATAACCATCACAACCTGGCTGATCCTCTTGGATACTTCTACATTTGTTCCGGCAGTATTTCATATATCTGATAGAAGGTTGCAGCAAAGGTGTAATATGTGTATTACAACCTCAGGTGTGTAAAGGGAGCTTAGAGCAAAGTAAACACAGTAGAAAAACTTTGAATTGTATTTTCCTTCACCAAATATTATATATATATATATATATATATATATATATATATATATATATATATATATATATATATATATCTTTATACAACTATGTACAATATATACAGCAGAATAAGTATTAGTGAACGCCATGGTAGTCAAGGCAAAACAGCAGCCAAGAGACAACCATGCAGCAACCAGCACAGAGTGGAAATGACAACGGTAAACATGCGAGTGGAATCCACGTCACCTTTACAATTGCCAGATCCACATTATGATTGGCTGAACCAAGGTGCTGATCTGATGATGGGGCCCCGAACACCAAACCCTTAGCAACATGGTTCGCTGGTTGGTGAGGCAGCCTAAATGGGTGTGTTAACATGTTCAGAATAAGGTGACGTACTCTTTGCATGCAACAATGTGTGCTATGTTTGTGTGTGTGTGTGTGTGTGTGTGTGTGTGTGTGTTTGACTTGTGGCGAGGAGAGGGAATGTGTAACACTTTTTATGTGAAATTAAGTATAGATAGTGTTTGTCTCGCAAAAAATCAAGTGAATACAGGTCACCAAGTATATCTCAACTTATATTAATTTCTTTAATAACGTCTTCAGTCTCATCTGGCGCACGGATAGATTTCGTTACTTAAAAATATAAAAATAAATATTATTATTGAATATTTCATGTTATCTTTGTGAGACCACCATAATACATACAAAATGTATGTGTATATATATATATATATATATATATATATATATATATATATATATATATATATATATATATATATATATATATAAGGAGGTACCACCTCTAGAACTTGCTGGGGAGCCTCATCCTCAGAGAAGACAATAAACGTACCTCAGGGAAAACTCGAGGTTCTCCCCGGAGCTGTTAGAATATTTTCTTCTCCTACCACTCCCTATATATATTGAATGAGTGCTTTATTAATAGACAGAATACATTGACAGAAAACTCAAAACATGAACATGAATACATTGGTACAATATATCAGAGATTATGAATCTATTCCAGCTCCTCCGAAGCTGGACGCGACCCCAGTATGCAGCATGCATTTCCCCTCTGGATGGCCACGCTGAGGCGCTGGAACATGGAAGTGGCTGCCCTTGGGTCCCTGGTGGTGTCGATGAGTCTGGAACCCAGTTCTTTAAGGAAACGTGTTGCATTTTTTCCCCATGATCCCAAGGTCTCTGATCCCACTGGGACAAATTGATACTGTTGACTTATGTCCCTGTACTTGCCGATCTTGTACTCCTCCCTGTGCACAGCAGCTCCTCCCTGTCGCCCGACACTGTGATGGAGGTAAGTGTCAGCCAGTGTCGACACACAGGTATAGTCCCATGCTAAGAGCTTGCCATTCTTCCAAGGATAGATGGTGATCCCGTCGGGGCGGTTTGCTGGGTTATGGTCATTGTTGGCTGCTAGTGATCGAGGCTCTCTATCGGCTGGGCATCCAGCGGTAGCAAGGGTTCTCTTTTATATATATATATATATATATATATATATATATATATATATATATATATATATATATATATATATATAAATATATATGTATGCATGTTCTTTATTAACGTTTCGGATTTATCATCATCCATCATCAGGATCTAAAATCTATTACAATAAAATTAATGCGCTATTTAAAGAATATTTGAAATTCTAATTAAACTTTAAAGTATTGCATAAAGTAATAATAATAGAAGTATACTTACATAGCTTAACCTTGATATTAACACATTTATGATGAGATTACTCAAGACTAATAATTTTGAAGCCTACTTAAATCTTTTAATGGATGAAGTAAACAAAGAGTAATGTTATGCAAAATTCCTTAAAATATTAAATTCCTTAAAATATTAACAGCGCGTAAGCCATTGGCTTATGCACTGGTCTGGAGTTTTACGACTTACTTGCCGCGAGTTCAGTCCCCACCCGTAACGTAGTCTGGTAATTCATATCAGGTTCTCTGTACATTTTTCCTGTAAGTCAGAGCTTAGTAACTGTGAGAAATCAATTCTCTCTTCATTGTTAATAATCTGCCATAGTTTACCATTGAAAAAAATGTATAGCGAACCTGATATGTATTATAGTTTTTAGGTTTTTAGCTGTAGTGATATTAATATATTCTTTAGTATATTTTCATAAAAATCTTACATGTTTGTATAATATTAAAGACTCCGTTTAGTTAATATTTTAAGAAATTTTACATAATATTACTGTTTACTGTATCCATTTAAAGATTTAATTAGGCTTAAAAATTATTAATCTTGGGTAAATTGGGGAATAATATACTAGTAGTTAGACTGTTGGGTATAGTCCTGACTCTTTCTCTTCTACTTAGGCTCTTCCTCTCACCGGCTATTCTTCTTCTGTCCCCACTTCCCCCTCGCCCCTAGTGGGTCCTTACCTGAGAGTCTGAACTAACTAACTAAATTGGGGTCGATCACTATGCCCAGCCCTTCTAGGGCAGGGTAGGTGCCAAGGCTGGAGCTTGCTACCATCTGCAGCTCGTAAGCCTGCCCTTCCCGTTAGGGAAGGTGGCAGACCAGAGAGGTCCTAGCATCTATCTACCTCCATGTCTCGTGCTGGTGGGGAATGTGGCTAGGCCTGGGACCAGTTGGTCCCGCCGCTGAGGGGTACCCCCTCCCATGGGAGACATAGGTCTCTGCTACTCCCACGCCAGGGAGCCGGAGCCGGGTCGCCATCTGGTAAAGACCCGGGCCGGGAGAATTCCCGGCGAATCAACACCTCCTCCTCCTCCTCCTTGGGTAAATTCATCTTAAGAGAGAAGATGACGACGACGTTTCGCTCCTTCCTGGTAATTGTTCCAGTCAGTGTATTGTTCCTTTTTGTTCCTTGTGCTCCTGTTATTGTTACTTTGTGCGGTACTTTAGGTTTAAAGTTTAACTGGAATTTTAAATATTCTTTAAATAGCGCATTAATTTTATTGTAATATATTATACATTCTGATGATGGTACATCCGAAACGTTAATAAATAAATTGAATGTCCTTTCAGATGATGTTTACCACAGCCTTTCTCCTGCTTTATATATTGAATATTCGTTTTTCCGGGTTGAATCTCAATTGCATTTATATATATATATATATATATATATATATATATATATATATATATATATATATATATATATATATATATATATATTCAGTGGACCCCGAGTTTCGTAAAAACTTCACTCCTGAAGTCTGCTCAAGTGCCATTACCGAACGAATTTACTCCCTTAAGGAAAAATTTCACGTAGGTTAGTCTATTTCAGACCCCCAAAAATACACTTCCACAAGAACTTACAAAATTATACTTACATAATTGCACGATTTCCGGGGTATTCGTTAACCGAGGGTCCACTGTATATATATATATATATATAGACAGCAACCGCCCCAGGGAGGTACTACCGTCCTAAGTGAAAAACGGAAGCCTGTAATTGTTTTACATGATGGTAGGATTGCTTGTGTCTTTTTTCTGTCTTATAAACATGCAAGATTTCAGGTACGTCTTGCTACTTCTACTTACACTTAGGTCACATTACACATGCATGTACAAGCATATATATACACACCCCTCTGAGTTTTCTTCTATTTTCTTAATAGTTCTTGTTCTTGTTTATTTCCTCTTATCTCCATGGGGAAGTGGAACAGAATTATTCCTCCGTATGCCATGCGTGTCGTAAGAAGCGATTAAATTGCCGGGAGCAAGAGGCTAGCAACCCCTTCTCCTGTATATATTACTAAATTTAAAAGGAGAAACTTTCACTTTTCCTTTTGGGTCACCTAGGCACACACACACACACACACACACACACACACACACACACACACACACACACACACACACACACACACACACACACACACACACACACACATATATATATATATATATATATATATATATATATATATGTGTGTGTGTGTTATATACGATGCGGCATTTTTGGGGATATTTTATAGTACCATTTCGAAGGAAGTTTTTCTTTCTCGCTTCTCCTCCTTCCCTCTCTCTCTCTCTTTCTTTCTCCTTCTCCTCCTCCTCTCTCACTATCTCTCTTTCCTAGATAGGAACAGTTTCTCCTGAAATATAACCTCAACATATATTACTTAGCATTAACATAGGCATCGCTGACTTCCCTGGAAGACACACCTATCCCGCTGCTGCCTGTCGAGATCCATGCGATGATCACACTGCACAGGAGGTTTAAGGTCCATATTTTTATCCCGTAAGTTGGATGACGATACGCCTTTAATGCTTGCTGTGCGAGAGCATTTTTATAATTGAATCTCGGTGTTGTAGCGAGAAATAGTCGGAACTGTGCGGTGACAGCCGCTGGCCTTATTTATTGTTGAAGTTGTTGTAGCTGCCGCTGCCTTCTCTCTTCCCGGCCGCTGCCTTCTCTCTTCCCGGCCGCTGCCTTCGTGTCAGGCTCGTGATCAGAGGCGTTTGATTTATTAAATTAAAAAGGTGCTTTGTCCGTATGGGTCACATACCGGAGACCTGGAGAGGGTCAGGACCTGATTACCTCCCGGCAGTAGAGACACACAAGGGGCTGTGTGACTCCTGACGGGATTAGTGCTCTCCCATAAGTGAAATAAAATGCCATGTTCTCGTTCGTTTACGAGTTAGTTCTCTGCCTCGCTATTAAAAAAATTCCGAGTTTGTTTTGTGTTTTATTAACAAAGACTTAGAAACGTTTAGTTTTTCAACGAATATTACTAACATCGTCAAGATCACACTGACGTTAAGAAGTTGCTGTAGACTTCACCAGTTTACTCTCAGGTCACAGAAATCATAATTACAAAGCAAGTACAAATTTTCATGGCCAGTTTTTTTTTTTTTACATTCCAATATACGTATACGTAATTCATACGGGGTCATTCACTGCGTGTCCGCAGATCTGGAGGAAAGGGGAAATATCCCCATCATTTATACGAAAAAGAGATGTTGGGTTTTTATTCGTGTAAGCACTCTGTTGGGAGAGTGACGTATAGACATACGTCACTCTTGTAGGGAGGTGCCATGTTGTCGCTAAATGGCACTTCATCTAAGGAATGGGAGGCACTCTTCCTCTTTTGTAAATTGATCCTGATCTCCTCCCCATTCCCCAGTCGCTGTATGACTCTTACTGATTTACCGCTTCCCACCAAATGCAATAACAGTGTTCATATCAGTCAGTCTCCTGCACGAGAGTATTGCTCGTGCAGGATGCAAAATACCTGTGACCTGACATCCTTGTTGACCGCCTGATCTAGCAGACTGTTGCTGCCAGCGGGCCTGCGTAACCATCACATATAGTGGTCTATGTTTCCTCTTGCAACATTGTGGTTACACATTCTCGTTCATACTGGAAGATTCTAATGCAAATCGTATATATATTTTTTTTAAATTCGTGAATGTTGGTTCCTCTCTTGCTCTCATTTTGCCGGCCGTGTGTGTCTGAGCACGGTGCCGTGTGTGTCTGAGCACGGTGCCGTGTGTGTCTGAGCACGGTGCCGTGTGTGTCTGAGCACGGTGCCGTGTGTGTCTGAGCACGGTGCCGTGTGTGTCTGAGCACGGTGCCGTGTGTGTCTGAGCACGGTGCCGTGTGTGTCTGAGCACGGTGCCGTGTGTGTCTGAGCACGGTGCCGTGTGTCTCTGAGCACGGTGCCGTGTGCGTCTGAGCACGGTTCAGTATACATTGAGTACAGTGCCGTATACACTCGTACACGGTGCCGTGTATGCCTGAGTATACGTGTATACCTATAATATACCTTTTATCGGTTTCGTGAATCTTCCTACTCCTGCAGCCCGACCTACGGTCACTCTTTTCTGGTGTTTACTTGGTCAACCGGGCTGTTGCTGTTGGCTGCCAGCTGGCGCACATATCCACCACAGCCTGATTAATCTGGCACTTGCTAAGGTAGTGATCCACTCTTCCCTTAAAGATTCTTTCTCTTGTTTCGGCAGTATTTCTGATGTCTGGTACTGTTGAATAATTTAGACCCATGCAGATAGTGTTATTGGACCCGTAACACCTATACTTCCCAATGGGTTCATTTTACTTTGCGTACGTTATCACTCACTCCAGTACGTTGTTAGGATAGTGTGTATCATGTATTTTCCATGTATATATTACCGTGTATATCTCCTCTGGTCAAGGGTGTACGGTACATATTCAGCACATCGAGGGATTTCAAGTAGTTTGAATGTTTTGTTGCCTCTGCAAGCAGTAGATGTTGTCTGTATGTGTTCCAGCTGTGATATCTCGCCTGCCTTGAATGAACCCGTCAGCACCAACCAGAACTCCCTGTGTGTGCGCACAAGTGATTTAAATAGCGTTACCACTAACAATATTTAGCTTGTTTTGAAAGTTCCCATTATCCATCATATTCTTAGCTTTCGCAACATCTGTCTTATTTTGTTCTATAAATGACAGATTAGCTGACATTAATACACCCAGGTCTTTCGCATGCTCCTTTCGTTCTATTAGTTTGATCACCTTTGTTTTGTATACAATACTACTTTTGAGTTCCTCATTTTTTCCACATCAGAGCAGATAGAATTTATCACCATTGAGTACCGTAGTATTGTCCGTTGCCCACTGGAAGACTCTGCTTATATCCTCTTCCAGTTTTTTCTTGACTTCTACTGCGGTGATTTATCATGCTTTCCTGTTGTCTGAGGCTGATCACACGAAGCTGGAGTGAAGGGCTAAACCTATGTGGGTTATTCAGTACAATGTATGACTGAAGGATCGATTCCCCGTCTGCTAATCGTGAGACGAACGCGCTACTGTTGCAGCCAGTCATGCAAAGGAATGAGAAGCAGGAAAAAAGAGCAAGGACACTGTCCTTTGTTGCTGAGCTCTTTTCATCGCTAAGGTTAGATTTTCTTTTGTTTATTGCTACTTTTCGTGTTCTGTTTACCAGAGAATTGAATATCCATATGCCCGTTTCTCCCGTTATGCCAGTTGACCTCATTTTGTGTTGTGACGCCATGATCGCATTTGTCAAATGCCTTCGCAAAGTCCGTGAAGACCACACTTGAATTTTGATTTTCTTCCAAAGTCACCGAAATCTTGTAATGGTTTATCAGCGGAGACGAGGGTGATCATTCCCCTCTCAATCTACATTGACGAGGGTGATCATTCCCCTCTCAATCTACATTGACGAGGGTGATCATTCCCCTCTCAATCTACATTGGTTTTACGCAACTCAAGTTTGATCATTAGGCTGATAATAAGGCGTTTCACCACACTTTCAATGACTTCGATGATGTGTGATGTTTAGTGCTGCTGCTGTGATGTTTAGTGCTGCTGCTGTGATGTTAGTGCTGCTGCTGTGATGTTAGTGCTGCTGCTGTGATGTTAGTGCTGCTACAGTGATGTTAGTGCTGCTACAGTGATGTTAGTGCTGCTACAGTGATGTTAGTGCTGCTACAGTGATGTTAGTGCTGCTACAGTGATGTTAGCGCTGCTACAGTGATGTTAGTGCTGCTACAGTGATGTTAGTGCTGTTACAGTGATGTTAGTGCTGCTACAGTGATGTTAGTGCTGCTACAGTGATGTTAGTGCTGCTACAGTGATGTTAGCGCTGCTACAGTGATGTTAGTGCTGCTACAGTGATGTTAGTGCTGTTACAGTGATGTTAGTGCTGCTACAGTGATGTTAGTGCTGCTACAGTGATGTTAGTGCTGCTACAGTGATGTTAGCGCTGCTGCTACTCTAATTTTTAAACACGCTATACTACCTCCCATGACTGCACGTTTCAAAGTCTCCGTATTTTCCCTACAGCACATCAAGGCTCTTTCGCTTGAGCATAAAGCCGTGTATGCCTGAGCATGATACCGTGTACGCCTGAGCATGATACCACTCTTTAGTTTCTGATTAAGCGTTTAGCTTTTGTACTCTCTGTCTGTCTGTCTGTCTGTCTCTTCTATCTCTGTCTCTCTGTCTCTCTGTCTCTCTCAGCCACAACACGCTGCACAAAGTCAGAGGCAAGACCAGCGTGTTACTTGATCCTGAATACCTGACGAAGTAAAGGAGAGGGCGATGGGGACTGAAGGTGAGGGGGATGGGGGGGAGGTGAGGGGGATGGGGGGGAGGTGAGGGACACGGGGAAGAGGGATGGGATGGTGAGGGAGGTGGGAGGGAAGGTGAGGGAGGTGGGAGGGAAGGTGAGGGAGGTGGGAGGAAGGTAACCAAGCACTTGTTGACTAATGCGTTCCCCGCTGATGGTGGAGGAGGTGGAGGTGAGGGAGGGAGATGAAGAGGGGAAGGGGATGTGAGGGAGGAGAGGAAGAAGTGAGGAAGGGATAGGTGAGGAAGAGGGGGAGGAGGAGAGAAATTTAGCTTTTAGTTATGCTGGTGGTGGTGGAGGTAGTGACAGTGGTAGTGGAGGTAGTGACAGTGTTGGTGGAGGTATTGACAATGTTGGTGGAGGTAGTGACAGTGTTGGTGGAGGTAGTGACAGTGTTGGTGGAGGTAGTGACAGTGTTGGTGGAGTAGTGACAGTGTTGGTGGAGGTAGTTTAATGATAGTGGTTGCAGTGTTTGTGATGGTGGCAGTGGTAGTTGGGGGAGGCGGCGGCTGCGGCTGTGACGGAGGTGGTGGTCTATTATGTTCACAAATTTCTCCTTTACTTTATGTTGCTTTGATCTCTCTCTCTCTCTCTCTCTCTCTCTCTCTCTCTCTCTCTCTCTCTCTCTCTCTCTCTCTCTCTCTCTCTCTATTTTTTCCTTCATTTCCTCAAACAGAAA
The DNA here is from genome assembly GCA_009830355.1 of Cherax destructor. Classification (NCBI taxonomy): domain Eukaryota; kingdom Metazoa; phylum Arthropoda; class Malacostraca; order Decapoda; family Parastacidae; genus Cherax; species Cherax destructor. The sequence continues at coordinate 301,264 of WNWK01000854.1, forward strand.
TGCAAGTAGGTAAAGCCACTGGGCTAACAAGTTCACTGCCACAAAAATCAATAACGGAGCAGACTGAGAGAGAGAGAGAGAGAGAGAGAGAGAGAGAGAGAGAGAGAGAGAGAAGAGAGAAAGATATCAGCATTTATATCCAACTTGCCTGAGATAACTATCTCTCTGGTATTTGCTTTGTGAATCGTGTGATGAGGTGACTGCCGTCTGACCATACCCAGACAGGGTACAATCTCTCTGGTCAGTGTCCATACAGAGACAGGATACAATTTCTCTGGTCAGTGCCCATTCACCGGATATTATCAGTAATATTGCTCACTGACCTTAGTGAGACTCGGTAAACCTAGTAATATTGATCCCAGTATTTTGTAATTCACGAAAATTTCGCTTCGATTTTTGTCTTCTCTTCACGAACATCAACAATAATCCGTTACATACGTAAGTTAGCGTAAATATGCTTCTATGCTATATTAAAAATTAATTAAATAAAGCTAACTAGTAGTACTGATGGCATTGGTAATAGTATAATAATGATGGTAATGCTATAGTCATGGTAATAGTACAGTAATGATAGTAATGTAATAGTTATAAAAGTAGTTCTGATTATAGTAATGATAATAATAGTAGTAATTGTAATATTAAGAGTATATTGTGGTAGCAGCGGTGGTAGAAAGTTCAGATTGTGGTAGTGGTAGTAGTAGCAGCAGTAGTAATTTGTAGTACGAGGCAGCAGCAACAGTAATATCAATAGTAGTAGTAGTATGGTCTCTACTTGTGACCCACGACTATTCAACCAGTCAACATCAGATTTGAGAAGCATTGTTGCAAGGTGTGTTGAAGAGGTAGAAGTTTTCAATGGGAAACTGGAGCTGTACCTCCAAGAAGTGCCACATCAGCCAGGCTGTGTTTGGCTATGCTGGCCTGCAGGTGGCTAACAGAAACAGCCTTTAACCAGGCAATCAACAGAAAAGCTCAGCCTGAGGGTGGGCTGCATGGCTATTAGCAGCCTTGAATCTAGTCACAGGAAGATGACTGCTCCAAGAAGAGATCTTCAAATAATTTTTCAAAATATTTTGAAAATTTACCCAGTCACCACTAGTCATGAATTTTTTTTAAGTTATCTCACAAGTTAGAAGTGGTTCTACAGTGTATTATAATCTAATGAAAGGCATACAGTGTACATACAGTATGTAGACGTATTTGGTGTGAGTGTTTGCAGGTATGTATGTGTCCACAAATGTGTCTAGGCATGTATGAGTGAATATGTAGGTGCTTGAGTGTGTCCAAGTGTGAAGTATTTATCAGATACAGCAGCAAGATGTGTGTGTGTGCGTGTGTGTGTGTGCGTGTGTGTGTGTGTGTGCGTGTGTGTGTGTGTGCGTGTGTGTGTGTGTGTGCGTGCGTGTGTGTGCGTGTGCGTGCGTGTCTAGACAGATAACATGTCCTATGTTTATGTCCAGGAAAACTTCACTACATTCATCATTATCACCTCATTATGGGTACTAGGGAAAACATTTTTTCCTCTTATTTTCCTCCCTGCCTCTCTCCTTCCACGTATCCCTCCATCACTCCCACTCAACCTCTTCTCACTTCCTTCCTCACTCCTCCATCTCTTGCCCATTCTGCCCTAACTCCCTCCACTACTCTGACTCCAGCAGCCCTGGCAGTGCCAGGCACCGTACAGGGTGCTACACCACCTGTGGAGCTCAGACCCAGAAACTCTACGGACATCAGTCGTAACATTTCATTTACTTCTCTCACGAGCGCCTTCACGCAAGTCATTCAAACATTTTATGGACCCACTCCAACATACAATTATTATTCTACGTATATAGTTTTATGAAGGAAATGGTCTAAAAATAGGCGACTTACCGCGCGTTGAAATACTTTTAAAATGTTTGCCTCTGTTTCCAGTGAAATGCTTGATTAAATTGCAAGCACTAGGATGCAATGCATATTCTCTCGGTGGATTCACTTAAGTAACAGGCGGCAGTTCGTCGTTTGTGCAACTATGTAAATTTCTTAACCTGATATATTGGACTCGTTGGTTTTTATTTCATTTATTTATATCTTTTTCACACTTAAGAGATAACTGGATAACGTAAAGGGTCGAAGACCTCTCCTTAACACCCTTCCATCAAACCATAGGGTAATTATCCAGAGTCTCCTTAACTTTCTTCATGAGGGAGCATAATACGTTCCTGAAAGAAGTTTCTGATCGGCTTGGGGCATACGCCAGTGTTGTGAAGTGAGCACTCATAGGGCGGCCTGGTCTGGGACCGGGCCGCCAGGGCGGTGGTACCAGAGACTGTTTTAAGTTAAAATGTTTTTTCCTTGTGATCTCTCACTTGGCGCAGTGTGTCCTGCTAGACTTTATTTGCATCAGTGCATCTGGGTGTTGCATCGCCTGGGACTCCATACCAAAAGACCATAAACGTCATTGTATTTAAAGAGGTAATCTGTCAGTATTTAATGTATTATTTTTTGTATATAAGAATGAGAGAGAGAGAGGGGGGGTGAGGGGGGCGAGGAGGGGGGAAAGGAAGCGACTACCATCGCTCTGGACAGCAGAAAGCAAGTCAGTTCGGTGTAGTTGATATGAAAAATGCAACTGCTAGCGCCGCCTCCATTAACTCTAGGGCCCTTGCCTTCAGTTTTCAAAATCATTTCCACTACACCCGCTTGAAAAGCTTTCACTCCTTCCCTCTTCCCCTATCTACCTCAGCCTCTTCCTCTCTCCCTTGATTCCTCTTCTCTCCTCGTGCTTCTTTAGCAGTTCCCTTCCTCTTCACAACCCATGAAAATCACTTATGCTCCCTCTCACATTCGTTCCTCTCTTTATCTTCCTCGTTCTCCCTGTAATTCCATTCACTTGGGCTCCCTTTTTTCCCCTACCAGAAATGGTTCTATAGGGCCAAGGTTGAGAGTTGCTATAACTATTATCCTCCTGCTCATATCAAAGCCTGGCCCTGGTAATAGCTGTATTATGCAGGTAATGCTGGAAACTTTATTTCATATTCCATAGCATGCATTTTGGTACAGCCTGAGTTTATAACACCAGTCAGCCAGTGCTTTCATTTGGTCAGCTGACTTGGTTACTCGAATGTTTAAACATTTTCCCAATGTAATTCAGCAGAGAGAAAAATTATCACTGAAAGCGTGATGTCCTGAGAAAGGTACAAACAGAGAGTGAATCTCTCGTGGTAACAATAGCTGTCGCCAGATTGTTGCCTCTGATATAAAGGAAATATTAAAATGTTAGATTCATTCTAGCTAAAACACGAGATGAGTTACTTTGTGCCTTCTTCTACCTCGCCCAGATGCTGGAAAATGGGATTGTTGCAGGTATGTCATCCATGAGAGTGGTGTATATGCCAAGTGAGAGCGAACCTGAGCGGTATATAGATTTTTGAGTCCATTTCTGTCGAACAAATATTTGGTACGACTCTATGCCGTAAATTTCCAGGCTTTGTTGTTAGGATTACCCTTTGTTTTATATAGTTTTCGTAGTCAAATTTCTCCTTCAGGATATCCACTTCATCACTGAGCGCTCAGTTATTGTCACTCATTCTAATGACTATCAACTGTGCAGTCTTAGTTACAAAAGACTTTGTATTGCTCAGGCAGATATAGTCACAAGTTGGTGATTGTTGTACAGTAGGAGAGGGAACATCTATTGTGTATAAATCAAGATTTAACTGCAGACATTTGTGTAGGAATGAGATTTCCCTGTGGTACAGTGGTAGCGAGTGAGTGGACTGAAGGTTCGCTGAGAATTTTAGTACATTGAGCTTTACCGGGAGCCTGTGGCACTATACCTAGTTAAAGGAATGCATAGATATCCAGTGCAGCAACACAACTGATCGTGAATTCATCCACTAACTTGTGCCATATAGTAGAGAAGTTCTACAGATCAGCTGCAGAGCAGCCTTTTCTGTTTGTAGCAATGTTTAACTTAGACAGTTACAAATGAGAGTCTAAAACTGTAATTCGTAGTTCATTGATCGCTGTGACACTGGTCAGTAGTTATTGACCATCACATTTAGCTGCTTTCCAAAACCAATTAGTAGGTGACTTAAAGGTAATGTTACCTGTTATTTGATCTGTATATAGCTCAACAGACTTTCAAGTGTCTTGTAATATATGGAGCAGATGAACGTCTCCCTGACTTAATGTTGCCTGTGATGCCTTTTGCACAGTTCTTGTAGCTATCTATGGATGCTGCCTATCTGGATCCGTAAGTGGCAGAAATGTGAAACGCCAGTTAGTTAACATTTTCATTCTAGCTGGTTTTGGCAGTTCCTTCATGGCTGTATAGATGGTGTCCAGTGTCCTTGTGAATATCCCTGTTGATCTCTGCCTAGAGAATTTGCAGATGAGGTCTTGATACCAGATTTCTTAGTCATTTGCTTGTTTATGGAGGCTTTCCTTTTATTTTAAAAATTCTCATTTTTCTCCCTGACATTTTTTGTTTTGGCCTATGTTGTATTTGCCTTATTGTATGAGATGGTTAACCTGTCTTGTGTTATGTATCCTGTGCTCGTTCAAAGTTCTTCATTCTTTCTGTTTCTGAGTAGCTGGAATTTATCACCAATAAATGTTATTTTTCTTTGCCCTGTGAAAGCCTTTGTTGATATCTGTAGATGAATTAAACCTTTGGGAATTCCTTGGGCATCCCTTGGGGATCCCTTGGGGATCCCTTGGATATCTTTCTTGTGGAAAAGTTTTGCTAACCAGTGACTGTATCAGTCCAGTACAATAAATAAATAGGCAAAAAAATCATAGGAGGCAAATTATGCCAAGGAGCTAAATAGAAAAAAACTGCAGAGACAATAACAAAAGAGCATCAATATAAAATGCTAGATATGATTACCAAAGCTGTCTGAACAATTATCTGAGGCAATCGAGAAATCTGATGGAGGTGAACGGTGGTGATCTAATCATCTGAAGGTATTTTAAGTTGATCCGAATACCTGAAGGCGATGTTCTGAAGTGATCGGAACACCTGAGGCTAAGACAATGTCTTAACCATCCCCCCCACCTTACACGAGAATAATATAACGTGAGACCTACAACCAACAGGTGGTATATTTGATCACCGGTCCTGCTGCCTTCCTTCTACTTCACTCATCATGAAGATATATTATCTAACAAAGCCTACAGTGTTAGCCTAACTGGTAACACAGCAGAGTTAAGGAGAGATATAATCGATACAAAAAAAATATAGAAACTCATAAATTATTGATATGTATTCAAATTCAGCCAATTGTATATACATTTTCTTTTACTTCCAAATCTTATGTTTTATTTGTGAGTCATCAGGTATAATGTGGTTGGGTGTGAAAAAAAGATTTCAGTATCAGTGGAGCGGGAGGGGAGGGTCCAGGTGTTGCCTCCTCCAGCTGAGGCGCCGGAGCACCTGGCTGAGAGACCCTGGAGTACCCAGCTGAGGCGCTGGAGTAGGAAAGTAGCAGCTCTCGCCATGGGCAGAGTGCCTCTGACTCTACGACGACGAAATGACACCGATAGTCCTAGTCAGTACGCGTGTTATGTTCACCTGTTTTACAATGACTGACAGTACGCTTCTCCCTTCTGAGCAGCGCTAAAGGGGTTGCACGTGCCAGAGTATAGCTGCACGTGTATGTCAACAACAGCTGCCTGCCATTTTCAGGGATTATAATATAATCACATCGAAGCGACAAGTAGGATTATGAGGATTGTGAGTCAGACGATACAGAAGCTCACTGTCAGCCGGGCACCGGACTGTGGTAAAGCTCTTCTTGATGTCATTGATTCATTTTGCTTTGCCTTCCATCTCCTGCAACATGCCCAGTTCAGGTCGCGCAGGTTAAACAAAAAAGGGGAGCCTAATATTTTTTCCACAAATACACCATGACTCATGCGAATAGGAGGCAGAGAGGAAGAGGCACAGTACAGATAGCTCTCAGGTCGAGACGTGTGCCCTCAGAGGTAAGGAGACTTTAGAAATAAAATATTATGAATGAGGAGAAACTATTCAGATTTTGAATCCTGGAGCATGAAATAACTGGGGAAAAAATAATTTTAACGATTGGGTTGTCCGATTAGATTTTTTTCTTTTTGTTGGTCTTCGTAAAAGCCCTAGAGCTGGGAGGCATCACACCGGCTCCTGCCGCTACAGAAGCTGGGGAACCTCTCACCAGATCATCAAAGGCTGGAAGGCCTAGCCCAGCAAGTCAGACTACAAGTTGCTAATTTCTGCTGCAGATCACCCAGGTGGAGAAGGTTCTCAAGCATGGTGTTAAGGAGGACATCACAGCTGCCTTGCTCGGGACTGCTGAAGAATAGCTTCTCACAAAGTACGTTAATCAAAATTGAATCTATCATGCAGAAATCAGGTCACAGCACGAAAAGTATAGAGCATTGCAGGACACCCATTTGCAACACAAGAAATTTCATGCCTACGTGTCACCGGTTTCGAGGATTTTTAGCCTTCCGGAGCCCTGCTTAAAGCCAGATTTCCTTATTGGTTGCTTGATCAACCAGGCTGTTGTTGCTAGCGGCCTGCAAGCCTACACAGTCATCACAACCTGGCCGACATGACACTTGCTGCAGGAAATGGCTCACTATCGCTGTACTTTATGGCTCATGGTGTCATGACGTCTGTGTTCCTCTGTTATTTCATTCTAGTTTAATATCTAAACTTTGAGGAGAGGCTTAAAATGAGCACGTAGAGGAGAGAGGAGGTAACCTTAGGAAGAGAGAGAGAGAAGAAAGGAGAAAAGAAAGACAGGAAGGTAGAGAAAAGGAAGAAAGAGCACAAACTGCCGGTAGGGTAAACACTCCTCTATTCTCTTTAAGTGTGACCTGATGTTACTCCCACAGTGTGAATGTTGTAAGGTGGATATCAACCCTTCGTCGTCACTCACACTCACTTCATTCTCCCCTATTCTCTCTCTCTCTCTCTCTCTCTCTCTCTCTCTCTCTCTCTCTCTATCTCACTCTCTCACCAACGTCTGAGGAAGAGCAGGGAGACGCCAATGAAAGATTCTGGGAAACCGGTTAACCGGAGTAAGTTTCGGGGTTAGGGAGTACAGTGGCAGCACTTTGTAAGTAGTCTGAGAATGCTGGGATTGTCTCTCCACCATGACGTATGTACGTCAATGGAAAGACAGGTAGGGACCGAGTAATGGTGACTGTGTTTTCTTCCTTCGGTCTCCCTACTAAAATTCCTGCAGTCAACACATATTCGTTTTAGTAAGATCAGCACGTAATCGAAGGAGGTTTTTGTCGTAAAATGAAGATGATTAACAGGCTCATTAATCATCTTATTTTGCGACATGTTCATGTTTGGTCATGTTCATTGTTGTGTCTTTTTGATGTATTGGTCATGTCTGTTGTGTCTTCTTGTGAGTTACTCATGTAGCTCACACAAGACAGTGTGTGAGATACACACACATTCTCTCTCTCTCTCTCTCTCTCTCTCTCTCTCTGTCTCTCTCTCTCTCTGTCTCTCTCTCTCTCTCTCTCTCTCTCTCTCTCTCTCTCTCTCTCTCTCTCTCTCTCTCTCTCTCTCTCTCTCTCTCTCTCTCTCTCTCTCGTTCGACCTAAGCCTAAAATTTCCAAAAAGTCTGCTTGCTTGTACAGCAATTTTAAGAAGAAGGAAAATTATTGGAGATACGTGAGGTGGTTAGCAGATTGCAAGACCGACACTTTTGTAATTACAACCATGATGAGAACCTTGATGATAACACTGGCTGTGGCCTTGTTTGCTTCATCTACCTCCGCCACGTGAAGGTTGTTGCTTTGATGTGCACTTTTTGGGAAGATGTAGATTTTCGAATGGTGAAACTGGTCAATTAGCAAGAACTCATTTAAAATTAAGTTCTTTCTAAAAAAATTCTCTTATACGTTTAAAGATATATTTTTTCATTTATGTAAATGTAGAAATTAACAATTTTGTACCAAAAGAACCTAAGAAAAATTACCTAACCTTATTATAACAAACGCAATTTAATTTAGCCTAATCCAACTAAATATATTTTAGATAAGTTTACAATAATTTAATAATAAACAAACACAATGAAATATATTTTTTTTGTTAGGTTCAGAATGATTTTTGCGAATTTATTGCATACACAAATTTTCGCTTGCTTTATTCGGCAAGAAGAGCGTTGCTATTTAAGCCAAAATAGCAAGTTTTACCTATTCGGCACGACATATACATGTGTGTATGTACTCACCTAGTTGTGGTTTCAGGGGTCGAGTCAAAGCTCCTGGCCCCGTGTGTGTGTGTGTGTGTGTGTGTGTGTGCGTGTGTGTGTGTGTGTGCTTACCGTGGTCACATTACCACCGGATTCTACCCCCCTATGTTCATTATAATTATTTTTAAGTTTCACTTGAGGTTACATTTTTGGCAAATTACGTGATGGGAAATTACGTAAACATACGTAGACGTTAACGTAACGTAAATTAACGTTAACCTTGAGTTGTTATTGCGTTACGACAGCCATCAAGAACACTGTCATTCTTTATTATTTTCTGGTGATGCGATGAACTTGTGGGAGTCGTAGAGAGTCTAGGGAGGGAATACAGGAGGTATACTCAGGTTTGACACGAGGAAGAGGATGCTGGCTTCAGTGTCTTGGCTTAAGAGTCTCACACTAGCATCAACCTTGAAGAAATAAATTTACGGTGTACTTAAGTCGTTGAGAAATGAATGCGGCAAATTTTTACTAATGGAAAGATTTTAACAGGTGTCCAGGGCGCGCGCACACACACACACACACACACACACACACACACACACACACACACACACACACACACACACACACACACACACACGGAAGTCAAATCCGAAGGGATTGTTTCAAGTGTTACTCCCCACACTTATAATCTAGGTGGTGTTGAACCTGATCATATATTCCTGCAGGGACGTTGGCAGGGACGTTGACAGATACGTTAGCCTGGACGTTAACAACGACGACAGGTGTGTGTGTGTGTGTGTGTGTGTACTCACCTAATTGTGGTTGCAGGGGTCGAGACTCAGCTCCTGGCCCCGCCTCTTCGCTGTCTGCTACTGGGTCTCTGCTCTCCCTGCTCCATGAGCTTTATCATACCTTGTCTTAAAACTATGTATGGTTCCTGCCTCCACTATATCTTTCTCTAGTCCATTCCACTTCCTGACTACTCTGTGGCTGAAGAAATGTTTCCTGACATCCCTTTGACTCATCTGAGTCTTCAGCTTCCAGTTGTGTCCCCTTGTTTCTGTGTTCCCTCTCTGAAACAACCTGTCACTATCTACCTTGTCAATTCCCCGCAGTATTTTGAATGTCGTTATCATGTCTCCTCTGACCCTTCTTTCCTCCAGTGTTGTTAGTCCTATTTCCCTTAACCTTTCTTCATAAGACAGACCCCTGAGTTGTGGAACTAACCTTGTCGCAAACCTTTGCACTTTCTCTAGTTTCCTTACGTGCTTGACCAGGTGTGGGTTCCAGACTGGTGCTGCATATTCTAGTATGGGCCTGACGTACACGGTGTACAGTGTCTTGAACGATTCCTTGTTAAGGTAACGGAACGCTAATCTAAGGTTTGCCAGACGCCCATATGCTGCCGCAGTTATCTGGTTGATGTGTGCCTCCGGAGACGTGCTAGGCGTTATACTCACTCCAAGGTCTTTCTCCTTTGCCGAGGTTTGTAGCCTTTGTCCGCCTAGCTTGTATGTGTGTGTGTGTGTGTGTGTGTGTGTGTGTGTGTGTGTGTGTGGTGTGTTTGTGTGTGCGTTCTAGCAATAATGTCCAGGATTCCCTCCACGGAACAGGCATTACCCTGTTGCAGTTCATGACCAAGTCTCACTCGGGAGTCTCCCAGGATGAAATACCCGTGACACCTTCGAGCTGGGATCGTTGCCTGAGAGCTTCAGTACCGTACCAGCTGCTGTCCTGTGGAGACACACACTCTAGTGTTGTCTTCTGAACCTTCTTGTTATGATAGCATACCTAGAAGATGGCTAGGTATGCTAGAAGATGGCTAGGTATGCTAGAAGATGGCTAGGTATGCTAGAAGATGGCTAGGTATGCTAGAAGATGGCTAGGTATGCTAGAAGATGGCTAGGTATGCTAGAAGATGGCTAGGTATGCTAGAAGATGGCTAGGTATGCTAGAAGATGGCTAGGTATGCTAGAAGAGTGGCTAGGTATGCTAGAAGATGGCTAGGTATGCTAGAAGATGGCTAGGTATGCTAGAAGATGGCTAGGTATGCTAGAAGATAGCTAGGTATGCTAGAAGATGGCTAGGTATGCTAGAAGATGGCTAGGTATGCTAGAAGATGGCTAGGTATGCTAGAAGATGGCTAGGTATGCTAGAAGATGGCTGGAGCAGATAGGCGACCAAATATAAAAAAACAGGAAAGGGAATCACAGTTTTATTTGTACAGCTGTTATGTCTCATAACAGGATGTCTCAGACGCCCTACAGGTGACAGCTCCTGTCCCTGATTTATGTAGGAGGGACGAGGCTGGACTCTGGATAAAGAAACAACACGTCCTGTGAAACAGGGACAGGATGTGCTGTAACAGCAGTGAAAATAGTGAGACAGTGTAACTACCACGGTGAGAGAGACACAGACACAAAGACAAAGAGAGAGAGAGAGAGAGAAAAGGTGAATCACACAACGCAAATATCAACAAAAATATATTAATCTCTCTCACTCAATTTCAGGATCATGGGATTAAAGAAACGTATTTGTAGCTCCGGCAGAGGGGAGCTGGGATGGTGCCTGAGGGCAGTGAGGGGACGAGAGGGAGAGAGAGAGAGAGAGAGAGAGAGAGAGAGAGAGAGAGAGAGAGAGAGAGAGGAAAAGATCTGAAGAAGATTGAGAGGAGAAAGATTGGGAGAAGGAAGACGAGAGGTTGGAGGAGAGGGAAAGGAAAGCACAGGAAGAGGTAAATGAGAGAAGGGGGGGGGGGAAGGAAGAGGATAAAAGACAGGAGATTAAAAGGATAGACTAGAGGAAAGAAGAAGAATGGGGGAGGGGAAGGAGGAGAGTGAAAAAAGAGAGAAAGGGATATGGAAAGGAAGAGGAGAATGGAAGGATAAGGGAAAAGAGAGGAAGGGGGAAGTGACGGAAGAGAAATACTCCTCTGTTTACGTTCCAAAACTGGAAACATTAACAGTGTGTTGCTACTCTAGTCTGCATGACAGTTACACAGGAGAAACACAAGCAAAGTTGTGTTTATCATATTCCATCACATACGATGTATTACATAGTGTTGTTGACATCTGTCAGCCTGAGCTGGGAGATTTCAGTAACAAAATCTGTCCTGCTTAGCTGGGAGACTTCATTAATGAGATCTGTCAGCCTGAGATGGGAGATTTCAGTAATAAAATCTGTCAGCCTGAGCTGGGAGACTTCAGTAGAGCAATAAGAATACCGCCAAACAATCCACTAAGATATCTCTTACATCATCAAAGGTATCACTCCAGCTGGAGTTACTATCTCTCGTGTATTATCATCTCTCAGAATGGCCTGAGAGATAAACATGGGGGAGGGTAGGAGATGGCAGACAAGGAATGGGAGATCGTTTTTTTTATTGGGTAGGGAGTTTAGAGACGGGTTGGGGAGGAGAGAATGTAGAGAGGAAAAGATGAAAGATGATGAAGAGAATTAAATGGCAGAAGGGAAGATGAGAGACAGGTAAACAGATGCGAGGTGGCAGGTAGGTATGTAGATGCTCCCATCTACAATGTAGATGAAAGGAAGGGAGAGAGAGACAGACAGACAGACAGAATAGATGGGAGGAGTGGGTAGTTGTGAGAAGAGAAGATGGGAAGAGAGAGTGAGTTAACATCATTAGGTACAGGTATGTTTCCAGCAGGTACTGGAGTATCTCTACACAAGCTGCAGCATCCCAACGGGTAGTAGAGTTTATTTATACTTCCCTGGAAGCAACCCACAACAGTCTGTTAAAACACGTACTTATTCTTACAGCTAGTCGGGAAATCGAACCCGGAACCTTGCGATCGCAAGTCCAGTGCGCTACGCGGCACCCTGGGGAAGAGGGAAGCTCTTGGGGTGGTCGGAAGGTGAGGGGAGGGGTGGCGAGGCCATAGAGGCATTAGCCTGGGCTGAGGGGAATGGGGAGGGGGTGAGGGGTAAAGATCAGGAGAGGGGAACACAGGAGAAGTAAACACGATTAGCGAGTGTGTGTCTGAGAGGACGAGGAGACGAGGGGTGTGGGGAGGAGATATGACGAGGGAAGATGAGGGGACGCCGAGACGAGGGAAGATGAGGGGACGCCGAGACAAGGGAAGATGAGGGGACGCCGAGACGAGGGAAGATGAGGGGACGCCGAGACGGGGGAAGATGAGGGGACACTGAGACGAGGGAAGATGAGGGGACGCCGATAAAGCAAGGAACAGAGATGGAGAAGGTAGGGAAGAGTAGAAGAGGGGAAAATAAAAGATGAATGGGGAGATTGAAAATAAACCCAGTGGTTTTCATAGGCATGATAATACAACAATATGTCAGCAACATTCGTAGGCAGAGAGAGAGAGAGAGAGAGAGAGAGAGAGAGAGAGAGAGAGAGAGAGAGAGAGAGGAGAGAAGGAAGAAGATAGTTAGGGAGAAAAGTACGAGTGGGAGTAATGGAAGAATGGAGGGAAGGATGAAGAGAAGGAATGATGGAGGGAGGGTTAGGGAGTGAGGGAGAACATGCCTGGAGGGAACTAGAAATGATAAGACTCACTTCTGATAACTAGTATCCTCTACCCCACAATGTCATCCTCCCGTTATTACCGTTACTGTCTGTTGGTGCTGCCACGGTAACCTCTTGTCAGTATGGCCACGTTCTGTTGCCACGTGCTGTAGCTGCGTAGTGAACCTTGCTAGGTGGTGCTGTGAACCTTGCTAGGTGGTGTTGTGAACCTTGCTAGGTGGTGTTGTAAACTTGCTAGGTGGTGCTGTGAACCTTGCTAGGTGGAGCTATGAACCTTGCTAGGTGGTACTGTGAACCTTGCTAGGTGGAGCTGTGAACCTTGCTAGGTGGAGCTGTGAACCTTGCTAGGTGGAGCTGTGAACCTGGCAACGCAGTAATGAGAAAAGGTTGATCGATTTGGAACGTTCTGAATTATGAAGCAATCTGAATTGATCCCGGTAGAGGTAGTTCTCTATACATTCTCCAGTCCTTCAATGATGCGACTTTAAGTAGGTTTGCTAGGGTACAGCAGCGCATGAAACAAGAGTACAGCAGCGCATGAAACTAGAGTACAGCAACGCATGAAACTAGAGTATAGCAATGTATAAACCCAGAGTACAGCAACGTATAAAACCAGAGTACAGCAACGTATAAAACCAGAGTACAGCAACGTATAAAACCAGAGTACAGCAACGTATAAAACCAGAGTACAGCAACGTATAAAACCAGAGAACAGCAACGTATAAAACCAGAGTACAGCAACGTATAAAACCAGAGTACAGCAACGTATAAAACCAGAGTACAGCAACGTATAAAACCAGAGTACAGCAACGTATAAAACCAGAGTACAGCAACGTATAAAACCAGAGAACAGCAACGTATAAAACCAGAGAACAGCAACGTATAAAACCAGAGAACAGCAACGTATAAAACCAGAGAACAGCAACGTATAAAACCAGAGAACAGCAATGTATGAAGCTTAGAGTACAGCAGCGCATGAAACTAGAATCACATCAGACTGGAGTACAACAGCACATCCGTCTAGAGAGTACAGCAGCAACATATCAGACTAGAGAGTACAGCAGCAGCACATCAGACTATAGAGTACAGCAGCAGCACATCAGACTACAGAGTACAGCAAAGCTGCTGCAACCATTAAACTTTCTACCAAAAGAACCTTAGAAAACTTACCTAACCTTATTAAAACAATCGCAATTTAATCTAACCTAATCCAACTAAATATATTTTTTAAAAGTTTACAATAATTTAATAAACAAACACAATGAAATAAAAAAAAAATTTCGTAGGTTCAGAATGATTTTTGCGAATTTATTGCATACATAAATTTTCGCTTGCCTTATTCGGCAAGAAGTGCCTAATAAGTTTTACTTATTCGGCACGATTATATATATATATATATATATATATATATATATATATATATATATATATATATATATATATATATATATATATAACACACACACACAATATATATATATATATATAACACATATATATGTGTTTGTGTTTTTACAGATCAACGTTACACGCGCCTGTGATAAAACACTCACTCCAGTAAATTTGTGCAAAAACAATTTATTAATGCAAATATCGTAAAATGGATTATATCAAGGAATTAATTATGATGATACTCGCGTTTTTTTTTATTACAGCTGTGATAAATCTGACGAGGTAATCCGCTGTGCTCGCGCCTTCACACGAACTGTCAAATTGATCGAATATTTACACTGTATAATTTAACCACATTGACACGGCCGCCTGAACCTCTGGGTGAAATTGGCAATAGAATTGAACGTGTCAGCCAGGTTTGGCAGTGTGTGTGTGTGTGTGTGTGTGTGTGTGTGTGTGTGTGTGTGTGTGAGGTCTGGCAGTGTATGTGTGTGTGTGTGTGTGTGAGGTCTGACAATGTGTGTGTGTGTGTGTGAGGTCTGGTAGTGTGTGTGTGTGTGTGTGAGGTCTGGCAATGTGTGTGTGTGTGTGTGTGTGCGAGGTCTGGCAATGTGTGTGTGTGTGTGAGGTCTGGCAATGTGTGTATGTGTGTGAAGTCTGGCAGTGTGTATGTATGTGAGGTCTGGCAATGTGTGTGTGTATGTGTATGTGTGTGAGGTCTGGCAGTGTGTGTGTGTGTGTGTGTGTGTAAAAGAGGTCTGGCAGTGTGTGAGGTTTGGCAGTGTGGGAGGTCTCGGAGTGAGACTTGGCAGTATGTGAGATATGGCAGTGTGTGGGGTCTGGGAGTGTGTAGCGCCTGCCAATGTGGGGTTCTGGCAGTGTGTGAGGTCTGACATTGTATGTGAGAAGTCTAACAGTGTGTGATGTCTCCCAGTATATGAGGTCTGGTAGTGTGTGGGGGTCTGCCAATATATGAGGTTTGGCAGTGTGTGGGGTCTGGCAGTGTGTGAGGTCTCGTAGTGAGACCTCACACACTGTCCGCACATTACCAAAACTACTTCTGGAATGAGAGATGTGTGAGAAAGTGAAGAATAGTCCCAGAAGCGCCATTGACACAGTAAGAGAACACTGTGTCAACATCCGTTGTTCAAAATCCCCCAGACTGCTACCAGCAGATACCAGGAATATTGCTGGAACAATTAAAACCAGACGAGCCTGGCCCATGGCCGGGCTCAGAGAGTAGAGAAACTCTCGAAACTCTTCAAAGGTATATCAAAGGTATAATTGTGCATATTTTTCAAGGGTTAGCTGAATCACTACCTCCGCCAAGGGGCAGATCAAGTAGGCAGCTAATAGCAAAAGCCTAGTTAGTCGTATATTCAGGGAGCCTGGCCTCAGGTGGTGTGTGCTAGGCAGGTGGTGTGTGCTAGGCAGGTGGTGTGTGCTCGGCAGGTTGTGTGTGCTCGGCAGGTTGTGTGTGCTCGGCAGGTGGTGTGTGCTAGGCAGGTGGTGTGTGCTAGGCAGGTGGTGTGTGCTAGGCAGGTGGTGTGTGCTAGGTAGATGGTGTGTGCTAGGCAAGACACAAAGTTTATCCTAAATTTTAGGTATAGAAATTTGCTATCTTATGCATTCATGAAAGAGAGAGAGAGAGAGAGAGAGAGAGAGAGAGAGAGAGAGAGAGAGAGAGAGAGAGAGAGAGAGAGAGAGTTACGCTCTAAGATCCTTCAGGCGTCCCCAGCTGTTTTCGTGTATTGATTCTTTATGGATAGTAAGACTATCTCTATAAACTTTCCAGCTCTGACATCTCTCTGGTATGGTGGTAATGACCTCACAGGTGAACTTACCTGAGGCTGCTTCTGACGTCTGATCGCTCCTGGCAGCCTCGTGTGATGCTCATTTGTTATTGATAGAATGTCTGATTTTCACCTTATCCAGATTGCCATTTTGTTGTTGTTGTTGACGGGTAATCTAGTCGTTTTTTGCTTCAACTGTTTGATCCCGAATTAATTTCTAGCGAAGTAAAGTGAGTGCGCGATTTTGTTAATACCTAATATTTGATTGGCAACTCCGTTCTGGCCAGTTAATTAAAAAGAGATGTTAGTGCTACGCTAATTTTTTTTTTTTAAGAAAATACAAACGTCTTTGCTGAAATTTGTCAGTAAAACTGTTGTCTTTCTTTATAGATTCACTAGCATTGTTTCGACCATTGTAACCCATCAGTGTGTGTGGAGAAACTTCAGTGACATATGGCCAACACTACGAATTTTTAACGATGAAACGTTTCGCCCGCGCTGCAGCCTCAAGACACTTGTGCAACACTTGGGTATGTTTATTGTGGAAACGTTTCGCCCACCAGTGGCTTCCTCAGTCCAGTGTAGAGATAAATGCTGGAAGATGAGAAGGGGTTTGAGGTAATAGGTCCCTCAGCCTGGAGTCGATGTGTTCAATCCAATCTTGAGGTTTTATGTACTGGAGAGTGAGGTATTAGCTTAGAGCTGAGGTCACAGATGAGCTGGACCCAGTACTGGACGTAGCTCATACTAAACAGGTGTTAACATAAGCTGCCGAAGACATCCCTGGTACCATGAAACCATGGTGTTGCCGGGACAGACAACTAGCACCTTATAAAGTGGTAAATAATACCGTCAAGTTGCCCATTATGTCTCACTCTTCAACCTGTCGTCACGATATGGTATTAGCAATGAGGAACTTCAGTGTTTTCACTGATTACGCACTGTGTCGTGGTCACTCCTTGCACTCACTCTTGTTCTGCCTGATGAAGCGTAGGTCTGGGAGCCCTGTTCTAAATTACATTGTCTTGCTCTGCGTAATAAAGCGTAGATTGTTTTGTTGTACCAAATAAAGAGTACATTGTCTAGCGGTGCCAATAAAGCGAGGATCTGGGAGTCCTGCCCAAAATAAGAAAAAAGATCGTCTTTATCTGCGTAATAAAGCAGAGCGTAATGAAGCGTTGACTGTCTTGTTCTGCGTAATATAGCATAGACCATCTTGTAGCGCGTAATAAAGAGTAGAGTGTCTTTCTCTGTGTAATATAGCATAGACTCTAGTTCTGCGTAATAAACCTAATTTTGTTGCTCAGTAACAAAGGATAGACTCTGCCTTAAATAACGTAGACTCTAGTTCTGCGTAATATAGCGTAGATAGTCGTGTTCTGTGTAATTAACCTGGTCATAGCAAACTAATTAGAAAATAATGATAAATGTATACGGGAAGGATAACGAGCTGGAGTCTGTGTGTGTGTGTGTGTGTGTGTGTGTGTGTGTGTGTGTGTGTGTGTGTGTATGTGTGTGTGTGTGTGTGTGTGTGTGTGATGTGTGTGTGTGTGTGTGTGTGTGTGTGTGTGTGTGTGTGTGTGTGTGTGTGTGTATGTGTGTGTGTGTGTGTGTGTGTGTGTGTGTGTGTGTATGTGTGTGTGTGTATGTGTGTGTGTGTGTATGTGTGTGTGTAGTTGTTGTGTGTGTGTGTGTTGTGTGTGTGTGTGTGTGTGTGTGTAATGTGTGTGTGTGTTGTCTTTCAACGAGGTGGATCAGGTTTGTTTGTTTTAATAATAATAATTATAATAAAAAGAAAAGGAAGAAACATAAATAAAAATTAATAATAAAGAAATAAAAATTAATAATAAAGAAATAAAAATTAATAATAAAGAAATAAAAATTAATAATAAAGAAATAAAAATTAATAATAGCAATAACAATAATAATTAAGAATAATTATTAGCATTGAAATTAATAATAAATAATAATAAATAAAAATTAAGAATTATTAGCATTAAATTTAATAATAAAGAATAATAATTATTAGCATTAAAATTAATAATAATAATAATCAATAACAGAAATTTGGGCAAATACTGAACAATGGTGTTGACACAGTGAAGCAAAGTCACAGGTTGAAGAAGTGGCGCACGTTTCGCTCAGTGTAGACCTTGACTTTATAAAGCTCCACACTGGGCGAATTATGTGGCAGACGTGCGTATTATGTGCCAGTTGTGCGTACTGACGCAATGTTGCTCATTACGCTGATTCTTCCCTCTCGCGCACCCCCTATTATCTTCGTTTATTGTCTTCCCTCTTTCTTCCTCATCCCGTCCCTCGCCATTATTGCTTTCTCACCCTATTTTATGACAGATTTTCTCCTTTGATGTTGTTTTTTCCTTGTTTCTTGTGCATTTGTTTGGTCTCGTCTGTTTTTTTTTCTATTTATCGGTCGACTGCCACCGAGGCAGGGTGACCCGAAAAGCAAGATATATCGAAGGTAAATCAAATCAGATACCTTTGATATACCTTCGATATACCTTTGAAGGTCAAGTCCTCAAGACCTTCCAAGGTATATCGAAGGTATATCGAAGGTATATCAAAGGTATCTCGAAGGTATATCAAAGGTATATCAAAGGTATATCGAAGGTATATCGAAGGTATATCAAAGGTATATCGAAGGTATAAAGGGCGGCCAGCGAGGATAGAGGAAGTCTGGACACCAGTGACAGGTATACTCACTGCTAATTAATGAATCGTTAAACATATTTTTAATTACTCATCATTATTATTACAATTATGGTAAATAGTTAAACCCGTAGGGAGGAGACATACAGAGCCTGGAGAATGTTAGGTAATCAGGTATAATAAAAGGGAAGGGCAACATTCACATCCCTTGTATCACGATCCCTTCACTAGCATCAGAGCTGCTGAAGGGTAAACATGTATGAGTTTCTCTTTTGTGTATCATTCTATCATAACATTCATCTCATCTTAAAATATATATTCTTTTCTTTTTTTTTAACATTCCCGCTGTCTGCCAGGGAGGTCAGGCGACCCTTCTAAGGAGAACAGTTACTGAGGGACTGACCACCTTAAAAAAAATTTCTGCGCTACCACGCTTGCTGCCTCTGTGTTTGACTGAAGAGGTCTACTGTATAGATACCCAACGTGTGTCTTACTCTTCACCTTGTCGATATTACACACCATTTTCTACACTTCACATCTTCGCTTGTATACGCCAAATATCTTCAATTGAGTGCATCATATAATGGCTATTATACATGATCATACGCCTCCTTCATACGCCTCCTTCATACGCCTCCTTCATACGCCTCCTTCATACGCCTCCTTCATACGCCTCCTTCATACGCCTCCTTCATACGCCTCCTTCATACGCCTCCTTCATACGCCTCCTTCATACGCCAGTCTACGCCAGGTGCATCGTTATTTCAGTCGTGGAAAATAAACTCCAGGCAACTTTATACATTCATCTCGTAAACTTGAATGTTGCTAGTTTTGTATCATTAAATCTCTGTCTGTCTCTCTGTCTGTCTGTCTGTCTCTCTCTCTCTCTCTCTCTCTCTCTTCTGTCTTTCCTTTCACCCACCTTATTACATTTTCTTCGTCTTTCAATCTTTGCCTGCGTGTTTATTTTGTCAGTCTCTCTTTTTTCCTTCTTCCCTTTTCCTCCTCTCATTATTGATCCTCTCTCTTTTTAGCCCTCTATGTTTATCTTCTTCTCTTTAACCTCCCTCATTTGCTACATCTTCCTTTTTCCATTTCCCCCTCATATTTATCCTCTCTTTCATTGCTTCCTCTCCTTCATTTCTCTCTCCATATTACTTGGTTTGTTTCCCTTTTCTTTGGCCTATCTCCATTGTTCCTGTGCCATTCCCTCTTCTCTGTCCCTCATCATTCTTCCTTGTTCCCTTTTTCTTGTCTGTTTCCCTACCTCGTTCCTCTTCCATGTACCCTCTTTCCCTACCTTGTTCCCCTCCATCCCTTTCCCTCTCTCTCTCTTCTCCGCTTCCTTGTTGCCTTTTCCTCATTTCTCCTCTTTTCCCTTTCCCGATTTTCTCCTCGCCCTTCCCTTCTCTCGTCCTATGTGTTCTCTGCAGCGACCGTCGTGATTAAGCGCCTGAGGCTGACCCGCGACACAGCCTCGCTATAGCAGGGGGCAAGAACAGCGGAAAAATTACCAATGGAAGTCAATTTCTTTGTGTTGTGAGGGGAAAAACGCTGAGCAGAAGACGCCTGAGGGGTTACTGCCATGGGAGGAGAGAGAAGAGGAGAGAGTTGAGAGGGAAGAGCAAGTTAGGTAAGGAAGAGACGCTTGGTGGTGGTCTAAGGAAGAGGGAAACAGGATGATGCATTGATACCGCTTCATGTTAGAATCTCAGTAAATGTTCTGGCTGGTGATGTGTTGGTTCTGCAGGAGTGCATCGCTCGTAGACACTTTGTGATCTGACCTTCAGAGGGCTCTTGGTCTGGCTATCACCCAGGCAGGTGATAACAGATGCAATGTTCGGTGCAGATAATAATGGTGTCTATCCACTAAGAAGAAAGAATTTTCACAGACAGGATTCTTAGCGAAGGGAAGAAGTACAGTACTTTGTCATCTCTAGTTGTAAAAAGAACACGGTAAATCTCACCTGGAAGGGAATGCTGCAAACTCTTGTAGTCGCTACTCTAAGATCAGAAAAATACTCGCCAGAAAATACAGTTCCACTACTGAATACCCAGGATGTGATTGTTTCAACCAGCAGTCAAGAAACAACTGACATAATAAAGGGCCATTTGCTCACTAAGATGCAATTTCATGATCCATTAAAATAGCATTCAAGACTTAGAGCAAGAAACTCACAGGCTACTAATTAAGAAGTCTAGATCCTTATGTCTTATCTAACTGGAAAAACCTTTGGGGTTCTGACCAGGTCAACCCAAGATTGGTACGATGCTCATTTCTACCAAGTATTATATAAGTAGGAATGTACTCAATAAATAGGTAGGTAGCGTTTCTGGCACTTAGTGGCTGGAGGATTCGACCTTAATTCAAAAATAATCCCCACCGGTTCAGCGGCTCAGCTATATGAATAAATCTTACTATGGGATACAACTAGTTAGGTTAGTTTAGGTAAGATTCAACTGGAAACAGGACAATCGCTTCCTGACGCGGGTCTTGGTGATATGATGACCCACCGCCTCTGGAGCTATTGATCATCTTACCGGTCCACCCCTATTAAAATTGGTATTACAATAGCATATGTATAAGTAGTAACTAGCAATTACATACCAATCTCGCTTCTGTCAATGTCTCATAAAAAAAAATCCAGACTCTCGTGTAATAGAATTTTTGGTCAGTTATTCTATGATGGGGATGGATGGGGGTCTGTGTTTTAGGTATCATCTATTGTCGCGTATTTTTCTGATACTTTTGTGGCAACACTTTTGATAGTGATACGTCACCAGCTGTGTCACATAATTTCCGGTATAATCATTATATAGACGATAATCACAAAACAAGTAAAGATCAAACAGTGCTGATAACATTGTGTTTAAACAAGGGGTCTTCCATCAGTCACACTGGTTGATCTTCTCGAATGTTATCGTAATCAGCGCTCGTGGAACCTGTTTCTCTCATAAGACGCATTCCCATATATTAGAGTGCAGAGTTGATGTACGATGATGCTTTACATAGCTCCTACAATGGTGCTTCTTTTCTCTCATTGTAACGTTTAATTGAAGAGAAGTTGAAAATCATGGCCGTATTTTCCAGCGTTTTTGCTCAAGGTGTCATTAATTCCTCCGTCTTCATCTTGTCTATAGAGGGTCTGGAGTGACTGGTACATAATTACTATTATGATGTATATCTGCAGCCCTAAATCCGTATGGATAATTTAGCGCAAAGAGGAGTGAAGGCTCGATCCTGCGTTGGCTAATTCGCGAGACAGGAACGCCTGTCTAAGTGTGCAGGTATTGGTAAAAGATACCATCACGGAGGTCAGGAGACAAAATAAGTTATATGGAACCTTTATTTACGATGTTTCGCCAACCAAGTGCGTGGGTAAAAGAGCTGAAAGCTGGAGGTTCAGGAATTTTGCAGTGTTCATTTTCCCGTCTTCTCTTCTGGCGATGTTGTGAGTAGCGATCTTAAATCTTTCATTTCATATTGACCCTTGCCCCTGTTAATTTCTCATTTAGAAATATATAAAATATAATCAAGCGAGGGTTTAAAATAGCAGAATTTCGTTTAAGAAATTTCTAAACACATGGACACTAAGATCATTCAAATCGGGGGTCCCTCTCAACTGTGCCAGAAGAAGAGTTGGTTAGGAACCAAGGCAAGCAACTTACGAGACCCTAGGGCAAGCAGAATAGGACTCCAGAGCAAGCAACTTGTGGGGGCTGCAACCTGTGTGGGCTTCACGACAAGCAACTTGTGGATGCTTTAGGACAAGCAATTTGTGAGTGCTCCAGAGCAAGCAACTTGTGGAAGGCCCTATGTCAAGCAACATGTGGAAGCTCTAGGACAAGCAACTTGTGCATGCTTCAGAACGGGCAACTTGTGTGGGCTTCAGAGCAAGCAAGTTGTGAGGGGCGGCCCCATAAACAAGCAATTTGTGGGACCGGAGAGCACCCAACACGTGGGGGCGCTCATGTCAAGCAGCTTGTATGTACCCCTGCCACTTAAACTTCCTTACTAAACTATATACTGATATTGTTACTGTATATAACGTGTCAACATACTGGTGTTACATAACGTGTCAAATAAGCTTAGGCTTTTGTGTCCTACAGAAGATACGAACTTAATTAAAAAATATCAATATTTTTTTTTGTGTGTGTTTAGATTGCCCTCGGGACTGGGGATAGAACTTGCTCCCTAGTTACCTTTCTCCCTGCCCCATGCCCTGGCCCCTTCCCTGCCCCCTTCTCTCTAATCCGTCTCTAAATATCAGTAGGTAGGAGATTAGTCTGATATTGAAAAACTGGACATCACCTTAAAATTTTAAGTAATCTAAAATATAGAAGGGACTACCCATGAAAATTTTTATGAATTCATGGAGCCTTTTAAACTGTGATGAGCCCAAGTTAAAGGAATCGATCCAAAAAAAAAAAAAGTCAACAGCTCCACTAGTGTACTTTTATGGGTCGAGTTCTGGAGTAATACTGGGCATACTATCCCTGACTGGGGTAAGACTTTTTATGCTTAAACCTGTAGAATGTTATTTATTAGTGGGAAAAAGGCATAGGTGAAGATATATAGAGGAAACAGTGAGCGGGAGGAGGTAGGAGAGTTGGGAAGCGAGCATGACAACAAGCAGTGCCTTGTGTCTAGCCAGGGACGTCCTCTCGTATCTTCTTTTATTCAGTGTGACGCTGTTGGGGAACTCCCCGCCACGCTAGTCTCGTCTGCCCTTCCTGGTCTCTTCCCCTCTCTCTCCTCTCTCTCTCTCTCTCTCTCTCTCTCTCTCTCTCTCTCTCTCTCTCTCTATCTCTCTCTATACCTTGCCTCTCCTCTACACTCTCCAGATTCGGTTGTTTTTGTTGCTGCTGCAGTTGAGGTTGTTGCTGGTGCCTTGGTTGACATTGCCTGGGTTGTTATTGCTGCTGTTATTGTTGAGGTTATTCTTGCGGTTGTTATTGTATTAGTTGCTGTCTGTGATTTGGTTGTTACTGCTATGGATGTTGTTATTCCAGCTGTTGTGTGGTTATTGCGTATGTTGCTGTTGCTGTTGCGGATTTTAGTGCTGTTGTTACGGTTGGTGATACGTGTGCTGTTGCTGTTACTCTTGCAGTTGTTGAGGGTGCTGCATATGTTGAGGCTGTTGCTGTTGTTATTGCTGTTTTTACTGGTGTTGGTTCTTATACTGCCTCAGGTCGAAAATCATCCTTCCCAACCCCTCTCTTTTCCCCCTCCATTATCCCCTCATCTCTCACTTAAGCTTAATAAGGCATCATAATTACCCAGCTGTTGAGCGTTGGTGGTCAATAAAATAATCATCACTTACTCATCTTTAAGTCAACACAGTGACTTATCGGAGCCGCAGCAGCGGTAATCTTTTTCTCGCCAGTAATACACGAAGTACTTACGACAGCTTATCTTACATGTGTCCCACTCATTAGTTTGCTAATTAGCTCACTGGACTATCATCTGAAGAATGGGTGACGGCACGTGGCTGAGTGAGAGGTTGATGGATCATCAACGTCGTCTCTTTACAATGACAAACAAACTGTATTTCTTTCTGCAGTATTACAAACCGTAATTTACATAAAATAAAATACATTAAGCACATAAGAAAGCCATCAGCAAGCGGCGTATTCCTGGCAGACTAATTCTAATGTTTACGGCCTACTTACAGAAAACAAAAGTGAGGTAGCTAAATGAACAATAGTGCAGTTTTAAGTATGCGTTAGTACAGGGAAGAGAGGTAGCCATATGAAAATAGTACAACATAAAGTATACATTAGTTCTTTAAAGAGTTGTCAGACTTAATTATTTTGTGGTTGCATCTCGCAGTTGTGCTGATGACTTGATGGTTTTGTGGCAATAGCGGCAATTGCTCACAATTCAGGTGACTGTCTAATTAGTGTGATTACCTGAAGCTCACAATTTAGGTGGCTCTCTAATTAGTGTGATTACCTGAAGTTCACAATTTAGGTGGCTCTCTAATTAGTGTGATTACCTGAAGGTCATAATCTAGGTGCCTGTCTAATTAATGCGACTACCTGAGGTTCACAGTCTGGGTGACTGTCTCATTAGTGATTACCTGAAGTTTACAACTCGCATGACTGTCTGATTTGTGTTATTAACGGTAATTCACAACTCAGGTGACTATCAAATTTGTTAACTGTAGCTCACAACTCAGGTGACTAATTAGTGTAATTAACAGCTACTCACAATTGTGCTCATTTCTTATATTTATTTATACAATTGCTAGTGAGTGTTTAGTATGACTTCATCGCTAATAACCAGTTTCCCTCTTTCCTCTCCCTCCTCCCTTTCTCCCTTCTCCCTTTTTTCCTATTTCCAAGGCGACCCACTTCCTCGCCCCGGCAGCCTCACCCTGGCAGCTTCGCCCTGGCAACCTCACCCTGGCAACCTCACCCTGGCGACCTCACCCTGGCATCCTCACCCTGGCATCCTCACCCTGGCATCCTCACCCTGGCATCCTCACCCTGGCATCCTCACCCTGGCAGCCTCTCCCTGGCAGCCTCTCCCTGGCGACCTCACCCTGGCGACCTCACCCTGGCATCCTCGCCCTGGCAACCTCACCCTGGCATCCTCACCCTGACATCCTCACCCTGGCATCCTCACCCTGGCAGCCTCACTCTGGCATCCTCACCCTGGTATCCTCACCCTGGCATCCTCACCCTGGCATCCTCACCTTGGCATCCTCACCCTGGCATCCTCACCCTGGCATCCTCACCCTGACATCCTCACCCTGGCATCCTCACCCTGGCATCCTCACCCTGGCATCCTCACCCTGACATCCTCACCCTGGCAACCCCACCCTGGCATCCTCACCCTGGCATCCTCACCCTAACATCCTCACCCTGGCATCCTCACCCTGGCATCCTCACCCTGACATCCTCACCCTGGCATCCTCACCCTGGCAGCCTCACTCTGGCATCCCTCACCCTGGTATCCTCACCCTGGCATCCTCACCCTGGCATCCTCACCCTGGCATCCTCACCCTGGCATCCTCACCCTGACATCCTCACCCTGGCATCCTCACCCTGGCATCCTCACCCTGGCATCCTCACCCTGGCATCCTCACCCTGGCATCCTCACCCTGACATCCTCACCCTGGCATCCTCACCCTGGCATCCTCACCCTGGCATCCTCACCCTGACATCCTCACCCTGGCATCCTCACCCTGGCATCCTCACCCTGGCATCCTCACCCTGGCATCCTCACCCTGACATCCTCCCCTGACATCCTCACCCTGGCATCCTCACCCTGGCATCCTCACCCTGGCATCCTCACCCTGGCATCCTCACCCTGGCAGCCTCACTCTGGCATCCTCACCCTGGTATCCTCACCGTGGCATCCTCACCGTGGCATCCTCACCCTGGCATCCTCACCCTGGCATCCTCACCCTGGCATCCTCACCCTGGCATCCTCACCCTGACATCCTCACCCTGGCATCCTCACCCTGACATCCTCACCCTGGCATCCTCACCCTGGCGGCCTCGCCTCCCTGGAGTAAGAAATGCTACTAACTCCAGCAAAACTTGTGCGTTGTCTCGCTCAGTTCGTGTCCCTGGAGGTAAGGGGGGTGAACCCCCTGGAGTGAAGAGAAGAGTCCCCATGGGTGAGGGTGTGATATCTCAGGGGCGGTGGGCGTCCCCAGGGTAGGGGAAGAACGCTCGTGTCCACCAGGGTTGCCTCTGGGAGTGTGGACAGAACCAGTCTAGCTTGGGACACCAGGACTAACGCAGTCCTCCTCAATTCCTTCGTTCTTAGGTTCACGAAGAATAGAAACTTGTAGTATCGTGGCTGCATCAGTGCCCCTAAACACCCGCATTTAGTTGAGAAACCTTATAACGATGTTTCGGTCCATCCTGGACGGAAAGAAACGTCGTCATGAAAGTTAATTTCCAGTGTGTGTTTGTGTACTCACCTAATTGTGGTTGCAGAGGTCGAGACTTAGCTCCTGGCCCCGCCTCTTCACTGTGTGTGTGTGTGTGTGTGTGTGTGTGTGTGTGTGTGTGTGTGTGTGTGTGTGTGTGTGTGTGTGTGTGTGTGTGTGTGTGTGTGTGTGTGTGTGTGTGTGTGTGTGTGTGTGTGTGTGTGTGTGTGTGTGTGCGTGCGTGTGTGTCGGGTAAAGTTATAGCACTGATGTGCCAGTATGTGACTGGCTTAAGGATGATACTTGATATGCGAAGTCAAGCTGCAAGTATTAGGGACACAAGTTTGTCCCAGAATTATGAGCTTTAAATCCTGGAAGCTGTGTGATGCATACGTCTGGAAACACACGCTCACAGTACCACCCTGGATGTACCTTACTCACACACACACACACACACACACACACACACACACACACACAGAGTCAGAGGGTCAGAGGAGACATGATAATGACATACAAAATACTGCGGGGAATTGACAAGGTAGATAGTGACAGGTTGTTTCAGAGAGGGAACACAGAAACAAGGGGACACAACTGGAAGCTGAAGACTCAGATGAGTCAAAGGGATGTCAGGAAACATTTCTTCAGCCACAGAGTAGTCAGGAAGTGGAATGGACTAGAGAAAGATATAGTGGAGGCAGGAACCATACATAGTTTTAAGACAAGGTATGATAAAGCTCATGGAGCAGGGAGAGCAGAGACCCAGTAGCAGACAGCGAAGAGGCGGGGCCAGGAGCTGAGACTCGACCCCTGCAACCACAATTAGGTGAGTACAATTAGGTGAGTACACACACCAAAGAAGATCGAACAAATTTGTTTAGGTCCATCAAATAGAGTAGCAACTTTATCGTCCTCTTTGTGGAAGAAAGTGATCTAATCACTTTCACAGTCCCCCATCAGTCACAAGTTCACAGTCCTCCATCAGTCATAAGTTCACAGTCCCCCATCAGTCACAAGTTCACAGTCCTCCATCAGTCACAAGTTCATAGTCACCATCACTCCTATGTTCACTGGGACTAGCGATACAATTAAAAAAGACTGTGTCCACATCCCTGGGTCCAAGACTCAGCAGTTATCAAAAATATTGCTGGAAGGAAGGTGGAAATTAAAAAAAAAATCGGATAGTTTTTTTCTAGAAGTGAAGGTTCTGCCGGACTGTGATGGCTGTGTGGGCCTGGGGGCAGCTAGCACAAACAGCCTGGGTGAACTGGAAAGCTGGCTTCACTCCGGGCTGCGAGAGTGGAAGAGCCTTCGCAAACGGTCACAGGTCACTTTTTCACAGTTCTCCATGAAACATATGTGGCTCAGAGTGAAACCCAAAAGACGCGTCCTTTTAAGACTTCTTCTGGACAAGTACAAAGAAGGAAACAATAGCTGGACTCGGTTTGTGCCCAGCTATTGTCGACTTGAAGGTGCAACAAGTCATTTTCATGGCAGATGCTGAACAAAGACTGTTAGGACAGGTTCTGCAAACTGCCGGATAAGTAGCAAAGACTTTCTAAATATGAGTGTACCGTTGCTGTACATTCTCTATTTTAAGCAACAAATAACAGGCATAGCAGTCATGGGATGTACACGAAAGAAACCCGTTGAGTAACTTTGTAAATTTATACAGTTTCTAAGATTAGACGGCTATGCAAGTCTGTTGCGTTTTCTTGATCAGTAAAACCATAAATTTCCTTTTATAAAGTAATGATTCTAATGATGTGCATTTATCATATATGGTAAAGTTTTCTGAAACCCCATTTATTGGGAAGACCAGGTGACTACGATCTTGGACAATTCACCCACAACAAAGTGCCATATACTAGTGACAAACTCTTCACATTAGTAACTACATTGGTGTTTGAGGGTGAAAATACACGGAAATCACTGATGTTTACCTCGGTAAATCCAATATCTTACAAGTACAACAAACCAGACCAGTTTAGGGATTGCGGTGAAGTAGCATTAAAAGTCTGCATCAGAGATGCTAGCCTATTTAATGCATGATTTTGACTTTACAGACACTTATGATGCTCTTAGATTTCGAACATCTACTGCTAGGCATGCTACCCTGAAGGACTTCATGACGCCCAGGGACTAACGATGGATGGGTTGGTTTGTTAGTTATGGCATTAACGTTTTTATACCCAATAGATGGAGAGAGACTCATGGCGTGGCTTATCCAGCACGCTGGGGAAGTGATGGATATCGTCAGTCCACAAGATACAGCTGATAACGATGAGCACGAAGCAGCTGATAACCATGAACATGAAGCAGCTAATAACTATCAGCACAAGGCTACCACAATATAATAATTCCGAGGTTAAAAACCTCCTAGATTGACCTTGCAACTAATTAGCGTCAATGATACTATAGAATTATACTGACCCAAAGAAAATAGATCTTCCTGTTGATGAAGCTCAAGCTGTACAACCATATAGAAATGTTTGTCAAAAGCTGGAGAGCGTTTGAAGGGAGCTCAAACGCTCTCCAGCTGTGTTCTGTTGTAAATTCAGAAAACTCAGAAAGAATGATCCTGTGTGGAAACACGAAGATCAGGAGTGAAAACGCGAGGATCTGGAATAGAAAGTAAGATTATTATATGTAATTTCAAGTTACCAGACTCCTCTATCACTTGAGACTCTGCAAAGAATCTTGGATCGTCTTTAAGGAGCTGTCCAGTGTAAAGGATTTAATATATGGAAGTTTACACTATGTTCCCTTTAAAGTCAATGAGCTGTGTGTTTGCCAAACACGCGTTGTTGAAGGCTCTTGTGTGTAGTGCGTTATTTGAGGCTCTTGCGATTGAGTGCCGCTTTGAGGCTTTTGTATTCTTTGGTTGAGGCTCCTTTGTGTGTCTACCACGTTGTTTGAACGTTATTTGAGCCTCCTATGTGTGTGTAATGATTTGTTTGAATATTTTGTGTGTATCTGTGTGTACCGCATTGTTTGAGGATTTTGTATTTGTTGTGTTGTTTGAGGATGTTTTCTTCGTTTGCTGCGTTGTTTGAGGATCTTGCTTGTGTGTACCGTTTTGTTTGATGATATGAATAAGCATACCTCGTTGTTTGTCAGTCGTTTGAGGAAACCTCGTTGTTTTTCGATCGTATGAGCAAACCTCGTTGTCTGAGGACCTGGCGTAATAGAGTCTTATTGTGGGTTATAAAGTTTGCGAGCTATTTTAATTCCACAAGAAAACTTAAAAACGATGTTCCAGACGAGGCTTTAGAAGATGCTGTTCGGATTAAAGTTGAACGAACTGCTCAAGTCAAAGTTGAAGACGCTGTTCCAGGCATGATCTGAGAAGTTGTTCCAGTCAAGGCTGAAGGCGTTGTTCCAGTCAAGGCTGAAGGCGTTGTTCCAGTCAAGGCTGAAGGCGTTGTTCCAGTCAAGGCTGAAGACTCTGTTCCAGTCATGTTGAAAACGTTCTTCCAGTCAAGATCTGAGGCGCTGTTCCAGTGAAAGCTAAAGACGGGTTCACACAATTCTTAAGAATGATTTCCAGATGAAGCCTAAGTCACATTTCCAGATAAAGCCTAAGTCACATTTCCAGATGAAGCCTAAGGCACATTTCCAGATGAAGCCTAAGTCACATTTCCAGATAAAGCCTAAGTCACATTTCCAGATAAAGCCTAAGTCACATTTCCAGATGAAGCCTAAGTCACATTTCCAGATGAAGCCTAAGTCACATTTCCAGATAAAGCCTAAGTCACATTTCCAGATAAAGCCTAAGTCACATTTCCAGATGAAGCCTAAGTCACATTTCCAGATAAAGCCTAAGTCACATTTCCAGATAAAGCCTGAGTCACATTTCCAGATAAAGCCTAAGTCACATTTCCAGATGAAGCCTAAGGCACATTTCCAGATGAAGCCTAAGTCACATTTCCAGATAAAGCCTAAGTCACATTTCCAGATAAAGCCTAAGTCACATTTCCAGATGAAGCCTAAGGCACATTTCCAGACGAGGCACGAGGCCGAGATCCGAAATTGATCAAAAGTTTCTGTTTCAATCTTACTAAATAAAAATGGAGGAGGAAGAGAATGTGAAACACTCTAAAAGGCAGTTACAAAAAAATAGGTCGTCTAGCCTGGTATCGGGGCCCGGGGGCTGAGAGCGGGGCCCGGGGGCTAGGAGAGGGGCGCGGGGACAATAACAATCCCTCTCCCTATTCCCCCAACGGAATCGACAACAGACTACGGGTAGTAGTAGTAACTTTTATTAAACCTTTGCTTCAAAAAAAATTCAGATGTAGTTTGAAAAAAAAAAAAAATAAGAATCGAATATATAAGTATAGACCTTTTTTTTCGAAAACTTTGAAGTTACGTAGAAATATGTTCTAAGTAGCGTTTAATTCAGTGTTCAAGGTAAAGTTAGAGGCAGTGTTCAAGGTAAAGTTAGAGGCAGTGTTCAAGGTAAAGTTAGAGGCAGTGTTCAAGGTAAAGTTAGAGGCAGTGTTCAAGGTAAAGTTAGAGGCAGTGTTCAAGGTAAAGTTAGAGGCAGTGTTCAAGGTAAAGTTAGAGGCAGTGTTCAAGGTAAAGTTAGAGGCAGTGTTCAAGGTAAAGTTTGAGGCAGTGTTCAAGGTAAAGTTAGAGGCAGTGTTCAAGGTAAAGTTAGAGGCAGTGTTCAAGGTAAAGTTAGAGGCAGTGTTCAAGGTAAAGTTTGAGGCAGTGTTCAAGGTAAAGTTAGAGGCAGTGTTCAAGGTAAAGTTAGAGGCAGTGTTCAATGTAAAGTTAGAGGCAGTGTTCAAGGTAAAGTTTGAGGCAGTGTTCAAAGTGTGGCTTGAGGCAGTGTTCAAGGTGCAGCTTGAAGCAGTGTTCAAGGTAAAGTTTGAGGCAGTATTCAAGATATAGTTTGGACATTCTTCAAGGTACAGTCTGAGGTATTCAAGGTACAGTTTGAGGCGGTGTTAGATGGGCTGTTCCAATCATTTTTCGATATACCTGTGACTGGTTTCAATAGTTATTCAACCCTCTCAGCCCGGTCTGTAGCCAGGCTTTTCTACTGATTACATGTTCAACCAGGTTCTAGCTGTTGGCGGCCTGCGCTGGCCCGCATATCCATCACAGAATAGCCTTGTGTTAGAGATAAGAAATTCGAGCTCTTTGGAACAGAGCGACTCTATTTCCAGATACTATTCTAGATGCTGTTCCAGAAGTAGTTCAAACTGCAGTTCCAGACACTGTTCCAGACGTAGTTCAAATTGCAGTTCCAGACGCTTGTTCCAGACGTAGTTCAAACAGCAGTTCCAGACGCTGTTCCAGACGTAGTTCAAACTGTAGTTCCAGACACTGTTCCAGACGTAGTTCAAATTGCAGTTCCAGACGCTTGTTCCAGACGTAGTTCAAACAGCAGTTCCAGACGCTTGTTCCAGACGTAGTTCAAACTGCAGTTCCAGACACTTGTTCCAGACGTAGTTCAAACTGCAGTTCCAGACGCTGTTCCAGACGCTGTTCGAGCCTTCGAAGTTGTTGTATTCTTTCCTTGTGAGCGAGGGGAAACACGGGTCCCAGGAGTCCCGTCCCGAGGCTGATAAAAACAAGGAATTTGAATGTTCCGGCGACTCCTCCAGCTTGGGGAGGAAGCAGGGACGACGCATGGGCGACGCAGGGGCGACGCAGGGACGACACTTAGACGACACAGGGGTGACGCAGGGGCCATGCAGACGCCATGGAAAAGAATCACAAAAGGCAGAGATATATGGATGGAAGAATATATTATTGTGGGGTGGGAGTTTACGGAGAGAGGGAGAAGAAGTAGGGAGGAAGAATGGGAGGGAAGTCCAGGGAGAGACAGAGAAAGAAGAAAAGAATTAGGGAAGATACATGGACAGAATATGGAAGAGGCTGTTTGGATGAGAAGGATACATAGTGTGTTGGTGTGATGATACTGTTTAGGTGTGTTGGTAAGGAGAGAGGGACAGATACGTGATAATATAAAGACGTGGAAGGTGTTTGAAGACCATGTCCCATATCTACACACTAGCATAACAACATACTGTTTTACGTTGATTTACACAGCAGCCACTGTACCTAATAGGTTTAACTGGGATACAGAGCCTATGTTATATGTTTTTTTAGCCGGACCTTCGACGTCTAGCGTGTCTCGTAGGTTGAATTGCCTGCGCCCAGCAGTAACAGCCTGGTTGATCAGGCCCTGATCCACCGGGAGACCTGGTCAAGGGCTGGGCCGCGGGGGCGTTGACCCCCGGAACGACCTCTAGGAAGACATTACTAGAAGTTAAGAATGTTGGGGGGAACTATTATTATATTATTGAAAGCTAAGAGTATATGGAGAAAACAGTCTTACATTCCTGGAAGTTAAGAACATATATGAAAAAATAGTCTGACATTGTTTAAGTAAAGGTAAATGGAAAACTCTTACATAATTGGAAGTTAATTAAGAATATATATGAGAAAATAGTCTTACAATGGACTGAGGGTAATCTATCATATAGACTGAGCCTTCACAACAGAGCTCCTTACAACAGAGCCCCTTACAACAGAGCCCTCACCACAGAACCTTCACAACGATGCGTTCTCAGAAGAGGCCCTCACAGCAGAGGTCAGATTCTTGGCTGTTGATGAGTCGAAGATTTAAAGGAGAGAAGCCGGGAGAGCAAGAGAGGAATGTCTGAGGGAGGCAGGAAGTACTCAGCTTGAAGAGGTACACTGCATGAGGAAGTACAGAGCCTGTAGCCAGAAAGTACACAGCCTGGTGGGAGGGAAGAAACACACGCACAGCCTGAAGGAAGACATAGAAATGAGAGAGAGAAAATGAGAAAGAACACCAAAATTTCAGATAGAGAACAAAATATGAGGAAACAAATTGGAACGATATATATATATATATATATATATATATATATATATATATATATATATATATATATATATATATATATATATATATATATATGTGTGTGTGTGTGTGTGTGTGTGTATGAAAAATAATGAGAAACGTAGGAGCATTACAGAGCAAGATGCTGAAATATGAGAGAGAGAGAGAGAGAGAGAGAGAGAGAGAGAGAGAGAGAGAGAGGCAGACAGACAGAAAATGGAGACGGAGGAAGGAGAAATAAGCAATCCATCTTCATAAGAGATTTCTGTTTTTTAACTTCCACTCAAAACGATCGTTCTTTGAGAACATCTTTTACTTCCTCTCAAAAACATTGCCAAAGCGAATGTGACTCTAAAATGTGAACGTGATGTTATCCCACCCATAAAGAACACAAAGGCACAATACCGTGACTGGAAAAATACACAGATAACCCCTACATATAAGAGAGCTTACGACGACGTTTCGGTCCGACTTGGACCATTTACAAAGTCCCCCACGGGAACTCCAGATCCCTCCTCGAGCTTTCAAACAGCCTCACCTTGGCTCATTATTGCTGTTTATTACTGTTACTAACAGGTTAATTGACATTAACCTAAGTAGCTAATGTAGAGAAATTAGTTTTAAGCACTGGAGACCCTGTGGCGGAGCAGAGTCCGCTGGAGGGGCGAGGACGACCCTCTGAAGCGACTTTCACGTAAATACAGTACAAAAAAGTAAAAGGTTTGTGTTGGGAGGAGAGACAGGAGCGAGAGAGGTAGCCGGATATTCGATCGGGTAGTGAAACAGGGAGCCGGATACGTGTCACTGACACGTATCACCACCACAACGACACATCAAATAAATTTATGCCAAACTTTGATATAGACTGCAAAGCTTAGACGCTCTCCTCACCTCCACTACAGTTACACACACACATACACACACACACACACACAGGAGCTGTGACTCGACCCCTGCAACCACAACTAGGTGAGTACACATACACACACACACACACACGTGACTCGTACAATTTTATTGATGATTTAGAAAAAGGAATTTATTCAGTCGAAGCACAATCAATAGAACGGGAAAAATTCTCCTTATGGTTGACAAGTGACTTGAGGATTGTGGCGTCCTGATGCACCATTTGCGTAATTTAATTTCTACGCTTTCTTTTCTTGTTGACCGAACGCAGAACCTCACGCAGTCGTTAATGAAATATGATGAACACATTCTGCTAAAAAAATAATTTTCTTAACAGTGCACGAGAACCTGACTGCCAAATATATATTCAAAGTTTTCCTTGATAGATATTTGTGTAGGTATTGACAAAGGTTATTATCAAATTCTTTCGTGAATATACTTAGCATTAGTACTGTACGATCTGTTATTACTGTTACCACAAGTAG
Source organism: Cherax destructor (assembly GCA_009830355.1). NCBI lineage: Eukaryota > Metazoa > Arthropoda > Malacostraca > Decapoda > Parastacidae > Cherax > Cherax destructor. The sequence goes on from WNWK01000854.1 coordinate 335,978, forward strand.
AAATGAAATCTTATTACTCATTATCTTATTAGTTATCAGCGATCTGGTTGGGATTCTTGTAACGTCAGTGGAAGGAGATGCCTTCCCTATCACTTCCTCAATCTGCTACTTGATGCTTAAAAGCCTATTTACTTCCTAACTTCTTACCTATCTCTCCATACCTTCTTACCTATCAACCTATCTCTCGATAACTTCTTACCTAACTAATGCAAAATAACTACACTTGCTTTCCTTCCTGTTTCTTCCTTCTTAATAAAACATTGCCAGAATATAACAAGCGCTTAACATTCCCCCAGACGCTTATAAATGGCCTTTACTGGCTTAGCGTTTAAGGCAACTCAACACAGTTGGCATATTATAAATCCAACACATACATATTTTAACAGCAAACACAACGCGATCAATCAGATACAACTATGTCAGATGTATTTGCTGATGATTAACGTTAAAAAAGGGTAACCATTAAGTTTTGACTCAAATTTCAGGTGGTTAGTGGTCGATACAGTGGGTGGTTCCTGTACTGTAGTGGTAAATAGTATGTGGTCAATAGTTATATTTGGTGGTTAAAATAACGGTTCTTACAGTGAATGCTTGGTTAATTGGAATACTTGCTGGTTAAGTTGAGGGTCGTTAACGTGAAAGCTTGGTAGTTAGAACACCTGTCGGTTAAGATAACGGTTGTTACAGCGAATGGTGGTTTAAGGCATTGAGTGGTAAAACAAGTGTTGCCGTATGTGTTAGCAGGTGTGTGTAGACACGTGTCCCTCTCCCATCCTTTCTCCTCTCCCTTCCTACTCACCACTACTCTCGTCTTCCTGGTCCCTCCATATTTACCTCTCACCCTTCCCCTCCCCTTCCATCACCCCTCGTGCTCCCTCCCCTCCCCTTCCATCACCCCTCGTGCTCCCTCCCCTCCCCTTCCATCACCCCGACGGCTCCCACCCCTCCCTGGGCGTCTCCAATACCACCTATGTTTAGAAATGAGCAGTTTTCTCTCTCAGGTTTTTCCCCGACTGCCTTTGAGGCGCCGGGTCTGTGAGTCCCGTCATCTCGTTTCTTTTACTTGATTACCAGAGGATGCCCAAAGTTGTGTGTGCGTATGCGTGTGCGTGCTCGCATACACGGACGTACATTGTAGTATTTGCCTAGCTCTTGTTGCTGGGTTTGAGGCAATGATCCAAGCCACTCACGTACAGCCACATGCACGCTATTCCTAGCCTCGTGGAATTCTTAACTGTGTATAAAATTTGCTTCCGGCACTTGCTCGTCCAAAAAAGGCTCCAAATCAGATGAAAAAAAGCACCTTTTGAAGTACCTGTGGAAACAGCGCTTTATGAAGCACCTATGGTTCATATGAGAATTTAGCGTTTATCTTTCCTGTCAAGACATTTGAATACTTTGTGTTTCGTCAAGACGAATACTTTGTGTTTCGTGATCATGTTCCTCATTGTTCTTCTCTCTTCTAGTGTTCTAAGATTTAGTTCCTTAAGTCTTTCACTGTAGGTCGTTCCTCTTAACTCCATCACTCGTTTCGTATGGAATCTCTAGGCATTCTCTAGCTTCTCCAGGTGTTTGTTTTTTCTTGCCAAGGGCTCAGTGCTGGTGTTGCGTGCTCTAAGACAGGTCTGGCATTCTTTATATACATTATCTTGTCACTTTTCGCAGAGATACCTGAAAGCGGTATTTAAATTCGCCAAAAGGGTATAGTAGTACATGAGAAAAGGGTCAAAATCGTGCACGATATCATAAAAAGCATCAAAATTTGTGTGAATGGATATGGAATTATCCGGAAGTCGACCTATAAAGTCGTTGGTGGCCATTAATTGGCGGCCATTACCAAAAATCCTGGAATTTGCCAAATCTTTCTCAGATATTGAGATATCTTGACAAATCTGCTTATGTTTCCCCATGTTTTGAAAATCACAGTTTATAATAAAAATAAAAACAGCTATCTCTGGGATTCCTTTATGTGATAATAGATTAGTTATAGTTAAAGATGAAAAAATCGTATTCGTTAGCAAATAATATATATTTATATAAGGACTTCTATTAAAATTTCTTCACGATTACCTATGCTTCATTCTTAATTCCTTCTTCCTTTTATTGCAGTTGCACACGCTTTCAATATAGTAGTGGTGGTGGTGGACATAAACATTCATAATGGCTAACAATTTTGAAGTGAAAAATCCTAAATGTGACACTAGTGAACAAAACCTAGTGACGGAGTAAGCTTTGTATCAAAAGGAAATCTCAGAATCCCTGCAACGTCTAGAGGGCACAAAGAGCGAGGATTGGTATAATTATATGAACTGAATGATTTGGCATGTCCCATAAATGCTGACTGGATGATGGGAAATGGTATACAAAACACAACAGCGTGCAAAGCAAAATGGCGATAGTTATGTGTCATCAGATTCAACACTACTAAGCTTAAAAGGGCAGAAAAAAAAGGAATACTGTCCTTGATTCTCCTGCTGAGCCTTCAACGTCCAAGAAATTTACAATCTGTATACAATAATGACTCGATATCAAAAAACATATGTTTCTTCTGCGAGTCAAAGTCAACAAACCCTTCACATGTTGTTTCTGCAACTGCTCTAGATAGACCATGTGCCCTAGAATTACACGATGAGAAGTTACTAGTAAGGCTGAGTGATTGAGATATGGTGGCTATTGATGTTGCTTATCATGCATGACGCTTAACTGAGCTATGCAGGGCTGGTAGAAGGCTGGTGGTCAGGTAGCGATGCTGGTAGTGGTGGTAGGTGGTAGGCTAATTGATTTAACCGACAAATTGGATCAATACACCGAGGTAGGGCAAAGTAATGGATCAATGACAAACAATAATAATAATAATAATGATTATTATTATTATTATTTATTTTAAATTCGCGAGGCGCCGAAAAATGCGTATAGTTGATGCATCGCTTGGGGAAAAGGATGTAGTCAGTTTAGATCCATGAAAGGAATAGGTAACTCCAAATCCTTAGATCACGAAGACAAAGAAGCAGATGTAGGTTAACCTCTCCTTCCCTTTGGGTGATATTTAAAATTTATTATTTTTCAACAGGTATTTTTTCCAGGTTCTGTATAAATAATAACAATAATACGATTATTATTATTATTATTATTATTATTATTTTCGTTTGTAAATATTTCATCGCAAAGCTTAATAGAAGCTATGAAGCTGCTGCCATTATTCACTTTTAATGACGGTAATGTCAGCTCTTTAATATTATGCAGCAAAAAATAACCTATAATATGATTTTTGGGTACATTTTGTGTTATATTGATTGCAGGATTAATAATTGCACAGTAGCTTTGTGTAACACATGTGACCCAGTATTCTCTTGAGCCCACGGTGCCCATTCCTTTTACTGAGTCTATACTCTCATATCTCTCACTTCAGTAAATGGTTATAGTACAGATTTGGGACCTGGCCTTCCAGGATCTTCCAGGTGTATACTATAAAAGGTCTCTCTCTCTCTCTCTCTCTCTCTCTCTCTCTCTCTCTCTCTCTCTCTCTCTCTCTCTCTCTCTCTCTGCTCCATGGCGCCTATTCCTTGCATTCTGAGGGTTTCCCAGTCCTTTAAATGCTGAAATATATATCTCTGATATCTCTCCTGCCTTGACCGGAGCTTTGATTTATATAGAACCACCAGTCGCGTTATTTCTCTTCTTTTGGAAATTCTTTTTAACTATCCTTTCATCTTTTTCATTCGCTATATTGTTTTCTCTAAATGACGTATCTTCTGGCTATTATTCCTGAGTCTTTTACCAGTTTCTTACGTTCTATGAGGTCTGTCTGTGTTTATTTACTCTGTACTCGTTTCAGCTCTTCATTCTTTCCCCATCTAAATAAATGAAATTTGTGACCTTTAAAAACATCATGTTATTTTCATTTGCCCTTTGGAAGACGTTATGTTTTGGTATCGTCCGCCAAAAATGATGCGAATATGTGGCTATTGGTTGTATCTATGTTTGTCAGGAAGGTGAGAAACAGTAAAGTGGAAATAACGTGCGTTTTGGGGATATGAGTTTAAATTTATTTAATTGTACTTAAAATCAATGATATACATTGTTTTCGTTATGTTCAGAATGATTTTCGCAGATTTATGATATAGACGAGATTTCACTCTGCTTATTCGGCAGAAAACACCTTTTTTTTTTTTTTCCTAACTCGTCGGTTTGGCGACGTATTCGGCAGTCGTAACGTGAATGGTATTTTATTTATTAATGCATAATAAACTACTGCTAATTAGCAGATTTTTTTATGTCATATGAATGAAGACTTGATATTTTTTTTCATTATCATTGTACTCACCTATATGTGGTTGCAGGGGTCTATTCACAGCTCCTGACTTCGCCTCTTCGCTAGTCGCTACTAGGTCACTTTGCTCCGAGAGCCTTATCATACCTCTTCTTAAAGCTATGTATGGATCTTGCCTCCACTACTTCACTCTCCAGATTATTACACTTCCTGACAATTCTAAGGCTAAATAAATACTTCCTTACGTCCCTATGGCTCATCTGAAGTATGAGTGTGTTTGTGTGTATGTGTGTGTGTTATCTTCTGGACATTAACCGTGTTTTCGTTCCGCAGGTGAAAAGCCGTACCGGTGTTCGTGGGAAGGCTGTGAGTGGCGGTTCGCCCGCTCCGACGAACTCACCCGTCACTTCCGGAAACACACGGGAGCCAAGCCGTTCAAGTGTCACCACTGCGGCCGCTGCTTCTCCCGCTCCGACCACCTGGCTCTCCACATGAAGAGGCACCAGTGAGGTCAGCCTCAGTCATCTTCCTCAGCTGTCTCGGATGACCCAGCACAACAGGACCAGCACAAGAGCACCCTAGCTTGACTTCTGTTGATGTCACTTCCCCTGCCGTGTTCCTGCTTTCCGTGGCTGGACCTCGCCCCTAACTCTCACACACACGCCCCTCTCTTCCCATTTCCTCGCCCACTCGTGTAATTGACACCAGCAGTGACCCAAACGTGACCTTTGACCCCCAGAGTGGCCCTAGATGGGAGTTAGGGAGGCTAGCAAGGTCTAGGCAAGCACGGCACTCTGGACTTAACACAATGCTAACATGAGAAAATGGTTTCCCTGAACAATCCAGATTTTAGTATGTACAGAGTTATCCCTGCAGAAGAGAAATTAAAAATTATGCTGTAAGTGGACAAGACAAAACTGCAAGCAGATTTATGGTAATATATCGTGTGTCGAAACGTTGCGAGAAACTGATAGAGGGAAAATGGAGAGTGTACAGATTATTTCTGATTCATGAACAACAAAAAGGGCTTAGTGTGTCCCCAGAAACTTGTGTTATTTTGTGTACAGTGTAGAATGTAAGGTTGAAGCCACCAGAGGTGTGGTACTGTAGTGTAGCCAACAAACAAGATAAACGTTTACGTATATGAGTGGTTGCCTTCAAACCAGTGATCATTTTCTTTGTATATATAGATTTTTATTCATTCTGTGACGTCACTAAGAGCTCCATGGCTGCAAAGCAAAAAAAAAAAATTAAAGACAAAAAGAACAAAATGGAAAAAAGAAAATGATCTATTTGTTGTCTTCTTCTCTTTTTATATTTGAATTTCAGGACAGAAAGTAACCACAATTTTAAGTTAAATGAAAAAAAAAGCTAGATTTTATCTTGAAATGTACAAAACGTCTTCATGTATCGCTAAGGATGCATAGTGTGTATTGTTGTAATACTGATGTCTAGCGCTGTACATAAACCATTAATGTAAGGATTCTGTACCACTGCCATGCTACATGAGGCACGGAATACATCAAGTATGTGATGGTGGTCACTCCTCAGTGTCTGAGTCTACCACCTGTCACATCAAAACTAAGCTAAAACAGCTGATATTAACCTCTTAATGGAAACAACAACCTCTTAAAGGAAAAAAAATGGCCTTGTGGGTGAGGACATGTGTGGATTCTGGTATATTCCGGCGTTATCTGAAGCTTAATGCTTGGTTTACATGCTGTATTTTAAGCTTTGAAAGGAACAAAAGCCTCTCTGTAAGCTTGGCAGCCAAGGAGCTTTAAGCAGATACTCGCTATGATAGATCCTCCACGCAGTCAATCCCAGCTCCCTGGGTCTCAGATCAGCTCGAGGACTCCAGCATCAGAGGTGACATACTAATTATGACTTCACGTGTCTCGTCTACTACATCTCTTTACACATGTGGCGCCGGCTTTGACTCCTTCACACACAAGATGGTGTTTCTAGCTATCACTGAAATAATCCTGAAGAACTCGCTGGTTAACCCTTTCCTTCCGCCTTGATTCATTCAGATATGATTTCCTACACGTCAGAACTAGAGAATACTTGAAGAAAGAGCTAATTTTATATAAGATTTCACTATTCCCATTTCATAGTGGATTTCCACTGACAAACTTGAGGTACAGATGCAAATATAACCACAAAAATAACATAACATTTTCGTTAGGTGTCTTGTGGTATCTCGAGTCTTTGTACAAGTATTATCTTCTAGGTTCACGCAACGATGGGTCAATAATGGCTGATCATTGCAGCTAGGTTTTGAAACGTTGCTAGACACAACGAAAGCAAAGAAAGTGGTGTGCATTTCTCATGTTGAAATCGCGAGAGATTGATCAATGAGACGATGATAATATAGAACTTAGCGAAACTGATAAAAGGAGAGAGCGTGTAGTGGAAGAAACTCTTGTGTTATCCAAGCGTAGATCCGAAACAGGAATCACGAATTAAATCAGCTCGAAGCCGTTATATATTTACACTAAATATCTTACGTCAGCCGAGCACAGGTATCAACGAGTTAAACTGAAAGTGCTGAGTCACTGTACGTAGGATTCAGCAGCAAAGGTGAAACATTGTAAGGCCACAAAACAACACTAGACCCGTCACAAACTACGGCAAAGGAGTATCAAGTTACCACAAACCAAAGTGATGCAAACGTGAGGAAGCCGGCGCTCAAACTACAACTCTCAGAATACCATTCCATTCCCGTGCCCTGCCCAAAGTGTCCTTTTTGTATTGCAAAATATTTTTTTCTTTGAGTCTCAAGCTCATTTATTCAGTCAAATGGTTGCTAGTGACAACAATATTATAGTAACTCGTAATTTATATATTTATTTGTTATTTAGCAGTTCCTGGAAAGTAGTAATGACGTACAAGAAAAATTTCTGAAGTGAATTTAGAGTGAATATGAGAAGAAAGATCATTTATATATCATTAATCATAAATATTTTATATATATAATATATATATATATATATATATATATATATATATATATATATATATATATATATATATATATATATATATATATATATATAATATTTATATATGAACAGTAATTATTCAGACATTTCTACACAATTATTTTTGTATTTTTTTAATTTCGTATACTTTAGATCAAAATAAAATAAAATAAAACTCGAGTATCCTGTAAAAAAATACGGGATAAATAAAGGACACAAGGCTGCAACCCTCACTGAAAGTTCCCAAGTTCTATAATGGTGCTAAAGTTCTCTTATACCTCAATACCTCCGCGCGTTCACAACCGGTGTCTATGACAAAACTGTCAACGTGATTCCAGTAAAAAAAAAAAATAATAGCTTGTATTTATAATAATGATGATGACAAAGAATAAAACCTAACGGCCTCAATGCACTTCGAGAAAGAGAGTTTTTCCTACAACAGAATACAATATACGAACGTTTACCTACGTTCGCCACAAACAAACTGAAGTTGAGCCAGATAGGTTCAACAGTGAAGATTTGTACACGTAATCATATCTGGCTGAGTGGTCGGTTAATGTCTATAATAAGACCCGAACCCTGCCAACGAGAGCGTAGACAAGATGATTATTTGACCACTCAGTGAGTGATGCTGAAGGGTGACACACGTTAATCATCTTAACACCCTGACGATATCTTACATCGCTCACCATCTTAAGAGACCAAGAGCCACTGAAGGGATAAATTACATACACACACACACACAATATATATATATATATATATATATATATATATATATATATATATATATATATATATATATATATATATAATCACAAACATGAATACATTAGCACAATATATCAAAGATTATATATATATATATATATATATATATATATATATATATATATATATATATATATATATATATATAGTGTGTGTATACATAATTTTTACTGTGTGAGTGTGTGTTAAGATAGAGCGCTCATTGCTAAAGAAAGCGCTTGCAGTATCTTAATACAGTGATAAACAAGTGAATAGAGATATGAAAATAATATAATGGTAACAAAAAGATGGTAAACTATCAATATTCAGTTCTGGACACTTAGGTCAAACCAATGAAGAGGTCAACCTGTTGAATGATAGACCGGGATATAAATGAATAATTGTTGTTGTTTGGTTCCCTATATAAAGATACATTTTACATCAAGAGGTAAATATGAGAGGGTTAAAGTCATATTACTAATGGTAAAAGGACTTGTGAAAGCACGTATAAATTTTTTAGGACCTAAAAAAAAAAAAAAGGGCAAAGTTCCATCACTTACCAACACATTACTTGCCATTCTGTTTAAAGGGGGCGCTCCAGGCCTGCAGTCTCTTCACACACGACCAGAATCTTGGCTCTCCTTATTGATCATCCTAGAATGTTGTAGCGGTCTTCGCACTTTTAAAAAACATTGGAATCCTTAGTGTAAATAAATTATTTCATTAAGAGTGTATTAGACACTGCTTGACAATGGCTCTAAACAGACTGAGATTCTGAACTGTCTGGTGTCTGAATAAACTACTGCTAAGGACCGCATCCTCTGTCTTAGGATTAAAAGTTATTTGCGCTGTGACGTAAGGTAATTTCTGGGGCTCGGAGCAATAAAGTGTCATCTCACAGTCACGAGTTTATTGTAAAATAGAACAAAATACAAGAAAATACTTCACTGCTTAACCGCTGCAAAACGAGACCTTAATTGACCCGGATGAATGTGAGTTGCCATTTTCTTTCCCCGAGGTCCCAGTCTTAGTTGATAGGTATGTAGCATTTTATTGAATGTAAAAGATTAACCCCACGTCTTCAGGGGTAGCTTAAGCTTTAACAAAACACCATCTAGCATATACAAGTTCTATCCTCTCACTGTCATAGTAATCATATAGATCACCGTAGAGCAGTTGTAACGAGCAGTCTCGCCTCGACACTTTACCCTACGTAGAATTTTGGTACAAATTTGGAACAAAGTGATAATTGGTTTTAGATGTATGTTTCTAAATTGTACCAATCATAAACCTCATTTTATTTGCTACTATTTCTGTTTTATTTATCTAGATTGTTATATCTTTTGTTACTGACATATTATTTTCGCCTGTTACATTTCCATATATATATATATATATATATATATATATATATATATATATATATATATATATATATATACTCTATACATATATGCTAATGAAGTATTTATTAGTGTCGAGGTAAGGCTGTTGTAGTGAACGGAGTCATACTGTCGAGATAGTAGGAACTTTCAGTAATATCATAAGACAGACTTATATGTGAAATCTTCCCCTTAACTGTGAAAACACATTAATGTACACATTTAAAAGATTAAACAGTAAATGAGGCTACAATTCACCAAATATCATTAAATTCTAGATATCTATATGCTATTAGACTTCCCATTAGAGACCCCTCTCACAGCCTGTTACTGATGTAAGCGAACGACAATTTGCTCAATTCGTAGACGAGACTTGTACGTGCTACTTTTACGTGCTACGTGGACGTGCTACTTGTACGTGCTACCTGCACGTGCCACTGTAGATGGAGGGGTGAGGGGGGGGAAGGAACACCCACTTTTGTCCCTACCCTTTTCCCTTGCATGGTCACGTAGGGGGTAATCAGCGTTCCCTCTCCCCCTCCCCCTTCAGTATTTGGGCATGCAGAGAATAGTCTGTGGTCCTCTATGCCCCACCATTCCCCAAATCTCCCATACCTGGGAAAAGGTTTGACTCTCCCCATCTCTCACCAATTGGAGGAGTGTGCAACCCTCTTTCCCCTCAGTCCCATGCAACCCTAGTTACCCTCAGTCCCATGCAACCCTAGTTCCCCTCAGTGCCCTCCCCTCCTCTCTCTCCCATACCTACTCTATCCTCCCAAATTTCCTGGATGTGGAGGGGGAGGTTCACTGGGCCTTGCATCCTCTACTTTCTTACCCCCACCCCCTTCCCCTCTTTCCCTTTAATCTACACTTAAGGAGTACAGAAGGGAACCCCTCACCCCTCTATCCTCCAACCTGCACATCTCTTATTCCTGATACTTTCGCGTTGTGCATCCCAGCTTCTGTGACGCAAAGTTTTATATTGTTTGAAAAAGGCCCTCACAGAATGGAATATAATGTGTGTGTATTGCATTCACACGCAGATATATACATGCATATACATATATACACTTATGCAAATACACATGAATACATACACACATACATATGCAGTACCTAATAATCCACATCGGTCAACTAAGTCGAGCTGCTATAATTTTACAAAATTGTTCTCTTGTGCATTGAGATACATATATTTTTATGAATAAATTTGCTATGTATGTTTTTAAATTTGTCCCAAATTCACGTGGCACTCTTAACCCTGACCCTGCTAAAATTAACTTAAATGTAAATTCTCCCCATGCTAAGGTCAGTCTAAAAGTAACTTAGTGATGTCAGACCAAAAAAAAAATGACGCAAGGATGTAAACACTGAGGCGCTTCCCAGCGCTCGTTTATTTCATGGAAAACGTAATGTCTGTGATGAGCTCTTGATTTAAGGAAATTGGTGCTACTCTTTAATTCCTTGGGACTAATTTGATTTCCTTCCAGCCTTACATGCAGCATGACTCCTACGAATATGGGACTTTCCCGTGATTATAATAATAATAATAATAATAATAATAATAATGAATAAAAAGGCACAATACTGTGACTGGAACAATATTTGTGTAAAAATAATAATAATAATAATAATTCATCTGTTTTAGTGTTATTTCGATTTTTTTAAATTATTATTAGTGATCACTGCATTTACACCATCAGTGCAATGCATATTTTTCACATGAGAGAGATTTTATTTTGCGGAGTTACCGCAACCACCGTAACTCTGTTGACTTTTAAAAGGATGTTTGACGAATTTTGAAAAGGCAATAAGTTTTGGCTGTAAACCATGATATATATATATAGCACATTGACCGTTTCCCACCAAGGCAGAGTGACCCTAAGAAGGAAATCACCTTCACCATCACTCGTGTGTGTGCATGAATACTTATATATATATATATATATATATATATATATATATATATATATATATATATATATATATATATATATAATATGTATCTACTATATATTTCGGCATCAAACTGGTGCCCTTATTTGCAAATTAAAAGGCTTCAGCCATAAAAGACTCAAGGATTTTGTATTTGTAGTTATTTGTTGGATATTAGCAGTCTTATTTCTACTCATTTTACTGTGACGTACTTCAGGATGGTGGAGTACTGTGACGTACTTCAGGATGCTGGAGTACTGTGACGTACTTCAGGATGCTGGAGTACTGTGACGTACTTCAGGATGCTGGAGTACTGTGACGTACTTCAGGATGGTGGAGTACTGTGACGTACTTCAGGATGCTGGAGTACTGTGACGTACTTCAGGATGGTGGAGTACTGTGACGTACTTCAGGATGGTGGAGTACAGTGACGTACTTCAGGATGCTGGAGTACTGTGACGTACTTCAGGATGCTGGAGTACTGTGACGTACTTCAGGATGGTGGAGTACTGTAACGTACTTCAGGATGCTGAAGTACTGTGACGTACTTCAGGATGGTGGAGTACTGTGACGTACTTCAGGATGCTGAAGTACTGTGACGTACTTCAGGATGCTGGAGTACTGTGACGTACTTCAGGATGCTGAAGTACTGCTGCACCGCCGCCTACGTACCAAGGAGTTCTCTTTGTATTCGGTTTCCAAGTTTCCTTTTTATATACAGATATATTCAAAAAGAAGCTCCAAACCAGCATGGGTCATAGAGCACCTGGAAAAATTGGAGAAATTAGATTTGATTCGAGGAAAGAAATGTAGGTCTAACTCTCCGGATCAAGAGCCATTTGCCAGCATTAAGACCCCCCCCCTCCTCCTCCCCCAATGGCCACACAGTTACCTATTTTATTTTGGGGAATTAGAATGACGTTGTTTTCCCTGAAATGTTTTAATAAACCTTGATGGAAAATTCAGTCTTGTAAACCGCGTGGGCCAAATTAGTACAAAATCTAATCCTCAGCTACCATTACTACCTAATTTTGACATTTACCAAAGCAATTGGAAACCAGAAACACAACCACCTCCATATCTCTGGACCTGCTGGTTCGTCCTCAGTTTCAAGCCGAAATATGCAGTATTACATATGTATGTATATATATATATATATATATATATATATATATATATGTGCAATATCACAAAAAAACAGGTGATATAACAGTATGGAAAACAATCACTGTGAAAAGTTAGTAAACTTCCAAGCACTTTCGTGATTTCTCACATCATCAAGGAACTGTAAAAATAAATGAACAGCTGAAGGTTTATAAGGCTAAGATAACACCTCACGGTCAACATGTGACACCTCACCCGTCCCTTTATGGGACGGGTGAGGTGTCATAGGTGTCGGATATTCACCGTGAGGTGTTATCTCAGCCTTATAAACCTTCAGCTGTTCTTTTATTTTTACAGTTCCTTGATAATGTGAGAAATCACGAAAGTGCTTGGAAGTTTACTACTTTTTCACAGTGATTGTTTTCCATACTGTGATATCACCTGTTTTTTGTTGTGATATTATTGCATATATATATATATATATATATATATATATATATACATATGCACAAAATGCACATTACACACACACACACACACACACACACACACCCCTAATATAAGCATCAGCAATTAACACATTACCTTGATAACGAACATTTATAAATTAACAAATAAGATAATTTTATTTACTCAGGTATTGTTTTCTTCTTCAGAGAGTGTTATTAGTTGAATAATTCAGTTTGGCTACGCGACGCAGAAATGCTAAGAGCGTATACCTGAGAATCAATATACGTTTAAAGGTGCTATTGCCACAGCAGCTGGGGTCCCCTGCGCGCCCTCTCTCTCTCTCTCTCCTCTGTGTAAATACATTTCTCCTACTTTTATTACCTTTTCTACTAAAGAAAATAGAAAGGAATTTATGTTTGTAATTAAAATGAATTCTAAAAGAAAGCGTTTATAATTAGATTCTCTTAGGTAGTGTTCCATAGAAATATAAGGCATAGACGTAGTCCATTAGAATTGTGTATTATGTTCTGTTTGCCCTGATTTTATTGTTAGTTTATTTGGGATGCTACATCGAAAAAAAAATATATAAAATTGTGACGGCTTGCCTTTCTTATTTTATAAAATGGGTACAATGCTTCAGTAATAAATTCCAGACTTACCTGTGTGAAGGCTGCGCATAGAGTTCATAGTGTGGAGCTCCTCATTAAGGATAAGCTGTTTGAATGGTTTAAAATTGACTCCAGTTACCAAGGTAGAGTGAGGTGACCGGCAGGACTCTCGTCTTGTCAGGTCGTTTTTATTATGGTTTGATGCCAGACATTCCTGTCCAAGGTACAGTGTTCCTCATTTTTAAATCAGATGTATTTGTTGCTAATCTTCTATTTGTGAGACTTGAAATTAATATTTAAAGAAAAATGTATATAAATATGTAAATAAAGAAGAGTAAAATGCACATTCCCACCACTTTCTTTTATCGAACTATGAAGTTGAGCTTCCTCTCTGCATATCACATGTTTCTGTTTCTAAGTTTAAGTCTTTGTAAATCGCACAAAAGAGCTATGGTGGTTAGCATGGTAATTACATTATGTAAGAATATTGAATCACATCAAAACTACTCAGCTAGGAGTTTTATGGTATCATAAATGGTAATTGGATAATATGGATGAGCTATCCAAGTACGTAACCAAAATTAGCTGGATGTCGGATGTCTTTCGTGAGAGAGAGAGAGAGAGAGAGAGAGGAACTCTGTGCTTAGTTCACGATGTTGACTACAATAAAACGATCTGTATATTAAATATTATTAATACTTGTCACCTCGCTCCCTCCCTCATCCCCATCCCCTTCCCCCTGACTCTTGATCAAGGACAAATATTGCATGTTCAAGATTGACGCTGAAGAAAACTTCAATCCCAAGTTTTTTGGCAGTTCTGTGATGTCTTAGAGATTGATAAGAATCCTTTAAGAAATAGAAACAGTGAAGAGAGCAGATTCTGAGACTTTACATTTTACAAAGTCTCTATTATCCTGTCTGTAACACCATGTTGCAATGAACCGATCAAGTGCTATTCGAAACCCTGTCTAATGTCGCCTTCCTCTAGTGGGATTCCCCTCCCCTTCCTTTCTTATTTTGTAGAAAACGTAGAGTTAGAAAGTGTATAGGGTCAGATTTTTTTTGTTTTCTCACTGACCTTTGCATAAACAACAACTGTTATGTGTCCTTCTAATGGTAACGGATACGTTACGTGGCTGCTGCTGCTGCTGCTGCCGCCAGTGCCACGGCAGATTCTATGGGAATGGGCACAGAGGCCTGGGAGTTTCATATTATTTGGAAGTGTACCCTTAGGACTTGCAACACTGGCAAGGTAGGAATCAAAATATATTCACTCTTTTTAGGAATTGAAAAAAAAACAAAGAATAAAGATACTTTTCTGAGAAGCTTTAGTGCTGTATCATATATATATATTTTACATTTGTATACACGAAAGTTAAATATCCTAAAAAATATATATATAAAAAATCGCTTTTAGCCAATGGATTGTGAGCTCCAGGTGTTGAAATTTAGTGTTAAATCCCGTGGAAAATACGCATAAACAATTATCCTACAGTAAGACACAGAAAAAAGGATTTCTTTAAGGCCGGTGTCTGCATGAGTTACATTGGCGTGTTGTGATAGGACTACGCAACTCCTGCATAGGACACGTAAGCCAAGCATTGTTCCCAAAGACTTTTAACAAATTAAAAAAAAAAGCTTGATTAGATGTTTATTACAGAAAGTTTTTGAGACAAGGTGAGCAGTGTAAAAACGTTTACAACCAATGAAAAGCTGTGGTAAAGTGATTACATTGTAATAAAAAATATTAAAATGACCTCCCCGAGTTTTTCATTTTCCATGACCTGTACAATTAGAGATTTCAGGTGGAAGGGCGTCGCGTGCCCGCGCGCGCGCACACCACACACACACACACACACACACACACACACACACACACACACACACACACACACACACACACACACACACACAAGCACTCCTAAGTATGTATATTTAGGAGTTTGAAATTTAGTGCCGTTTTATGAATATAATAAACAATAATAATAATATAAAAAAAATATCATATATAAAAAAATATCAAATAATATAAAAAAAATATCAAATAATAATATTAAATCTGAAAACTTCAGGCAAAAAGCTTAAAACATCAAGATAAGTAACTTATACGTCTAATTTTTAAAGGGATGGACCAGTAAGCCAGCGGAAGGCCTCGGTCAGATGACCAAAAGCTCCAACTGCGGGTCATATGACTAAGACCCGCGTCAGGAAACAATTGTCCTGTTTCCTGATAAATATTATACCTACCTAGAGAAGTACACAACTTCACTTGGCTACAAGTGGCCCCTTATAATATCAGTTTTATTCCTCCACATATATTTCTGCATAAAATTTAAAAGATAACAAAATCAATTATCAATTATAAAATGTTTCATAAATATCAGGAAGAATAGAAGGATATTTTCAGGTATTTTAAATCCAACCTGAATGTTGGAAGAGAGAGCCTCTGTTGTTATACAGGACTCCCTCTGGTGTTCCATACCTCTGATAACAACAGTGTACAGAGTTAACCATTCAATGTTCTACACTACCAATACACAGACTGGAGTAAGTAAAAGCTGAGTATTAAAAATATAATGGGAAATAATAGAGGTTTCTCATTGTTTATCAAATGTTTGAAGGTACGAGATGTGAACATGGGTATGCTGTCAGACCAGGAGACAGACACGGGTAATATAAGATGTGAACATCTGTATGCTGTCAGACCAGGAGACAGAGACGGGTAATATAAGATGTGAACATGGGTATGCTGTCAGATCAGGAGACAGACGGGTAATATAAGATGTGAACTTCTGTATGCTGTCAGACCAGGAGACAGAGACGGGTAATATAAGATGTAAACATGGGTATGCTGTCAGACCAGGAGACAAACACGGGTAATATAAGATGTAAACATGGGTATGCTGTCAGACCAGGAGACAGAGAAGGGTAATACAATATTTCTTAGATCAACTAAAGCTTAAAGGTGGTACTGTCAAATAATGGTTTGCTCGGCTCTAAGTGTTTTTCTATTATCCATATTTGTCAGTGCACGTCCTACCAACCAGGAGAAAGAAAGATGGTTGGAGACAAAAACAACACTGGTAGATAAAACACAAATCACTCAAAACCTTTTTCTGCACTCCAACCCCTCCTGGGATGCTTCTTACACCCACCTATCTCAAATTTACACATTCTTTAGTTCGTGCAACGAGGTCTTGTCTAGCCCGTACAGCGAGATCTTGTTTAGCTAGTACAATGCGGTCTAGTCTGTTCCTAGGGAACAATGTTGTCAAGACTCTGCTACTGGATTGCACCTAACATTTTATGAACTCTTCGTGAAGCTGCTACTTGTACTAGTTAATAGTAAAGTGAGAAAGCAACACTTTCTTAGTTGGTGACACATTTGTCTAAATGTGTTAGTGGTCGAGTTTTACCTTAACTTTATGTCCATTGTGAGACGCGCTATTAACTTTTTTTAATCAATGTTATGTACACCCGTTTCTTACCTGTGGCATATCCATCACTGCTGATCAGGAATTTGACTAGTTCCTCCATGGAAAACTTGGTTTATTCTTCCAGCAATGTATTTGATGGTTTACTACTTGATTGCTGCTGAGAGTCATCGCTCCGGCGGTCAAGTCGGGTCACTGCATGAAGAAGACCCGGACCAGGACCCGTCCTGACGAACCTACCTGTACCTGGTCTAGTCTCACGGCAGGCTTTCTTCCTGGTTGATATCCTTATCAGTTAAGTGGCTCATGGTCGCTGTTTGTTCACGAACTGCTTATAAGAATTAAAGTTCTCTCTTGAAAGCATTGGTCTACCTAGACTTAACCTTATATTTAAAGCGTATTATAAAGCCTATGACCCTTTATGACTATTGAGTTATTGTACCTTAGCTTTTCATTTGGGGTATTTAACACTGTGTACAATACCTCATATGATCGTAACGCCTCATTTTACTGTGTAGATTTCCAACCAGACTTTTCGGTATTTTACATAAAAAATTAATGTTTCTCATCAACATTCCAAGAATACAACTTGTGAGATTTTAGGATTTCACAGCAATTTACGGGTGTTGCGTTTGTAGATACTCATAATGTTAATGACAGTTTTCCATGAACGTGTGAGTGCGCTGCTACGGTGTCGTCGTAAGTAAGAAGGGTTTTGTGTCGGTGAATAGATAGACTTAGCATCTCCACCCTAATCTGTCTTGTGCATTTGTCCTTGCTGGTTAAACCTCAGATAAGCCAGCCCCTTCAGGGGCTTCTCGCATTCCAGCAACCCAGATGTAACCCCATCCGTAGCTTCGGCTGTAACTGCCTTACCCTCCCTTCCCTGGGAGCTGCCTGCAGGTGGCATACGAAGAGCGTGTGAGATGCTGCCAACAAAGAGAGTTTAGGTACCAATTCCTGATGAGAGAGCATCGGTGGCTCCTCTCCAAAGGCACCGACCCTAAGCCCTTGTAAAGGGCACCTACTCTCAGTCCCTGTGAAGGTGCACTCACCCTCAGCCCTTACTAAGAGGCACCCCAGCCTAAACCCTTCGAAGTGGGTACCTGTCTTCAGCCCGTGAGGGTATACCTGTCCTAATCCCCTGATGAAGGGCAGCAACCCTAAGCCCTTGCGAATAAATGCTTGCCCTCAGTCCCTGTTAAGGGGCACTTGTCATCAGCCCCTGCAACGGGGTGCCCCTCTTAAGGGGCACCCTCTCTCATCTCCTTCGAAGACAAACCTGTCATCAGCCCCTGAAAAGGGGCTCCCACTCAAAGCCTCTGAGAAGTGACATCAGCCAATAACTATTCAGAAACTGGTATGTATCAGCCAATAACAAATCACCAGCTCTGGTACATGTGAATTAGCCAATAACAACTCGCGCTACCTTAAGCTCCGTTGCCAATTTCGCCAGCAGTAACTCGTATTATTTACATTTAAAAACATGCAGAAAGTCGATGACCCTAATTTAATAAAATTAATAATTATTTAAAACCATAGTAAGAATAACTACTTAAGGATAAAACAAGCTTTGAGGAACGTGATGAAAATTAAGCAGTGTGTTGGGGTAAGCAGGTACTCTCTCAAACCAGTGAGAGCTGTGGTACATAGTTCGTGAAACGGCAGTGTGTGTAGACAATAGAGGCAGTGAATGTTGGAGTGAATAGACAGTTGGTGTGACAATCTCACATAAGGCCTCCTGTATCCTTTGAATTGTGGAAAACACGAACACAAGATCAAATCACCGTTCTACAGCCTCGGAGTACTTAAAAAGGTAAATTGGATTTTTTTGTTAATTCACAGATGCAGTGACCATTAACTAGAGAGTGGTTTTTTAAGGCTAATTTAAATAGTTTGAAGGCACAACATTTTTGGAAAAATAGACAAATACCTTATAAAGTGATCCTTTACTGACCAGGCTTCGCCCACACAGTGGGCTTTATTAAGTCACAAACACATTGTGATTTGATGAAGTCCACTGTGTGGCCGAAATGAGTATTTTTCCATCGTATCAGTATTTTACACCATTTATCTCAATACACTATTTTCATAAGACTTTTGACAAATTCACACTGGAATTCATACTTGGCGACTACTTAATATTGAGGGAAGGACGACGCCCCCTTCTCCTACATCACTATTTAAGCTACAAGTTAGAAAAAATATGACTAACAAGGAGACCTGCAATTGAAGATGTTCTGGCAAACTTTGACACTTCTAAATTTGTGTCTACTCGGATCATTGCGAGGTGTGTTTGCAATGTTTGTGATTAAACAGATTTACCAGTGTTTTTATGGGAGATCGGGGACGAGGAAGGGGGGAGGTATGGGGTAGGTAAAAGGTAATGACAAGTTGATTACAGGGGAGGGGGGTATGTTTCCTTGCGGTGACAGATCTTAAAAGGTAAATAATGAACAGTTGTTACGGTCACTTGAACTATATTATTGATTTCAGTATTCATAAGCGAGGTTTTTAAGTTTTATGGGAGTGAGTTGCCACCCATGAATTTCATTGTCTAGTGCGACACCTGCCCCGCTGGTGGAGCGCGCGACACCTGCCCCGCTGGTGGAGCGCGCGACACCTGCCCCGGCCTGGTGGGCGCGGACACCTGCCCCGCTGACCGCGCTGGTGGCGCGCGGACACCTGCCCGCTGGTGGAGCGCGGGACACCTGCCCCGCTGGTGGAGCGCGGGACACCTGCCCGCTGGTGGAGCGCGGGACACCTGCCCCGCTGGTGGAGCGCGGGACACCTGCCCCGCTGGTGGAGCGCGGGACACCTGCCCCGCTGGTGGAGCGCGGGACACCTGCCCCGCTGGTGGAGCGCGGGACACCTGCCCCGCTGGTGGAGCGCGGGACACCTGCCCCGCTGGTGGAGCGCGGGACACCTGCCCCGCTGGTCGAGCGCGCGACACCTGCCCAGTTTCCTCGAATTAATTTCAACCTTTTTTTTTTATTAAATTGTATTAAATTTGAACTCTCAGTTTTCAAACTTATTCACGTAGTAAATTCTTTTTGACAAATCAATATGTACAAATTACAAGTAAGGCAAGTATTGAGTCTGGACACTGGTGACTTTGGGCCATCCAGGGACTCGCTACTTCTTACTACTGTTCATGTTTTTTTTTATGCCTCTTATTTTTTTTTTTTTTTTGTAGCTTCAAGAACAGTCGGTCCAAAGAGAGCTTTTTTAAACCTTAGTTTAATACCATCCTCTTTATCGTAATGACAGTGGCGTGATAATGTACTTAACAAATCAAAATTGTATTTACACACTGTAACCTTTGGAAAGGAATTAATTTTTTATCTTTTATCTTTAATTGATTTTAATAGTTGTATAATTACTGTCATTATCACAATAGTTTGATTTTGTATATGTGGGGATTTGCTGAGCGATACCTGAGTTATTGGCTAGTTATTTGATTTTTGTTTCATCTGCTTTTTCTATTGGTATTTTCAATCTTTTTTTCCAAAATATTCCTTTTGTCATCTTTTTTGTTTAAATATTAACACAGGCTGTGTCATTTTGCACTTGGCTGTTGGTTTAACGTCCTATACTAAAGCCCCCAGCAAGCAAGAGTGCAGTGCACAGTTCTGCACACACTTCTTAAGACCGATGGAGCTGTCTTATGAAGGTTCAGTATTCAGGAATAGCCGCATTTCTTCATTTATAATTATTTCAGAATCCTCCATTTCAACTACTGATCTGCTTCATCTTGAAGTATTCTCTTCTGAACAAACTCTTTGAAACTCGTTTAGTACCTCACGAATTTCCTCTTCCATTTCATCAACTGTGTTGTCAAACTTGGTTCTTTGTATTTTCCTCTCACTGTTTTTATTGGTTCGATGTCTCGCCTTTTTTCTTTCAAATTCCTCCTATTAAATTTTACTGTGTTTCTTTCATATCTTTTTGGGAATTTAATATTTTTCATACCTGTTGTCGAACATTGTATAATTTCTCTTGTAATATTTTATTCTATTTTCTCTAAAATTCTTTTATATTTTCCATATATGTTTAACTCGTAATGTTTCATAGTTTTTTTTATATTTTAATGTATATTTGAATATATAAATGTTGTACATGTTTTGAGCCCAGTTTTTTTTAAATTGTTTTATTTATATAATGTCGTGCTGAATAGGTAAAACTTGCGATTTTGGCTTAAATAGCAACGCTCTTCTTGCCGAATAAGGCAAACGAAAAATTGTGTATGTAATAATTTCGCAAAAATCTTTCTGAACCTAACGAAAAAAAATATATTTCATTGTTTATTATTAAATTATTGTAAACTTGTCTAAAATATATTTAGTTGGATTAGGCTAAATTAAATTGCGCTTGTTATAATAAGGTTAGGTAAGTTTTCTAAGATTCTTTTGGTACAAAATTATTATTTTTTTACATTAACATAAATGAAAAAAATATATCTTTGAACGTATAAGATAAAATTTTAGAAAGGCCTTAATTTTAAAAAGTCCTTACTAATTGACCAGTTTTACCTATTCGGCACAACATATATATAATCTATAATGTCCTTAAAACCATTAAATAGGCAGATATGACCGTTACTTTATTCAAAATATCTTCTCCACACATTTATCAATATTTCGCCTTTTTACCCTTTAGCGTGTCCTCTTCCATATGCGTAAGTTGGATGTTAATTACGGAAGATTATATTCGGATTATTAACCGAGCGAGTAAACCAGGATATCCCAATAAACTCGCTATGTCTGGTTTATTTCTTTCCCATACGAAGTTTTAATGGCAATCATTGCCGGCATTCTCCAGTTGTTGCGTTTATCTTCTTAATAAAACTGGAAAATTCGACTTTGCATAACTCAGTTAAAACGCTGATATTATTTTGTGGAAAATATAGTAATGTTAGAAGTCTGAAAACCATCCCGAGTGTTAGAAGTCTGAAAGCCATCCCGAGTGTTAGAAGTCTGAAAGCCATCCCGAGTGTTAGAAGTCTGAAAGCCATCCCGAGTGTTAGAAGTCTGAAAGCCATCCCGAGTGTTAGAAGTCTGAAAGCCATCCCGAGTGTTAGAAGTCTGAAAGCCATCCCGAGTGTTAGAAGTCTGAAAGCCATCCGAGTGTTAGAAGTCTGAAAGCCATCCCTGAGTGTTAGAAGTCTAAAGCCATCCCGAGTGTTAGAAGTCTGAAGCCATCCTCGAGTGTTAGAAGTCTGAAAGCCATCCCGAGTGTTAGAAGTCTGAAAGCCATCCCGAGTGTTAGAAGTCTGAATATGTGAATCTGAATGTTAGAAGTCTGAAAGCCATCCGAGTGTTAGAAGTCTGAAAGCCATCCGAGTGTTAGAAGTCTGAAAGCCATCCCGAGTGTTAGAAGTCTGAAAGCCATCCTGAGTGTTAGAAGTCTGAAAGCCATCCGAGTGTTAGAAGTCTGAAAGCCATCCGAGTGTTAGAAGTCTGAAAGCCATCCCGAGTGTTAGAAGTCTGAAAGCCATCCTGAGTGTTAGAAGTCTGAAAGCCATCCTGAGTGTTAGAAGTCTGAAAGCCATCCCGAGTGTTAGAAGTCTGAAAGCCATCCCGAGTGTTAGAAGTCTGAAAGCCATCCCGAGTGTTAGAAGTCTGAAAGCCATCCCGAGTGTTAGAAGTCTGAAAGCCATCCCGAGTGTTAGAAGTCTGAAAGCCATCCCGAGTGTTAGAAGTCTGAAAGCCATCCCGAGTGTTAGAAGTCTGAAAGCCATCCCGAGTGTTAGAAGTCTGAAAGCCATCCCGAGTGTTAGAAGTCTGAAAGCCATCCCGAGTGTTAGAAGTCTGAAAGCCATCCCGAGTGTTAGAAGTCTGAAAGCCATCCCGAGTGTTAGAAGTCTGAAAGCCATCCCGAGTGTTAGAAGTCTGAAAGCCATCCCGAGTGTTAGAAGTCTGAAAGCCATCCGAGTGTTAGAAGTCTGAAAGCCATCCGAGTGTTAGAAGTCTGAAAGCCATCCTGAGTGTTAGAAGTCTGAAAGCCATCCGAGTGTTAGAAGTCTGAAAGCCATCCTGAGTGTTAGAAGTCTGAAAGCCATCCCGAGTGTTAGAAGTCTGAAAGCCATCCTGAGTGTTAGAAGTCTGAAAGCCATCCGAGTGTTAGAAGTCTGAAAGCCATCCCGAGTGTTAGAAGTCTGAAAGCCATCCCGAGTGTTAGAAGTCTGAAAGCCATCCCGAGTGTTAGAAGTCTGAAACCCATCCCAAAAATAATTTGCTGGCAATATGCGTCAGCCGCTGTGCTGTTTACATGTAGAATAACATCAAATAAATACTCTCAAAGCCAGGTAACAATCTGAACCTTCCCTTAAGAAGATACATCAACGCTGAAAGCTTCGCAGAGGGAAAAAAATCCAGTCACTATAGGTATCCCATTTTTTTTTTTTGGGGGGGGGAGGATACTTAAGATGTAGCGTGGAAACCAATTTTCCAATTTCTTCAGTAAGACTTGGCCAGTTAGCATTTACACTGTAAAAGACTGAAAAAGTTTAATCAAAGTAAAATAACATTCACCTGTGACAAGTTCCATAATTTTTAGATGTAGAAAGGAGGATCTCAAAAAGCAGCAGTCAGATTTTTTTTTTACAGAGAATGGCAGGAACAGGTAAAAGATTCGGGAATAGTAATGAGAACTTTCAAAGAGATGCCACGCCAATGATGGTAATCTTCGAAACACCTGAGGATTGTCTTGCGTGGAATACTGCTTTGTGATCTCAGCTTCTTTCAAGACAGACACGAGAGCTAAGATGGAAAAATATGTAGAGACGATTTACTGCAAGTTTTTAGAATCCTTAAAATACCTGGATCACCTCAAAGCCCTCAGAATGTTCTCTCTGGAATGGAGCCAAAGCAAGTTTTACAACCTGTAATTGCAAAATGTACTTCAAAGGTGGACTTTATAGTGTGTACGTAATAGATGAAAATTATTCTCGTATTTTTCTTGATGTTATAAGATGTGGGGTAATGTACTAAAAGCAGGACAGGAGTGAGATTAATAAAACCAGGACAGTATCTGCCAGGTAGTGATAGCTGCGTAGTAGTGCAGGTCGCTGACCGCAACAACCCAGATGAAACACAGCAGGAGAGAGTCGCTTCAGGGCTAGCTGTGAGAGTAGGGAACACTCTGGATACTAGTCATGGGCTATACCACTCCTGGGTACTATTCATGGGCTGTACACCAGGAGAACCTGGCTTCAGTAGGGATCACTCTGGGTACTATTCATGGGCTATACACCAGGAGAGCCTGGCTTCAGTAGGGATCACTCTGGGTACTAGTCATGGGTTATACACCAGGAGAACCTGGCTTCAGTAGGGATTACTCTGGGTACTAGTCATGGGTTATACAGGAGCTGTTACTTACTCGTCCGCTCTGTTGACAAGTATATCGAGAATAAGTGCACAATTCGGTGAAAGAAAAGCTTCCTCTTTTTAGCAAATTTAACAAACAATATTAAATAAAACTAAAAGGTGTATTTTTCGTTTCCGTACGGAAAACTGCGTGTACATCCTGTCCTTAATATAGAACGTGCGTTTTCGCACGCTTTACAAATCCTTGATTTTTGCCCGATGAATGTCTGTACCCAAAAAAAAAAAATTGCTGTTCTAAATTAGGTTAACGTAAAGTAACTTATATTTACCCATCATGAACCGATAATAACGAAATAAATGATGAACGAATAGAGCGTGGGTATCCCACTGAAGGATGGGGCTGGGTACAGACTCCTGAGCTGCGATGCGCCCATCCCAGACTGATTAATTGAAGGCTGGTATTTCTCTAAGGCAGCTGAGTATATTGCGCGTTCATTGGCTCAGCTACTCCGTCTTCCTAAACACAAGCCAATAAACGAACCGCTTCTTACAGCAGACGTCAATATACCCTGTGGATGCTGACGTCGTACTTTATTATCTATTATCTCTATTATTTACTTGTCCAACATAAATTACTTTATATTTTAGTGCATTATAACATTTATAACTTGCAAGGGTTAAAACCAGTCACGACTTATAGACGGCACCATGGTCATTGTAGGTCACAAGAGGGTAAATCAGTCATTAGAATTTATAGGAGCAACGAGTCATAACTTATGGAACCTAAATTAACCATTATAGCTTATTGAAGCTGTGACCTACAATGACCATGGTGCCGTCTATAAGTCGTGACTGGTTTTAACCCTTACAAGTTATAAATGTTATAATGCACTAAAATATAAAGTAATTTATTATGTTGTAACGAAATATAATGTAATATTTATCACTACGTAAAAACCAGCGTAATGATGCTTGAGTATATTTACAAAACCACTCAAACCAAACTCTGAAACTTGTAATAGTACTAATTTTGATGGGCCTTACTAGGCTCTCTGATGTATAAAATATCTAGTCCTGTAACTCGCTCCTTGCTGGATTCCACGTCATACTCCGCCTGTAACCGGCTGATTACGGCCGGATTTCACGATATGAATCAATGCGATTGCCATATGTGGATATATGATCTCAAAGATTGCATAAAAGAAGGATTTTCCTTCAATATAACTGTCTTAGCTAACTCCTAGACAAATGATTGTGATTATATTAGTCACTAGAAGTAGTCTAGTCTTCTCCCTGTAGATTCAGGATTCTCATTCAACTAAGTCCATTATTCACATTCATCCTAATTTACACAATCTGATATTAATATAATATGTTGCTTCTTTATCTATTTGAACCATCTGGCTCAAGGCTCCATGAAAAAAAAATATATTGAATGGTTAATTTGTTGGCCTGAAAGATCGGAAGAACAATTGTTTCTAAAAGATTCAGTACCCAGAGAGAAATATATATACTTATATACATAATTGTTATACTTTTTATGCAGGTCTAAAACTATAATTTTCCGGCCTTGTCACTATCTGACGCT
The DNA here is from genome assembly GCA_009830355.1 of Cherax destructor. Taxonomy (NCBI): domain Eukaryota; kingdom Metazoa; phylum Arthropoda; class Malacostraca; order Decapoda; family Parastacidae; genus Cherax; species Cherax destructor. The sequence goes on from WNWK01000854.1 coordinate 361,813, forward strand.
TATGCGCCCGGCTACAGGCAGTTGTATAATTTATAGACTGATGCCCCCTAACCCCCCCTTTTTTTTTTTGAAGAGCTCCTACTAATCTGAATAATGAAGGTAATTTCTTTCCACTGTAATAAAATGCCAAGTCAATTTCTACTATTACGCCATTGTGCTGGTCATATTATCGGGACGTACGAATTTCTGAAATTCGTGAAAAATTTTGCGTCTTTATTGTCCTCGTCTGCTGTCACAATTACATTCATAAGATCATGAAATATTATTATATTCACCAACCAAAAAAAAAAATAGCTGAGTAATGAAATTGAAATTTCGGTGTATTTTCACCGAGAGGTGTGTATGTTTCTGTATACGTATATACGCCGCGAGGCATAAATACAGACAAGTGTCTCCCAGTGTATATACACTGGTAGGTTTATATCTGCGTATTATTAAGTCCATATACGCCTAGTGATGTATACCTCAGTGTAAATACGCCGAAACATTTTTTATGTGTATATACAGAGAGTATTGCGTTTTCCAGTGCATATGCACTAATTACTTTGACCCCTCATTTTAGAGAGAAAAGAATTCCTATTGTTGGTGTAGAGGTGAATTGCAGGCTTAATAAAGCCCCCTGGAGTCTATAGGCCATAAAAACCTTACAAATTAACAGCTAAAACTACAATCACTTTTAAGATCGCAATAAACCTGGTCGTAACTCTCCCTGTAAACACGAAGACTCGATAAAGCAACTAAACTAAATTAGTACATCTTTCAGGACAGATATCAGTTGACACATCACACACATTTAACGAGTGTAGCTAAATTACTATAGCTGTCTGTGATGAATACATAACTTAGTCCCACATTTAGCAGCTTTTTGGCTGCTGGTGGTCGTGGAGAAAGTGATCTCTCAATCAATCTGCACAGGCTAATTAATATATTTTTAGCATCTTTATCTTATCTTGTGTATGTACTCACCTAGTTGTGGTTGCAGGGGTCGATTCATAGCTCCTGGCCCCGCCTCTTCACTGGTCGCTACTGGGTCACACTTCCTGCTCCATGAGCTTTATCATACCTCTTCTTAAAGCTATGTATAGATCCTGACTCCACTACATCACTTCCCAGACTATTCCACTTCCTGACCACTCTGTGACTGAAGAAATACTTCCTAACATCCCTGTGATTCATCTGAGTCTTCAACTTCTAACTGTGACCCCTTGTTGCTGTGTCCCATCTCTGGAACATCCTGTCTCTGTCCACCTTGTCAATTTCTCTCAGTATTTTATGTCATTATCATATATCTCCCTATCTCTCCTGTCTTGCAGTGTCGTCAGGTCGATTTCCCTTAACCTCTCCTCGTAGGACATGCCCCTTAGCTCCGGGACTAGTCTTGTTGCAAACCTTTGCACTTTCTCTAGTTTCCTTACATGCTTGGCTAGGTACGGGTTCCAAACTCGTGATGTATACTCTAATATAGGCCTAACGTGCACGGTGTACAGGATGTATGTAATATATATATATATATATATATATATATATATATAATTATATATATATATATATAATATATATATATATATAAAAGATAGTGTATATTTTTCAGCTGAGTTATTGCTTAAGTGGTTGCTACCTTTTATGCACCCTGAATTTCTTGCAATAATTCAATATTTTTTTTTTAATTATTGACTTCTCACGTTCTTTCGTTAGGCGATTTTTCTTTGAAAAAACTTATTTGAGGATGGACATGAAAAAAAAAAAGCAAAGGAAGGATTTCACAAAGAGAAACCCGTCTACCTCCCCTGCACAACAATCCACACAGTGTAGCTCTCACAGAAAAGAATATAAAGCATCTTACTGTATTTACCTCTTTTTCCCCACCACTTACAATGACAACTTGTCTACACACATTCACTAACAAAAGCCCGGCAATCACGTACCATCATCACCACAATTTCCCACGTTACACCTCATTAACCAACATTTAACTCCACTCGGTAAATGTTCAGCTGAGGTCATAGTTTTCTTATGTAAATTTTCCAGTAGTAAATGGGTTGTGAATTAGACATTTTTGGGGGCCTTTGAGGAAAAGCTTTATTTTGGGCTATCCTTTTCCAAAAAGGTAACCTAACCTAATCTAACATAAATCTTAATTCCTAATCTAGCTTAGGCTAGGATTTATACGATTAGGTTGAGTTACTTTTTCTTCTATACCCAAAAAAGTTTTTTGATCTTAGGCCCAAAATATAACCGTCTATTGCACAACCCACATAATAGTGGAGAATTTACAAAGGTCTAAACACACAAACCAAAACAATATTTTAGCCCCCTCCCCATTCAACACCTCAACTCCAGCTATGCTGGAAGGAAACCTTTGCAACTTCCGTAGCTGATGAACCTTTGCTAAAATGCTTGATGATATCCTCATTACCCCCACTGAACTTCTGGTTTGTCTGAGGCAAAAATCAAGAGAGCCATGGAAGAATTACTGAGCAAATCAAGACAAAGAACAAGAAAGCTAGTAGAAGAGTCATTAATAATTATCATGGAGAGAGAGGAGGAAAGAAAATAAATTTGAAATGGGTAAAATACGTATAACAAAGGCAAAAACAGAACCTAATATACTCTAGAGATATATAAGTAGAAAAAATACAATTAGGGATTACTTAAAATCATAGAAAAAAAATATGGAAAACACGGGAAATATAGGAGTGTATACAGATGCAATGAGCTCTACGGAAGTTTAAGCAGTGTTTATAAATGAGCAAGGACCACTACCTGAGATAGAAAGGAAATCAATCCAAGTGCAATTATCAAACACTGAAACGACAAGTGACGAAGTGAGGAGACTTGATGGAACTTGACATATCAAAGGCATCAGCCTTCGCTGGAATATTACCAAGAATTCTCAAAGAGGAAATACTGTGCGAGCCACTCACAAATCTTTGATAAATCATTAATGATGGTTGTAGTGCCAAACGATTATAATATGTCAGTCTTGGTACCAATATTCAAAAAAAGAAGGCAGGAAGCCCTGAACTGTCAAGGTATCTTATTAATGACATTACGATATCTTGCATTTTGAGTAAATATACTTAATTTTATTTTTAATTTGATTGCTGATAAAGGTGGCAGCGAGGACCTTAGGCATCCAATAGGCGTATGTGAGTGCTAGGAGTGAGTGGAGGTAATTGGTTTTTATGACTTAACGTGCTGTTTGAGTGTGAGCGAGGTAACATTTATTGATAGGATTCGGAGAACCCGGTTAGCTGGACTTGAATCCTGGAGGTAGGAAGTACAGTGCCTAAACTCTGAAGAACGGGGGAAGGATATTGCAGTTTGGAAGAGCATTTGAGCTGTGATATCCGCATACCTCTGGCAAGACGGTGATGTCATGAATGATGGTGAAAGTGTTTTTTTCCCCTTTTCGGGTCACCTCTGTGGGAGAAGGCCGATGTGTAAAAAAAATGGTATCAAAGAATGGAAAAAAAAAAAAAAACTAATGTCCCATTTCTCTAACGTGGCACATTGTTGAAATCTTCGAGTGTGTTTTTAAGAAGCAGGATTGTTAGCCTTATATATTTACAATTTCAGAACCTAAGACAACATGGTTTTGAGGAAGTGTCTCCTGCCACGCGCGACTGTTGGACCATCACGACATGGTCTTTACATACACTGGAAGACACGTTTAATTCACCGCAAAGGCAATACAAATCAAAGAAAATACAAACCATATTCAGTTCACAGATTTTGAAAAACCTTTGATAAGTGCGACCAAGAGTGTCATAAAGGTGTCATAAAGGTGTCATAAAGGTGTCATAAAGGTGTCATAAAGGTGTCATAAAGGTGTCATAAAGGTGTCATAAAGGTGTCATAAAGGTGTCATAAAGGTGTCATAAAGGTGTCATAAAGGTGTCATAAAGGTGTCATAAAGGTGTCATAAAGGTGTCATAACGGTGTCATAACGGTGTCATAACGGTGTCATAACGGTGTCATAACGGTGTCATAACGGTGTCATAACGGTGTCATAACGGTGTCATAACGGTGTCATAACGGTGTCATAACGGTGTCATAACGGTGTCATAACGGTGTCATAACGGTGTCATAACGGTGTCATAACGGTGTCATAACGGTGTCATAACGGTGTCATAACGGTGTCATAACGGTGTCATAACGGTGTCATAACGGTGTCATAACGGTGTCATAACGGTGTCATAACGGTGTCATAACGGTGTCATAACGGTGTCATAACGGTGTCTAACGGTGTCATAACGGTCGTCATAACGGTGTCATAACGGTGTCATAACGGTGTCATAACGGTGTCATAACGGTGTCATAACGGTGTCATAACGGTGTCATAACGGTGTCATAACGGTGTCATAACGGTGTCATAACGGTGTCATAACGGTGTCATAACGGTGTCATAACGGTGTCATAACGGTGTCATAACGGTGTCATAACGGTGTCATAACGGTGTCATTACGCACAGGAAAAGTGGACGTACGGATTGTTACTTTTGAAGAGAACCCAAAAAAGTAATAGTGGACAAAGTAAAAATCGGAGGCTACCACAGTGAAAAGTTGTGTTCTCAAAGGCACAGTGCTGGACCCAAGTCTCTTTTCATCCTTATATGCTACAGAGAGACATGAATCATGGCACCGTATAATCCTTTACAAACGCTATTACAGTTTCTACGGACATGAGTCACTGAGGCCACAGCAGATCTCTAGATTGATATAATAGAGGTATTTTAGTGGGTCGCAGAAAGCAGTGTTATGTTCAGTGAAGACTTATTTCACTTAGCTATGGAGGAAATATTAAATGGAACTGAGTATAAATCAAGCTCAAACTCAGTCCACAGCAGGATTCGAACCTGTACATTCTGCATCGAAAGTACTGCGTACTTTTTATGCAGAGTGGGCAGGGTCAAATCAGAGGGTTTAGAGGCATCTGTGGCAGAGTGGCCTAAAGTGTCATTTGGGGACCATTGCCAGCCTCCCTGACGTGGCTTCTAATCCTGATGACTGCGATCTTTCTTTGTATATACCCGCTTTTAAGGAAATAACATTATATATATATATATATATATATATATATATATATATATATATATATATATATATATATATATATATATATATATATATATATATATAATGTCGTGCCGAATAGGTAAAACTGGTCAATTAGCAAGAACTCATTTGAAATTAAGTCCTTTCTAAAGTTTTCTCTTAAACGTTTAAAGATATATTTTTCATTAATGTTAATGTAAAAATTAATAATTTTGTACCAAAAGAACCTTAGAAAACTTACCTAACCTTATTATAACAAGTGCAATTTAATTTAGTCTAATCCAGCTAAATATATTTTGGGTAACTTTACAATAATTTAATAATAAACAAACACAATGAAATATATTTTTTTCGTTAGGTTCAGAATGATTTTTGCGAAATTATTGCATACAAAAATTTACGCTTGCCTTATTCGGAAAGAAGAGCGTTGCTGTTTAAGCCAAAATAGCAAGTTTTACCTATTCGAACGTCATATATATATATATATATATATATATATATATATATATATATATATATATATATTATATATATATATATATATATATATATATATATATATATATACTATATATATGTCTGCCGATTAGGTAAAACTGGTCAATTGCAAGAACTCATCTAAAATTAAGTC
>WNWK01000855.1:0-115000 GCA_009830355.1 Cherax destructor
CTATAAAGGAAACGAAATTAGATTCATTTACAACTAATATTAAGCACAAGCCATTTCAGAACATTTAGGAATAGCACAGTCTTCCACTAATAAAATGAAGTGATTAAAACTAAACACAGGAGTCATCTCATCAGATGGAGAGGGTCCCAGGTAATTAATTAAAGGGTTTAAAATTGGGGATGGTAAAATTTCCCCTAGTTACCCTAGAGGTTAATTAACAACTCTCTAGGGTTTATGCTCAAAGATGTGTTATATACGTGCAAAGTAACTTTCAATGAAAGGGTATATACATTGTGTTTGTTTTGTTTATGTACACGGGGAATTTTTGATTTATCCACCCTATAAATTAAGAAACCCTTTGATGGTAATGTACCCCCAGATCATATTAGGTTAGGTAAGATTGATCGGAAATGGGACAGATGTTTCCTGACTCGGGTTTTGGGTTTATGATGACCCGCCGCGGGAGCTTTTGGTAATCTGACGAAGGCCTTCTGCTGGCTTATCGGTCCACCCGCTTTAAAAATTATTATTAAAATTTTTTTTATTATATGTAGTTTTTTTTTAAATGTCCTCAAAAGTGATAAAATTCAACTCAATCAAATTAACTATTTATAAGAGTTTCACTTTAATGACTCATGAATTTTATATATCGTATTCCCAGAAATATCCCAGGAGCCTCTGCTAGTTGTGTTAGTGCGTAAGAGGGCGTGTAGTCTTACGTTGGAAAATTTAAAAAAGAATTAATTATAATTTATAGGGAAGGAAAGTTATGAGATCTTGATACAGATTAACAATCATAAAACAAGTAGTATTTTGAATGGTATATAAAATATATATATATATATATAAAAAACACACACACACACACACATATATATCCCTCGTCATATATTTTTTAAAATTACCCCTTTCCCCATCCTGAATACATCAGGTTCCACTGACCTTCTGTTTTAAAAATATGGAGAAGTTTATAAAACCCGACTATGCTAAATATTTTTCAATTGCAAAATATGCTTGGGGTATTTGGGCCGTCCTCTGACAAACCGATTTCGCTTTGAGCAAAAAACAAAGCAGAGTTAGTTTAGATTCTCAATGTCGGGGTCCAGCCGTCATGTTCAGGAATTCCACCTGTCAAACCCAGTATATATCAAATAGAATAGTTGCGGATATTTCAAAAAACTTCTGTGTTTCGGTCATTCATTTATTCTTGACTGGAAAAAAGCTCTACTTTATTATATAATATAAAAGGATGTATTTCGGTGAGCATATCTTTAATGATAAATTTTTCTATTAAGTAAATTGATCAATGGCCTATTATATTTTATCAATATCTTTAAAATTGGCGATGGGAATTTCTGGCAAGACAGTGATGAAGTGAATGATGATGAGAGTGTTTCTTTTTTTTGGTCACCCGTTGGGTGGGAAAGGGCCCGATGCGTTAATAAAAATATATAGTATAATACTGACCTCGGTACATTAAGGGCAAGACGTTACTAAACCCGATTAAGGAATTGGAACAACCCCCCCTTTATTTTGGCCAAACGCTATTATCTCTATTCCAGATGTTTTTAACCCCTTATCCAAATATAAAAAAAAAAATATTATCTTGTTTTCCCAGTGTTCTCTGTTAGCATTGATGAAAGATTTTGGAAGCTTTACCAACTTAAGTATTATCACGTACTTAATACCCGGTTATCCTCCCTGTGTTGGCGTTGCATCTTCGCCAGCATGTTGCTGAGACTCCCCGGATTGGTGTACCTCAGTAATATCGTCTCTTTATTACCTTGCAGATCTGTTCCCTGTGCTAGGGTTGAACCAATTTACACCCCAAGGGAACGACTGGTTTATGTCTTATCTTCGGAAGTGACTTCGTTATTGTTCCTTCCTCTTGCGATCTCCATAAACTTCTTGCTGATGAGATCTTGATACTCTAGTATGAACATTTCTTCATGGTGTCCTAATGTCCCCCCATCAACCACTTGAAATAATTGAGCCCTGCCCCCTACATCTATTTCATCACCCAAATTTTCCTTCAATTTTTTGGTCGTTTTTCTGCTAGTTGGGAAATTTTTGGGGGGCCCACTGGATCGTTTCATACTTTTTTTTATTTTGCTCGAAACTCCTGTTTTTTTTTACACCCTGAGAACCATAGTCTTTATTCCTTAACTTATTCTATACTTTTTTAAAAAATAACTAGACTTTAACTTACTAATATATTAATAAAATCAATGTTTAGAAAAAATTTAAAAATGCTATTATAATCAGTAGCGATGGTAAAAAGATTGAGCACATTGGCTCACGCAGATAACTAATATAAGCTGTTAAAGACGATAATGCAAACGTTAAAGGTGCCCCCGTCCTGAGATACATCGTGAAGAGTCACGAAGGTGATTTTTAAAGCTATTTGTCTGGTTTTTTTGGGGGGTTTTTAAAACCTGCCTCATTTGTTCTATGTACGTGTTTTGCATCAGGGTCAGCGGAAAACACTTCGCTTCCGGGGTCTTTCAAAAGGCCCCCCTCCCCTACGCTGATAATAATTTAGTGTAGAGGTACGAGAAAGGACGTTCGACAGTTGAGCAGTTGATTAGGAAATGCCCCCAGAGTGTTTAAATTTTTTTGGCTTTTTTTTTTTCAAAATGTTCCCCCTTTTTGTCAGGAAAAAAAAAATATTCAGGGTGGGTATTCACAAAAGGAGATTTTGCCGAATATGTTACTGAAATTTTATTTAAATGCTCATTTTTTTATATATTTAAGATTTTAGATAATAATAATTAGTTACACTACGGTCTTATTATTGCCAGAGATGGGCCTTAAATAAACAAAAAAAATCTCTAAAAATTCCTTCTTTTCCCAAAAAAACTCACAAAAAAAGGAATAATAAGAATAAATTTCATTAAATATTCCATTAATCACAAATGATCAATAGTTTGCCTGATCTTTATCAGTTTATTCATGTTTAACACCACACATTTTGGTGAAAACTAGTGACAAGTATGGGGGGGGAGAGAGAGAGAGAGAGAGAGAGAGGGGAGGGGAGGAGAGAGAGAGAGAGAAACACGGTGAACCCTCTCTTCAGTTTATCCCCGAGACTGAAGGAATGACTTCTCCTCCCCCCGTGTTTTGATCCCCCAACCTGCAACACTCTTCTTATATTCCGAGCTTTCAGAAATTCAGCCGGAAAATGACCTGCATTGTTTTTGCACCCCAAAAACTCCATTAGTGTTTCTGTTTCACAATGCATGTCATATAAGCAAATAGATACACCTTGTAGTGCAAGACGAGGCTCACCCCTTATAAAAGAAGTGGAGCTGGGGGGGGTGTTAAAACATCATCCCTTAGCAATACAGTGTGCACGACACGGAAACTCTAACATTCCAAAAGATCTAAAATTTTAAATTAATCATGTGCCCCAAAAATATAATACGCCTGATTTCACCACAACTAACCTTCCTTCCCCTACATAAGAGTATTTTTTGATTTTCTATATTCTAGATTGAAAAGCGTCGAAGAGGAATAAACTCTAAAGATAAGTTCTCCATATGCTACTAATATCTCAGGGATGACCTGAGATGCTCAGGATCATTTTGTGGGGCCCAGCAAACATGGGATGAGCCCTAATTTTTTTTGTGAGGTACTAAACCATGGGGGGTCATTTGAACGCAAGAAGTGCTGAAGACTCGGTCCTCCTTTTCGTGGCAAACAGACGCGCAACTCAGACTTCCCCCCAATGATTTCGGGGGTGATCGGGGAGGATCATTTAAATATGTCATCATTCTGCTCTGAGATTAGACTAACTGCAAGCATTAATTCCAGTAATGTGCTACAAATGTTTTATCATTTGGGGCCAGGTAGCTGTAACCTGGGGGGACCCCTTTTGCGTAGCGTATTTTTAAGTGTATATCGGCGACTTCATTGTTCCGACACTCATCCCAGGGTTTAAAAGGGGGCCGAAAGGGCTATGCTTTGTAAATATAGAGCAAAGGGAAACTGAGGTCCACAAAGGCACTGATGTCCCCCCACCCTCAACACCCGCCTGAGTGGTCCTGTTTTTTGTCAGGAGGATGAGAGGGGGGGGATAGTTTGAAAGATAAATAGATACGAAGGAGAGGGTTGTTTGGGAAGGGGAAATGAGAGGATCTTTTTGGTAATATCATTAGACACACAGATGTCTTTTACCAAAGAGTTGAATTCTTCCTGCTAAGAATACAATTGTGTTTTAGACGAGTCTATGAATGGTTTATAATTACTTCGCTCCAGCACAGATGTTTTTATTTAGTAATGTATATTCATAAACTCCCGTTTCGTAGGTCTCCACAAGGCGTCCCTGGTGTTTGACCTATGAGAATAAAAACCCTGTTGGGAAAAAATTTCTGATTGTGATTGGGAAAAAGGAGAAGAGGAGAAATACAAACACGCCAACAACAAACTCCCCCCTAAAACCTTTACGGGGGACTGCGGGGGCTGACACTTTTTTAGGCATCACCCGGGGGATTTTTTCCCGTGTAGAGTACTGGTTCCTGAGGGTGTGTCCCGGATGAAGCTCTTGGGTTTGGACAGCGCTGGATGAAGGACAGGAGCGGGTCCAGGAATTGCCCATGGAGAGGGCCAACCTTGCCTGTGCCAAGGGTGGGTGATAGTCCGCAGATGCTACTTTTTCATGAATTCGTGGGTTTTAAGAGCCGAAACTCGTTGATTTTTATTGCAAAAAAAAAAAACTTTTCAGAGTAGCTCATGGTTATCCTTGTCAGTACCAAGGAATAATAATAGCCAGACGTGCGATTTTATTTATAAATTCATTATTAACGAAGGTTATTTTTTTACATCAGTAAAAAAACTGTCCTTTCCCATGGCTCTGGGGTGAAGCTAGGCGAGACTTCACACGACGCCTAGTTCCTTCTCAGGCGGCTGTGAGGCACTGCCGAGTATGGCAGTGGGTCACTGGGCGAGGCACTGCCGCGTGTGGCACTGGGTGAGGCATGGCTGAGAGTGGCACCGCTGCGCTGGCTGAATTCTTTCAAGTGGGTGATGGTAGTGTGACGGCTGCATCTTCTGTAACTTAGAAATTATACTCAGTGGGAAAACGATACACAGATATACGAGGGAAGAGACATTTGTTGCACTAATTATGAAAATATGGGAGTGCTCAGTGACTGGCAATGTACCATTTAGACAAGGATTACCAATAATAGAATAATATATTGCTATAAAGAGGGTTATAATAATGACCTATTACACATCTATGAGGAAAGGGATTACAAACTGTACTGGTACACTTACAATTAGTTCACTTGTAAACCTCCCACTGTATTGGTCTACCCACCACCAAGGCTCTGAGCCTTTCTCTCTTAGAAGTTTTTTCCCATAAGGATGAAACATGGCTTAAATCCCCAAAAGTACATGTTTTTGGTTGGAGCAGCATCCCAAAGGAAAAGTCTCTCTCCCCTTTTTTCCCTTTTTTCCTTCTCTTCTCTCCTGTCGGGATTGTAGGATGGATAGAAAAAGGAAAGGCTCTCTCCTCCCCCACACTGTTCGGAAAAAAACGTTGGGTAAAAGGGAATATGTAATTCATCGAGGGGGTAAAAAAAAATCACGTTATATTGACGCATGTGCATAAAAAAATAATGAAATTTAAAAATGGGCCTAAACAAAAATATACGACTAGTATAGTACTGGTAGTATTCACTTTCTTAATTATCTTAAAGAACTATTTTTAATTTTTTATTATTATTTTTTTTTTTTATTTTTATTTAAAAACAACATACATGATCATAAAAATAGTATAAAATGAAACGATTCTGTTATAAGAATACTACTTCGTGCAATGATGAAAACAATGAATAACAAGAAAAGTAATACTGTATGAATATTGACGCTTTTTTCAAATTTTTGCATCCCACTACAAAGTTTAAAAAACATGGTGGGATGTTAATTTTCCCCTAATTGCTTTTTCAGTTGTTTCAAATTTTTTTCTCCACATTATAGCTGATGAAAAATTAAGCTCAAAAAAACTTTTTTTTTAAACTGAAATCTGTATTCTTGTGACATATAATTTTTAATTTTTATTTAAAATTTTTCTACAATGTATACATCAATGAAAAGACCCCAATATATGAAATCCCGAACACTAATCATGACACCCATTATTCCGTGCCCCTATTGACACAACCTTATTGACATACATAAAATAGCATAACTTATATATAATCCCAAAATACACTTAAAAAAACCCAATCCCTTAACAAGGGTGCATCTTTGTCACATGCAAATATATCTCCCAAACACATAAAACTAAAGCGGGCCCCAAAACCCCTTTGTCCCTTTTTCCCTTCTTTATAAGGAACCCTCCCCCCCCTACATTAAAAAACCTGTCAGAACATCATTTTAAACCCAAAAAAACATATATTCATATAGTTAAAAAAGGGAAACTGATAATTCTCAGTTCAACGAAATTTTAAAATCGGTTGTTCTGAACAAGGTCATACTACATCATGCTAAAATATATTAACCTAAAACCATATGATAGTCGTCCCCCTCCTCATTCAGTAAATTTTAATTAAAACTTTTTTACCCCAAAATTATATGACGTAATATTACCCAACAAAAAGGTTTTTTATCAAAAACATAACAGTCCCCAAAAAAAAAACACGTATAGAAATCTATATTTTTCCCGTATGGCACAACGCCAATGTTAATTCAATGTAAAACCCCTTTTTTGATCTTTTAAGAAAAAAAACAGATACATAGACAAATTTTTGTTTTCCCCTCGTCATCACCCAAAGGGGCCCCCCATCTTCCCCAGACCCATGCCTCGCCCAAGAAAACCTCAAACCCACTCAAACCCCTTACAAAAAGTTTAAACCCCTATAATCAAAACCCCCCCATTAAAAAGCACCCCCCCGTCATTAGTCACCCCAACCCCTCCATGCAAAATCCCAAAAACCCCTTATCCCCCCAAAACCGCAAAAATTCCCTTTTGATAAAAAACTCCCCCCCCCACTATGACCCAACAGACACACCCCCCCCACCGAACGACCCCCCAAATCACACCCAAAAATCCTCGTCCTGTCATCCTTAACCAATGAGTTTCCCTCCTACCACGTCAACCCCCCTTCTACATCTACAATACACCCCCAAAAACCATTTTCCCCATATCATCAAAAAATGCAGACTATTTACCCCATACACCACCGTTTCCCTGCATTTATCCTATACATTGTCCCCCATGCTCTAACCCTTTCCCCCCACCCTGCTCCTCAGTCTCCAGGACACACACACGAAACCCACCATTAAATACCATAACCCCTCGTTCTTACCCCCCCCGTATATCCATACTCAAGCCCTCAGTACTGAAATACCCCCCCCCCCATTTTTCCTCAACCCCCTCCTACCCCTTTCTCACCCCCCCCAGTTCCTCACAAAATATATAGACATCCTGTTTCTTGGCCCCACATTTTTTCGCCCCCATTCAAAACCACCCGACATAACACTCCCTTTATCTGCCACCCATGTAAAACCTATACTTTAAATTCCCTCCCCCCGCCCTAACCCTCATCCCCCAAAACCCTCCAGATCAATCCCCAATCAAAATAGGGTATTCAGCCACCCCCCCAATCCCATCCCCCCCCCCGGACCCCCAAAACACTAGCCTTCCTTTTACCCCCCTCACAATCCCCAAAATCCCGAATATATCCCAACCCCCCCAAAAACCCCACCACCCGCCCCCCCCCCCCGCTCCAGGTGCCCCCAGTGCCCCCCAGCCGCACCATACAGTTTCAAAAACAAACACATCAACCCCCTTTTCACCCAAATAAGCCCCCCCCAAACCCACTCTCTTCCTAAACCCCCTTTAAACCAGTGTTTAAAACCCAAATGTTTAAAAACCCCTCACCTCCAACCCTCCACCCCCTTTCCTGCACAGGGTAAACCACTGTGGGGGAAGTCTACTGTGATCAGCACATTCCCCCGCTATCACCCCCCAACTCCCCCACAGCGCTGTTGACCCCCCCGAGTTCCCCTCTGTCCATACTGTCACCCATATACATAATCCCCCAAAAATTTTTTGACTACCCAAAATTTCCACCCATATCCCCAGCCAATCTCCTAATCCATCCCACCCCCAAAAAGGTTTTCCCCATTAATTCTCATCCTAGCGACAAAACCCCCTTGACCCCCAAAATCTTCAACCCCTCTTCCTTTCCCTCACCACCCCGTGGTATCGTCCACGTCCCCCACTATATCTTTTCCCCCCTCCCTGCCTGTTCCCCACCCATCCCCACATTCTTCCAATCATCCTGAAAAAGGGATTTTGCGCCGCAACAATATCTGGGAAATGGCACCCCTGCCAAACCCCTTCCATTCTCCACCCTTCCCATTTCCCTTCACCTGCCCCGCACATGCCTTCCGAATCCCGTCTCTCCCCTCTCTCCCTCACCAAAACCCCTTTTTTCATGATCGTACAGCTCCCTCTCCCCCCCTATCATATTCCCCCTTCCAGCCCAACCCTTCCCCTCCCCACCCCCTCTATAAACCCCTTGATGGTTCATGTCCCCAATCATACCCCTCCTGGTACCCCTCGTTGCCCTTCCGCTATCACCTTTGAAACTTTCACTGCCCAAAACCTTAAAGATTTTATAATCTGCATTCATCTTTAAAGAGGTCTAAAATTCCACCATGTTCCCGATTACTTTTTTAACTAATACTACCACCCCATGCCCTGCCCCCTCCCCATTCTACCCCTTTTCATCAATTCATAAAGGGCCCCCAATACTTTCCCTTCAACACACCCCAATGCCCCCTTAAAATTCATTCACCATCCATCCATACCAGGTGTTTCCCCCTTCATTCCCTTTCCCCGTCCCCCCCTCCCCCTCTGTTTTCCCCCTCCAGCACAACCTGTCCTTGCCCCCCAAACCCCTAAACCCCTCCCCTCAATTCACCTTCCTCCTGCCCCCCCCTTTTGCCCGCTCGCCTCAAACCACTTATCTACGAACCCCCATCGCCTCAGTCACCCGCGTTACCCCTATTGAACCCTTCCAAATCCTCCCATCCAGGTGTTATCGTCAAGCCCTCTGCCCCCCCTACACTCCCCACAACATCCCGCGATGGTCTTCCCCCCTAAAAACATCCATACCCTTTCCCCTTTCACGCATCAAACCCCATTTTTCAAATTTTAGTCTTTCTTTTTTCCTCGAATCTCATCCATCACCTGCACCCCCCACCCATAAAAAATTGCAACAACCCCTAAGATACTTTTGTGACCATCCCCCAGCACACCTCCCCCCGCTTCTGAAAAATTCCTAACCCCATTTTCCCGCTCTCCCAAAATTTCCCCCAAATCATTATTATCCTTCCCTTTTGCTCCCCCCAATGACCCCCACCACCCCCTAAAAACATCCACCCTACCCATGCCCGTCAATAACTACCATTCATTCCAGTAACTCTGATCCCCCTAATCACCCTTCCCAACTCAAACTGGAACACCCCTATGGTCCAGAATCCCCCATCAAAAACTGACCCTCCCCACAACCACCCCCCCCGTCACATATACCCTATCCCAAACCCCCACATACCCTTCCCAACAAAAAATATCCCAAAAACCCCCCCCCCCTACGTCCCCAAAACCTGCACTCTCAATAAATCCTCAACGCCCCCAACTCACAACCCCCCCCTAGGTTCCACATCCCTTTTTTTAATTACACTATTAAAACCCCTCCCTATTTCCCAACGCCCGCAAACCTCCCAATGCCCCCACCATTAATCGTTTAAAATCAATTTTCACCCTTGAGAACCTCCCCGGGGATATAAAACCCCCCGAAACAAACCTTACCCCCCAACCCCCCACCCTTTTCCCCCCTCCCCCCCTCCCCTGTTTAGAAAAAAGGGGCGACGGGTAATGACCCTGCCACACCCCCTTTTTAAATTTCCTGAAAACCCCGCATACCTCATATCCCTGAAAATAATTCCCCTCCCCATCTATAATTTCCCTGTAGGAACCCTCTTTTAAAAACCGTCTCAAAATTCCCCACCGTCGCTTGACCTTGCCCCCAACCCATTAACCTTTTGGGGGGGGAAGGGGTTTCGCTCGTTTTCAGGGCCACGAATTTAAAAAAAAAAAATATTTTTTTTTCTGGTGATAAAATTTTTTCCTATCAAACGCCCAAAAATTATGAAAATTTGACGAAACTTGGAATTATGCCCCTTTAGTTAGCGTAGCCAGGGACTTTACCATCGGCATTTCACCCACTTTGACCCTATTTTCGGCACATTCCAATTTTCAGTCTACTAAAATTATGCTTTTGCCAAACTCCATTTCTTTTATTGTTGGTACAAGAAACCCCTTTTTTCAATTTTCCCCCTACCCAAAATATGGTCAAAAAATGGCCCGGCCAATTTCACACAAATTTCAAAGATGAATTTAAAATAGGGTCCATAATAAACAAGGCAGACATTTCTGGACTAAAATAACATCTTTCTGTTCATTAGTCCGCCCAGGCCCTCACATTTTTTGCTTTCCATTTTAATTTTTATTCTCACAAAAAAAAAGATTTCTGTTATGATACAACTCATCACTTAAAATGTTAAAAAAATATCACGAATTTGAAAAAATATTAGACCCCAGTTGATGTGTATTGGAGAGGTGTGATTTTTTTACTCCCGAAAACGGGGCCCAAAAAAGAAATTTTCACTCTTTTGGCCAGTTTCCCGGACTTGCAGTAAAACTGCAAAATTATTCTATTTCTGTAAAATTTCATCCCATTTTAAAATGAACAAGAAACAAATACAACATAAATTAAACAAAAAAACTTCAAAGTCGTGTTTTTAAACCAAAAAAAAAAGGTCTTTTTTTTTTTCCTCTTTCCTGTTGGTGAGGAATTTTTTTAGGAATCCCCCGCCCATTCTATCAATTAGGTTAAACAGCCCTTTCCTTAGAGGGCGCTAAATTTAGGATATAGTAAATAATAAAACATGGGAAAAGATTGTAAAAAATAACCCCGAAAGGGGTTAACATTAATATTAAATAATACAAATATGGGGTTTACCTTTCACCCTTTACGACGTAATTTTTTCCTTTTTTCCACCCCTCCCAAAAATTTTTCTCCATGGGGCTCCTTACTTTTACTCTTGCCAACTCCTCCCTGTATTCCCCTTTTACTTCCCCCAAAAGGGCTTCTTTTACCCGGGGGTGCAAATATCATCATGATTTCGCCCGGGCCAATGCTTCCCGACCCCCCCACCCCACCCCCCCACTATCATTTTGATGCATTCCAATTTACGCACTACGAAAAGGGACTAGGACTCTCCTGCCCTGAGTCATCCCAATTGCCTCCTCCACCCAAAATTCCCCATCCCCAACTGAAACCCGTAATATATCCAGAACCCAATACTTCCCCAGAGGCAATCCCCTTCCTTTCCGGTATTTCAATCCTTTTATTTACCTCCTTTAAAGAGGTTTGAGGGTGGGAAAATTTTCCCGCCCCCCCCACATTTCACCCACCCTGGTTGCTTCCCTATCCCAAGTCCTAAAGGAGAAGGTCTCTCCCCCCATTTCGGTATAAAACAATTTGGGGGAAAGGGAAATTTGTAATTCATCAGGCGGTAAAAAAAAATCATTATATTGAGCTGCATAAAAATAAAAATTTTAAAAATAGGCCTAACATAAAATACTACGATAGTATAGTACTGGTAGTAAATAAAAATCTCTTACTGCATAAAATTAAAAAACTATTATTTTTTTTATTATTATTATTATACATCTACCCAAATTATTGTTCAATCAGTTATCAAAAACATTTTTTTTTCAACAACAAAAACTATTTTTTTCAAAAATTTTATCACTACTAAAAAACAATTCTCTTCCCTGCCCTTCACATTTCTACGTACTTCACCATTACTACTACTACTATGACTACATTTTTTATAGTGATAACTACTTTACAACCCAATTAGCATGAAGATTAGTAGAATTAGCATGGACGATTTACGCGCAAACCTCAGAGAGATGGGAATTATGACCATGACATAATAACATGCAATTTGATACATAAATTTCAGCTAATGCCTTTTTTTAACTAGTTGCTTTCCTGCAACACTGTGTTTCTTGTGTTTTGACCACACACACACACACACACACACACACACACACACACACACACTGATCTTAGTGATTATATAAAGGTGGCAAATTGCATCAGATTTGCTTGACATGTGTCGCAGGTATTATAAGCAAAGCTGGCTTACTGACTCACACCTCACGTAGTTATGCAAATTTCCAGGCGATGTACCTGTGCATCCTTCACCAAAATTTACGCAGGTCCTTGGTCCAACCTGATTACCTCTAATTCCCTCCCCTCATCCCTCAAGCACTGTTATAATCCCTACGGTAATAATACTCTGATGGGGAATTTGTCCCCAGGAAACCTCACGCCAGGGGAGCTTTAATTCCCCCTCCTCCCTGGTCACTTTCAGATACGTTTATAATCACAGCAGTAGCAGATATGCAAATTAACCCTTATGTATATTGAGGCAGGTTGCATTAAAATACCTTGTCTAGAGCGCTCCGCCGCAACACCACACATTACGGTGGACACAAAATTCCACAAACACACTTGGAAAAAATTGTCTTTCCACAGTAATTTCGTTAGTCCTAGGGTAAATTATTTTTTAATCTCTAAATAGTGACCAACGTGAACACACAGGTTACTTTTTCTATCTAAATTCATGATTTGGAGTGGGGAGGTGAGGGTTGGGGTTGTTTGTGAGGGCTGAGGTGAGGGTTGGAGTATTTCTGAGTGTTGGGGTGTTTCTGAGGGTTGGGGGTGTTTCTGAGGGTTGGGGTGTTTCTGAGGGTTGGGGGTGTTTCTGAGGGTTGGGGGTGTTTCTGAGGGTTGGGGGTGTTTCTGGGGTTGGGGTGTTTCTGAGGGTTGGGGTGTTTCTGAGGGTTGGGGTGTTTCTGAGGGTTGGGGTGTTTCTGAGGGTTGGGAGTGTTTCTGAGGGTTGGGGGTGTTTCTGAGGGTTGGGGTGTTTCTGAGGGTTGGGGTGTTTCTGAGGGTTGGGGTGTTTCTGAGGGTTGGGGTGTTTCTGAGGGTTGGGGGTGTTTCTGAGGGTTGGGGGTGTTTCTGAGGGTTGGGGTGTTTCTGAGGGTTGGGTGTTTCTGAGGGTTGGGGTTGTTTGTGAGGGTTGGAGTATTTCTGAGGGTTGGGGTGTTTCTGAGGGTTGGGGTGTTTCTGAGGGTTGGGGTGTTTCTGAGGGTTGGGGTGTTTCTGAGGGTTGGGGTGTTTCTGAGGGTTGGGGTGTTTCTGAGGGTTGGGGTGTTTCTGAGGGTTGGGGGTGTTTCTGAGGGTTGGGGTGTTTCTGAGGGTTGGGGTGT
This sequence comes from Cherax destructor, assembly GCA_009830355.1. Taxonomy (NCBI): domain Eukaryota; kingdom Metazoa; phylum Arthropoda; class Malacostraca; order Decapoda; family Parastacidae; genus Cherax; species Cherax destructor. The sequence goes on from WNWK01000855.1 coordinate 13,367, forward strand.
TTCTGAGGGTTGGGGGTGTTTCTGAGGGTTGGGGGTGTTTCTGAGGGTTGGGGTGGTAATGATTTAAGATCTCATCAACACTGAGAATAATATGTGAAATAATTCATTATCTCCGCCCCCGCCCCCTCCTTTATATTCTGACGGAAAAATTTGGTCCGAAAGTTCCCTCTTGTTTTTACTAGCCCAGCCCAGACTTACTGTGTGTCGAGACAGTATTTTCCGCACCTCATTTTTGGTTAGAGATTAATGAACATTCTGCAAATGTAATCACTCCAGGCTTTCTATTTTTAGCCTATTACTTCAAAAATAACATTCCGGTGTCATAAAATAGAAGTGTTTGAAGCTGACTGATACATTTACCAGCTTCCATGGTGGATCTTGAGTCTATTTTTGTGCCTCAGGTTGGCTTTCCAAAATAAATTATCAGAGTCATTCAGACTTTCTGCATTTTTCTTCCCGAGCGGACTGACATTATTACTTCTATTAAATCTTTACCAAGCTCACAATTTTTTTAATAACGCCGCTGCTGTTCCCACCAACACTGTCGTCACCACCAACTTGTCCACTACCAGCCATCACCGCCAGCACCGCCGCCACTCCCAGCACCACCACCTACCACCAGCACTCCCAGCGCACCAACCTCACTAATAATGAAAGCATATGAATTCACAATTACTGCACCACCATATCTTACACCACCACCACCACTACCACTCCTATAACCACCGTCACCATTACCATCAACCATAGTTCCCTCGAGCCCCCGTTCACTACCACCACCACCACCACTACCACTCCTATAACCACCGTCACCATTACCATCAACCATAGTTCCCTCGAGCCCCCCGTTCACTACCACCACCACCACCACTACTACCAGCACTACTACCAGCACTACTACTACCACCACCACCACTACCACCATCATCACCACTACTACAACCCCTCCCATCACCACTACCACCACCACTACTACCACCACTACCATCACTACCACCATCACCACCACCACTATTACCACCACCATCACCACTACCACCATCACTCCTACCACCACCACCATCACTCCTACCACCACCACCATCACTCCTACCACCACCACCATCACTCCTACCACCACCACCACCACTCCTACCACCACCACCACCACTCCTACCACCACCACCACCACTCCTACCACCACCACTCCTACCACCACCACTATCACTCCTACCACCACCACTATCACTCCTACCACCACCACTATCACTCCTACCACCACCACCACTCCTACCACCACCACCATCACTCCTACCACCACCATCACCACCACCTCTAATACCACCACCCATACTTCCACCATCACCACCACCCCTACTTCCACCATCACCACCACCCCTACCACCACCATCACCACCACCCCTACCACCACCATCACCACCACCCCTACCACCACCATCACCACCACCCCTACCACCACCCCTACCACCACCATCACCACCACCCCTACCACCACCATCACCACCACCCCTACTACCACTATCACCACTACCACCCCTACTACCACTATCACCACTACCACCCTTACTACCACTATCACCACTACCACCCCTACTACCACTATCACCACTACCACCCTTACTACCACTATCACCACCACCCCTACTACCACCACCACCACCTTCGCCGCCGCCTACATAATATATGTGTTCCTTTGAAATTTCGTTGAAAAAGTTCTGACCAGATTTTAGGATAAAATATTCCAATGCCTCGTCTCTTATACTTTGAGTTAAATTGTTCTGTAAATTCCAGCTACGTCAGACGAGGGATTAATTGTTTATAATTATTATTTTGTTCACAATTTTTTTAATATAATTGAAATAAATCTAGTGTTGATGCGAGGAGGAAGATACCGGGGTGGTCGCTTCGATAGTTGTATCACTTAAAATATCTGTATATAACATTGATGCTACTCAGAAAGCACTTCGTTACCTGGGGGAAATAGGGACAGACAGTATTACCTGCGTTACTAGCTTCGTATATTGCATCCAGCGAACTAATGAAGAGAGCGTTGGCAAGGATATGTAACAATTCAACCGCACAGTTTATTGAAGAGGCAGGATGGTGGGATTTCCTTATATAGGTTCTTCAAGCAAGCCAGCCGCTCCTAAAGATCACAGAGTCCCACTGGAACAGCCCCACTGTGGAGACTATCGTCTCAGCAAAGTTCGACAGTGAACTAAAAAGACAGGATATGAGAAAAGGTGAGAAGGCTAAAAGGTCCGTAAGAGCTATGATTATATTGACAATGTATTCAGAAAGACATCAACTGAAACAAAACGTCGACTAAGAATTATTTTAGGAATTATGTATGCATGAGCCGCTTCAACAAGACTACTATCATCTGTGAAGACTGGAAGAGGAATAAATAGTTTTAGCACCTGGGAAGACATAATTACAGTGTGAGAGATACTTAAAGGTCCTGGTAGGTAGATGAGGAAAGACATTTCGAGGGACAATAAAACAGAATTACTGGAGCGTAGATGGACATTAAAGACTCGGATGAGACATAAGGAGGTCACGAAATAATTTTTTTCATCTTCATGGTGTTGGCTAAAGAAGTGATAGTTACACGACGTATATAACTTTGAGAATAAGCATGATACGGCCTACGACGCTTGGAGTGAATAAACCTGAATTGATTAATTTACTTTTTACTACATTCATCTAAAACAGAAATGCCCTAAATTATCACGAATCGATAAAAAACTTCACAAAGAGGAAAATCGTACAATTGACGTCGTGTAGCTCAAGTCTTCCAGTAAAACTATTAATACTCTTTATTTACAATAAATTAAATGTGGAATAAAGTCTTACGAACTACAGACGAGAAGATGAGTCGTTACAGACAAATATTCTGTAACATTTGCCTAGGCAAAGACCGAGTGAGACCTGAAGTATCTTCAGAAAGTACGCTGCTGAGAGTATATAGCCCTATACCGTACTATAATTAAGCCTGGGAATAGTTTGCCGAGCCATAAAGAGAGGGCAACACACTGTGTGTGCCATAGATCGTACTCTTATCACCCGCTGTACAGCCAATCCAGTTGCCGCCTTCTTTATGCCTATAATAACGAGGAATTTATGTAGCGGTTACTCGCTCTCACTGACTGAAAATAGCTGTGGAAGGGAGAAAGGGGAAGGGAAAGCTTGCATATATTTATGTTCTTATTCCATATAGACTTCATAGAATGTGAAGGGGAGTGAGAGATCGCGGTGTGTGTGTGTGTGTCCGTCCGTTCGTCCATACATACGTACGTACTCGCTTAGTTATGGTTGTAGGGGTCGATTTCAGCTCCTGGCCCCACCTCTCGACTACTCACGAACTGTCACACACGCCTGACTTTCTGAACCTTGTCATATCTGAAACAGTATACGCTCTGAGTAAGCCTTATTAAATTTGTACACACTGTATATCAGTGGCATTTCATTCTAACAGGAACGTTAGTAAGACACTATGTGTCGCTGGTGGGCGAAACGTCTTCTCAGTATTATGCCATAGACCGCATATTGTGTCTTATTTACTTGATAAGTAATACACCGGAGACATAGTGTAATACTAGATAATTATACACTATAATTATGTATGTATGATTATATATATATATATATATATATATATATATATATATATATATATATATATATATATATATATATTGGGGAGTAAAACAACATAGATAACAACTCAGAGCTACATGTCAAATACTTCGTCCAACTCCCCGGCAGTGGGCCGCGTGCCCAGAATACTGCAGGCATTTCCCCTCTGGATCGCAACACTGAGTCTCTGAAAGAGGAAGCTGGTCGCCCTGTGGTCCTTGGTTTCTATGATAAGTTTTCCACCCAGCTCCTTGAGAAACTTTAGAGCACACTTGCCCCATGCTCCATGGGTCTCCGACCCTATTGGGATGAAGTTATAGCAAGAGAGAAGATCTTCATATTTGCGGGTCTTCTGGGTCTCCCTGTGGCTGGCAGCTCCACCCCCTTCGGCTAAGGAGTGTGGCAGGTAGGTGTCTGCCAATGTGGCAGCACAGGTGTAGTCCCAAGCAATCTGCTTACCATCCTTCCAGGGTAGCATGGTGGCTCCATCAGGACGCTTTTGACTTCCATCAGACCTCTGCACTTGGGGTTCCCGTTGAGCTGGGCAACGGGCTGTGGCGAGGCTTCTCTTTATGATGTCATTGACCTCCTCATGTCTAGCATACTTCCCTTCTGATGTGTGACACACTAGACCATGAAGTCCGAATTGATCAGCCGTCGCCCTGCCGCAAATACACCTATGTTCGGTGAGTATGGGGGCGGCTAGGCGAAGAGCAACACCAATCCGAATGGCCTGTGGGTCGAGTCGAGTGCCCAGAGAGGAATTGGGAACAGCAAGAAGGAAATCTCCTGAGTGTTGTGCCTTCACCGCTAGAAGACGAGCTTTGTCATATATATATATTTTATATATATATATATATATATATATATATATATATATATATATATAATATATAATATATATGCTAGGAATTCGCAAGAGCAGACGAAATATTCACAAACACTGATCTCTGGCCGACGGAGACTCGAACCTACGAACCTCATGACAAGGTACCAGTGCTTTACCGACCGTACCACACTGGTCCAATACCTTGGCATCCAGCTTTCGCTAGACGTTATTCCAAGGCAGCCAGCTTCAGGCAGGAAGGCTTACAGCTTTTCATCTATCCCTGCATGCATCGCACAACTGAGATTTTCAATACGAATCTCAGACAGGTTACGCAGGCAGACCGACACATTCACAACTGACCTGGCTACCAGACTTCGCTAGACGTTATTCAAGGCACCCAGCTTTCGGCAGGAAGGCACAGTGTTTGTGAATATTTCTGCCGCTCTTGCGAATTCTAGCATTGTAAAAATCTCTAGTTGTGTCGATGCTGCAGGAGGTGATGAGCTGTAAGCCTTCCTGCCTGAAAGCTGGCTGCTTAATAACGTCTGGAAAGCTGGATGCAAGGATGACCAGTGTGGTACGGTCGGTAAAGCACTGCGTACCTTGTCATGAGGTTCGTAGGTTCGACCAGAGATCAGTGTTTGTATATATATATATATATATATATCATCTACCTATTACTGCACGTAAGAGAGACCTTTATTACTGCACGTAAGAGAGACCTTTATTACTGCACGTAAGATAGACCTTTATTACTGCACGTAAGAGACCTTTATTACTGCACGTAAGAGAGACCTTTATTACTGCACGTAAGAGAGACCTTTATTACTGCACGTAAGAAAGACCTTTATTACTGCACGTAAGATAGACCTTTATTACTGCACGTAAGATAGACCTTTATTACTGCACGTAAGAAAGACCTTTATTACTACACGTAAGAGAGACCTTTATTGAGTTGAGCCGAATTCAGAAAGTTTAACTCAAGATGCATAATGAACGAAGTTTTAAAAAAAAAAAAAAATCCATCGCCTCGCCACATAGAAATTTGCATTAAAAGTTTTTGTATTTTTTTCAGCGGCTAGATTGATTGAGGCGTAAATTTAGTATTGGAAATTGGTATTTATATTCACGTGGAAGCGCTAAACCCGTAGGGGTCGTATTAAAAGGAAGGTAAGGGGGTGGAGGGGGTAGAGGAAAGGTCAATATTGAGAGTTGTTACTTATTGAGTTTTTGCTGCTACGCGGAACTCGGCTAATTTATTTTTTTATAGTTGACCTTAATATAATAATTTATAATGATTTAATAATCTTTTATAATAATAATAATAATAATAATATTTTTTATAATAATTATAATAATAATTATATTTTATAATAATTATAATAATAATAATCTTCATAATAATAATTAATAATATGTGATGAAAGATTGGATATCAGATTGGAGGGAGAGAGTATGGAGGAGGTGAATGTATTCAGATATTTGGGAGTGGACATGTCAGCAGATGGGTCTATGAAGGATGAGGTGAATCATAGAATTGATGAGGGGAAAAGGGTGAGTGGAGCACTTTGGAGTCTGTGGAGACAAAGAACTTTGTCCATGAGAGTACAGTTATACCAACACTCTTATATGGGTGTGAAGCATGGGTGATGAATGTTGCAACGAGGAGAAGGCTGGAGGCAGTGGAGATGTCATGTCTGAGGTCAATGTGTGGTGTGAATATAATGCAGAGAATTCGGAGTTTGGAAATTAGAAGGAGGTGCGGGATTACCAAAACTATTATCCAGAGAGCTGAGGAGGGGTTGTTGAGGTGGTTCGGACATGTAGAGAGGATGGAACGAGACAGAATAACTTCGAGAGTGTATAAATCTGTAGTGGAGGGAAGGCGGGGTAGGGGTCGGCCTAGGAAAGGCTGGAGGGAGGGGGTAAAGGAGGTTTTGTGTGCGAGGGGCTTGGACTTCCAGCAAGCATGTGTGAGCGTATTTGATAGGAGTGAATGGAGACAAATGGTTTTTAATACTTGACGTGCTGTTGGAGTGTGAGCAAAGTAACATTTATGAAGGGATTCAGGGAAACTGGCAGGCCTCACTTGAGTCCTGGAGATGGGAAGGACAGTGTCTGCACTCTGAAGGAGGGGTGTTAATGTTGCAGTTTTATAACTGTAGTGTAAAGCACCCCTCTGGCAAGACAGTGATGGAGTGAATGATGATGAAAGTTTTTCTTTTTCGGGCCACCCTGCCTTGGTGGGAATCGGCCGATGTGTTAATAAAAAATAAAATAATAATAATAATAATAATAATATAATCATTATAATAATCACCAAAAAGAACAAAAAAGCATAAACTACTACTACTACTACTACCACTACTACTACTACTACTTCATCATCTACCAGCATTACCACTCCCACCACTCCCTGTCCTCTACTATATATGCTGGCTCCCTCACTCTCTTCCCTATGGGTCACCACACTGAGAAGACCCGGGCCAGGATGTCCTGGCGAGCCTACCTGTACTCTCTTGTGTCTGGTTGACTTGTGAATGGTCCAAGACGGACCTACCTGTACTCTCTTGTGTCTGGGTGACTTGTGAATGGTCCAAGACGGACCGAAACGTCGTAAAAAGCATGTTTTTTGCACTGACTACATTACTGGAACTCCTGCACTGGACACTACCTGCTCATTGGTTATGGCGGCGGACCCGCATTTTCCAACGCCAAATCTTCCTCTCATAAAAATATTTTATGTGGTTAATATCTCGCCAAATAATTTGCGCAATAAAAGCTATTTTTACCTGGGTTTGGATACCTTGCTGGCATGAGCAAAAATATATTTACCGATTTTCCCCGAGCAGCTAAACTCAAAAATTGATCGAGATTGGGTTTAATCAGAGGGAATGGAGGGTAGCTCCAGTTCCTTGGATTAAGTGCCTTTCGGCGGTATCAGGGCGCCCTCCTTGGCAGGTGATGACTGTAGAGCGAAGGGGTGGAGCAGACTGTCACGCTGTTGGAATGAGAGAGTCATTGGTCATGCTGTCAGGACGAGAGAGTGAAAGAGAGAGAGAGAGAGAGAGAGAAGCCAACTGTCTCGCTTTCCAAATTTAGCCAATAAAGTCAACTATCTCGTGGTCTTGCAAAGCGAGACCAGTCATAGGTCACTCTGTCCGCTTACGAGGGTTGACATTCCTCACACTGACAGTCCAGCGGCTACCTGTCTGACTCCTTAATCATCTACCTGTCTATCTGTCTACCTGTCTGACTCCTTAATCATCTACCTGTCTATCTGTCTACCTGTCTGACTCCTTAATCATCTACCTGTCTATCTGTCTACCTGTCTGACTCCTTAATCATCTACCTGTCTATCTGTCTACCTGTCTGACTCCTTAATCATCTACCTGTCTATCTATACTTCACTTGTTTACATTTATTCATAAATATGTTAAATTAAGAATGATCTGAAACCAGTTATCTTACCTGAAAACTTGAGAAAAAAAACCCAGTTGTTGCACTTGTTTTAGAAATGTTGAAATCTAGGACGACTGGATGGAAATTCCAGTGTCTAGATAAGGGTCCGAGTCGAAACGAAACGTCGTCATAGGTTTCCATCTGTGTGCGGGTCATTGGTGTATTATTCAAGCTACGGTATTGTGCCTTTTTTTTTTTTTTATCCTTCAGTACGGAGCACTGACATGTTTGTGTGTACACTGGTGAAGGAGCTAAACCCGTTGAAGTGAGGTGTTCTCCCTGGCTGACACTGTTTGTTGCTACAAGGAACGTAGTTTTTCTACGTCCCAGGAAGACTTGCAGTGAAGATAAACCACTCTGCCTCTTGTTGTTAGATAAGACACATGTGCAACAGTTAGGTATCTTTATATCGAAACGTTTCGCCTACGCAGTAGGCTTCTTCAGTCGATGTATTAATATTGGTAGAATTACCGACAATATGTTAAGTAAAAGGACACAAATGCAACTAATGTGACATTTTACTGTGGCAACGTTTCGCTCTCCAGGAGCTTTTTCAAGCCGGCTTGACAAAGCTCCTGGAGAGCGAAACGTTGCCACAATAAAATGTCACATTAGTTGCATTTGTGTCCTTTCTTCAGTTGAGTACAGAAAACACAATGGTATCTTGGTGGAGAACAGAAAACACCTTGGACAACTTCTACAAGTGAGAATGATGGATTTGAGAGGCATGTGACCTCTCGATGATCACATTCTTGCTTCTACTAGTGACCTACATCTCACCTCCTGACAGTATACAAGGCTCCATACTATCACTTCAACTTCACATTGTTCCAGACTATGGAACAAATACTCTTCTCCAGGCTGAGGGACTGACCACCTCAAAACTACGTCTTTAAGGGTGATGGACTGATTACGTCGTCTTCATATCTCTTCTACTTCTACCAACTTTTCTGTACTCGATTAGTCTGGAATTATTTCTCCTCTGATCGGTTACACTAACGTATGTAACTTTAATATTTGTAGTAATTTCTAGCGCTTGATTCACTTTATTAAGCTTCCTGTTTATCAATTTAGTAATGTCATTGCGATAAGACCGTAACAGCTGGTAATAAGATACTTGTGGAGCACACGTTGGCTACTTAAGTCTGGACGCTCCACTACTTTGTCCTGATCGAGGTTTAGCTAAGAAGAAACATATGGGTTTAGGCAACCTTAAGTCCCTGATTAATGAGGCTTCTTTGGTGCTGGTGAAGATCTCTTGTTCCAAGGAATGAGATATTCTCTCCCTTTGCATGGATCAAGCTTCATTGCCTCTCATTCCCCTGGCGGAGGATGACTTCCGTGTGAATATAATAATAAAATGTGTATAGCTTATCCCGTAGCTGAATCATTTTATAAGAGTTTGAATCGTGCGCTGAAATGTAGTGTAAATAATTCAATAAGAACTGTAAAATAACATTGTTTAGAGTAGAAGATGCTATAAGACTGGCTGGCAAATATGTCGATCGCGACTACCAATAGACCGTTGAGCAGGTTATAATAGTCGCAGTGTTGTTATTGATCAATACCACTCGCTCGTGGGTACAATAATATATATATATATATATATATATAAAGTTGTAGGGCAAGGAGGAATAACATCTTGTAGGAGTGTGGAAGAGCCAGTTGTGGGTGTAGGGGAAGTTCGTGAGGCAGTGGGTAGAATGAAAGGGGGTAAGGCAGCTGGGATTGATGGGATAAAGATAGAAATGTTAAAAGCAGGTGGGGATATAGTTTTGGAGTGGTTAGTGCTATTATTTAATAAATGTATGGAAGAGGGTAAGGTACCTAGGGATTGGCAGAGAGCGTGTATTGTTCCTTTGTATAAAGGCAAAGGGGACAAAAGAGAGTGCAAAAATTATAGGGGAATAAGTCTGTTGAGTGTACCTGGTAAAGTGTATCTTAGAGTTATTATTGAAAGAATTAAGAGTAAGACAGAAAGTAGGATAGCAGATGAACAAGGGGGCTTTAGGAAAGGTAGGGGGTGTGTAGACCAAGTGTTTACAGTGAAACATATAGGTGAACAGTATTTGGATAAGGGTAAAGATGTTTTTGTGGCATTTATGGATTTGGAAAAGGCGTATGATAGGGTAGATAGGGGGGCAATGTGGCAGATGTTGCAGGTGTATGGAATAGGAGGAAGGTTACTGAAAGCAGTAAAGAGTTTTTATGAGGATAGTGAGGCTCAGGTTAGAGTGTGTAGGAGGGAAGGGACTATTTCCCAGTAAAAGTGGGCCTTAGACAAGGATGTGTGATGTCACCGTGGTTGTTCAATATATTTATAGATGGGGTTGTAAGAGAAGTGAATGCGAGGGTCTTGGCAAGAGGTGTTGGGCTAAAAGATAAAGAAGCAAATACAAAGTGGGAGTTGTCACAGTTGCTTTTTGCTGATGACACTGTGCTTTGGGAGATTCTGAAGAGAAGTTGCAGAGGTTGGTGGATGAATTTGGTAGGGTGTGTAAAAGAAGAAAATTGAAAGTGAATATAGGAAAGAGTAAGGTGATGAGGATAACAAAAGAATAGGTGACGAAAGATTGGATATCAGATTGGAGGGAGAGAGTATGGAGGAGGTGAATGTATTCAGATATTTGGGAGTGGACATGTCGGCGGATGGGTCTATGAAGGATGAGGTGAATCATAGAATTGATGAGGGGAAAAGGGTGAGTGGAGCACTTCGGAGTCTGTGGAGACAAAGAACCTTGTCCATGGAAGTAAAGAGGGAATGTATGACAGTATAGTTATACCAACGCTCTTATATGGGTGTGAAGCATGGGTGATGAATGTTGCAACGAGGAGAAGGCTGGAGGCAGTGGAAATGTCATGTCTGAGGTCAATGTGTGGTGTGAATATAATGCAGAGAATTCGGAGTTTGGAAATTAGGAGGAGGTGCGGGATTACCAAAACGATTGTCCAGAGAGCTGAGGAGGAGGGTTGTTGAGGTGGTTTGGACATGTAGAGAGAATGGAACGAGACAGAGTGACTTCGAGAGTGTATAAATCTGTAGTGGAGGGAAGGCGGGGTAGGGGTCGGCCTAGGAAAGGTTGGAGGAGGGGTAAAGGAAGTTTTGTGTGCGAGGGCTTGGACTTCCAGCAAGCATGTGTGAGCGTATTTGATAGGAGTGAATGGAGGCATATGTTTTTAATACTTGACGTGCTGTTGGAGTGTGAGCAAAGTAACATTTATGAAGGGATTCAGGGAAACCGGCAGGCCGGACTTGAGTTCTGGAGATGGGAAGTACAGTGCCGGCACTCTGAAGGAGGAGTGTTAATGTTGCAGTTTTATAACTGTAGTGTAAAGCACCCCTCTGGCAAGACAGTGATGGAGTGAATGATGATGAAAGTTTTTCTTTTTCGGGCCACCCTGCCTTGGTGGAATCGGCCGATGTGTTAAAAAAAAAAAAAAAATATATATATATATATATATATATATATATATATATATATATTATATATATATATATATATATATATATATATATTTATATATATATATACATTTACATTCCGGTAAGTACTGGTTTTCAGAAAGAGTTGTTAATACGTGAAGTCTTCCGAGTAGGGTAATCGAGGCTAGGACCTTAGGTAACTTTAAAAAAAGAGATTGGACAAATTTCTGAGTGGGAGGGCTGGGTTTGATTGGTGTCGTGGGTACGGGAGTAAATTTTCGGGTAGCTTTGGGAAGGGGTGGTTTTGATGAGTACCTGCCTTGTATGGGCCAGTAGGCCTTCTGCAGTGTCCCTCCATTCTTATGTTCTTATGAGTCAAATACTGCAAGCCTTTCTGTCTCCGCCAATGGAGGTTGGCAGTTGAAAAAGACTGGGCCGAAGTTGATCTTATGAAGAGATCTATGAAAGCAGTTGATCCCGTCTCACTAAAGTATGGCCACTTTTATATGATCTCTTACAAACGCACTGGATCCTAATTATTTGTTCCAGTTTATTAAAGCAGAAGTGTGAGAGGTGTTAAGCCAATACACTGTAAAGAAAAATATATTAAGAAATGTAGACATTTCTTTGGTGAGCTGGAGTGTGCCAACATTCTTGGTAAGCTGTTATATCAATAAACTCTTGTTAGCTGGAGTCTACCAATATTCTTTGTTGAGCTGGAGTCTGCCAATATTCTTTAAAAAGGACAGAAAGAATACAGGATGAAATGCGCCTAGGACGACAGAGTGACAGGGAACAGAGGGGAAAGTAGAGGTTAGGTTAGGTAAGATTCGTCAGGAAACAGGACAAGTGTTTCCTGACGCGGGTCTTAGTCATATGATGACCCCGCAGCTGGCGCTTCTACTCAGCAAATCTAGGCCTTCCGCTTTCTTACCAGCCCACCCCTTTAAAAATTAAACTCACAATTATAACCATTTGCTAATATTAGTAGAACTTTATGCTGGAGAAGACTGGGAGAGGTTGGAGAAAATAAAATGAAGTGAATTCGAAAAGAATTTAGTTAAAGAAATAATAATTTTCACAAATATATGCAACGAACATGATTGTTAATAACACTAATGATTTTGTTTGATAATAATAATGATAACAGATTACGATGAGGGCGAGGGGTAATCATCGTGATAATGATAGTAATTAAAACAGTCGCCCGAAATCCGTGGAGCAAAGGTACAACTTTCATCTGGGAGTAAAGTGACTAGAGTGTTCAGCTTGAAGGTTCTCCCAGCTAGAAGAGCATGAAAGGTCAATTGACCCGAATAACAAGAAGGAAGCTGTTGCCTACTCATCCGTGAAGGTCACACCTATGTAACATTAACGGTGACCTTATCCTACGCTGATAATTAAAGGTCAAAGTGCCAATGCACAAGGGAGACTTGCACCAAAAAAAATCTTATTGTGTGATATTTGACAGGCGCTCAATGATGACTGGATGCGAGGGAAAGAGAGACAGAGAGAGAGAGTGACAGAAAGACAGTGATAGACGCTTATCGTTGCAAACGAATAATCCGTGGGAAAGTCTTCTCCGAAAGGTGCAGTCGTTAACAACACAACCGTACAACCACGTCAAGGAGAGCGCCTTCATGTTGATGAAGGGCCCATTTTCTAGGCGCTCTAGGACCCCTGGGAACTTAGAGCTTCCACCAGGAAATATATTAATAACAAGTTTACTCAAAGATATACCTGCGCTAACACCCTGCCCCATCCAGTAGCAAGATGGAGAGTGTCAGGGAGAAATGATGACATTACATGAAGTGGATCACAAGCGACGATGGACGGGAATTACTAAGGACGTGGCCGGGGTTCTGAGATCACTCCCGGCTCGTGTAGGAAGCACCCCAAATGTGCCTTGAGAGTCACGTATAGTGGTAGCATGCCAGGAGATCTCGGACCTCCAGATAGGTTCCGCCTCTCAGACCTCCAGGTAGGCTATCCCTCTCAGATCTCCAAGTATTCTCCACCTCTGAAAACCTCCACTTAATCTCCACCTCTCAGTTACACTCTACCTCTTTGGCCTCCAGGTACGCTCCACCCTTCCAGGCCTCTGGATGCAATGATAGCATGGGATTTTCTGTCATTTATTTCACGTCACTGAAATTATCAGTACATACACACACTGTAAGTAGGTAGGATGTTACAATTTACACCTCTCCCTGTGCTCGCTGTTGGAGAGTTGTGATTGGCTGTCCGCATTTCCAAACTGCTTAGCTAACTACCGGCTTTCTTGTTTGTGTCAGGCAGTACCTGGCTCCGTCGCTGGAGTAAGCACGGGCTAATCACGTGATCGCACCTGTTGTTGGGGCTGCAGACCCTATTCCCCCTCTCTCTCTCTCTCTCTCTCTCTCTCTTACGAGAAGCATCTCTCTTGTAGCTCTCGTGTCTCTGGTTCTTTGTTTGTGATTTAGACACTTTTTTTTTTCGTTGGAGAGCCGAAACATACTTCTTTTAACTTCGTATAACTCACTCAAAGAGCATTGTTCAGACTTAATCATTTTTGACGTTTTGCAGAGGTTGTGTGTCATGTATACACTCTGTTCAACCCTGGTCCCAAGCTAAAGCTTCTGATCTACTTTATTTTGGCATCTACGCGCTGTCGTAGTCGGGGATTTAGTTATGCTGAACTTAGATTCAGTATTAAGGGAGTTTTATGCCTTTTATGGAGGATCTGCTGAAGGTCTCCAGTTAGGGTCGATTTTTGCCTCCTTGTCTCTACCTGACGCTGTGTTGCTGCTGCATTGTACATTATTGCTGTTTGGCAAATGGTTCATCGTATTGTTTTAGCAAGCTGTTTGATTGTCTTGTTATTCGATAAGATAGATTATTTATGGACTTGTTGTCAGTCACTGTTATTATGCCGAAGAGAGGGAAAGTCGAGTCTTACTGAGACATAATGAGCACTTTGAGCACACACATTCTCACATACACTTGTACATTGTTATATATTTCACTTGAGTATAACTCGTCATAGCTACGTACCAGATGGTACTTAAGAGTCGTACTGGTACGAACTGTGCCCTCAGCACTATACTACTATATGCACAATTTAACAATGCAATTAATTTATACACAAGTAATAATCCAAGAGAAGTATAGGAGCTTATATCCTAAATTATATCAAACTTATTTACATTGATATTGTCCACCTAGACACCTTTGTTATTAAAGATCTCAAATTTTAGTTCGTTAGTTTGTGTTCTTCCAGTTGTGATTCCAAAGCGCTATTAAAATTTATCTTAATTTTAAAGGATAAATGGACTAGAATACTGACAAACTATTACAAAACCAGAAACAGGCTAGATGCCAGAGGGGGATCAATAAGTTGACTTAGTATTCTCTGGAGATGACTATACATCATGGATATCGCATTTTCTAACACACACACATATCTACCTGGTGTCACTTCTGGAGGTCACCTCCCACGCGGTCCTGCCCCAGACCAGACCTTCTGGTCTGGGGCCGATCAAATTATTCGATCAAATTGTTTGTTCCCATCACCCGCAGTCCAACGTATGCAACACAACCCAGCTGAAGCGTTGTGACCCCTTAACACTTACTGAGTTCCCTCTGTCTACTCATCACTCCACTCCTTTTGACTGGAGGTATCCTGCATCGCTCGTCAAGCCTCTTGTGTTCGTATGTATTTATTTCAGTGAGTAGGTTTGGGACCATTCCCTCTAAGGAATACAGTTCTATGGACTTCAGTCGCTCCAAGTAATTTAGGTGTTTCACTGAGTTTATGTGAATTGTGAAGGTTCTCTCTACATTCTCCAGCTCAGCAATTTCTCCTGCTTTGAAGGGAGGCGTTGGTACACAGTAATTTTCCACCCTAGAGAGAACGATTGACCTGAAGAGTATCATAATTATCTTGATATCTCTTGTTCTGAAGGTTCTAGTTGTCCAACCTAGCATATTACTTAGTTATGATAATAACATTTTTATTGAACGCATGATCTGACATCATAACCCCCAGGTCTCTCACATTTGACTTAAGGATATTGCTTTTATTTCCTCCATTCTTCCTCAGTGAGCATCACACTGTTGTCGGTATCCCATTGGAAGACTTGGTTTATACCAGCTTGAAGGCTCGCTATAGCAGCCCCCGATTTCAATGTGCTCACTATTATTCTTTGAGTTTTATTTGTCAAGAAGATAAATATCCCTATGTCCTCCTTCTGTGTTATTCCTTTCGCACGCATTTTGTCCAGTTACCCCGTGGTCGCACTTGTCGAAGGCTTTTACAAAGTCAATGTCCACAACATCTGCATTTTGCTTGCCTTTAAGTGTGTCCAAGACTATGTCGTAATGGTCTAGCATTTGCGAAAGGCAAAAGTCTCATTCATGATGAACTCATTAGGTCGTCAATCTCTAGGACGATTAGTGACTCACTGAACACTAATACCGGTTCTCAAATATGTCCTTCATTTCTTTGCTGTCGTCACTTTATGTCCCGTTGTACTCTAATCAGTGGCCCGATACTAGATGGTGCTGACCTGGATTTTGCATATGAGAAGAAGTATTTTGGATTTCTCTCCAGTTCACTCAGTTTCACATAAACACACGCGCACCCTCAAACAAACATCTCCAAACAGGCAAACAAAAAAAAAACCCACTAAGAGAAACAAACCTAAACATCAGTCAGAATACATTCAGAAACTTCAGGCTCTCAGAAGGCCACTGAAGCATGCACTCTGCCTCTCTCGTCCAGTCAGGCGAGTAATACCTTCAAGGAAACTCATGAACTGCACAGCCAGTCTGTAGCAAGACCAACACACACACACACACACACACACACACACACACACACACACACACACACGGGCGGCTGGCAAACCTAAGAATAGCGTTCCAATACCTCACTAAGGAATCATTCAAGACCCTGTGCACCTTATACGTCAGGCCCATACTGGAGTATGCAGCACCAGTTTGGAACCCACACCTGGTCAAGCACGTCAAGAAATTAGAGAAAGTGCAAAGGTTTGCAACAAGACTAGTCCCAGAGCTAAGGAGATTGTCCTACGAAGAAAGGTTAAGGGAAATCGGCCTGACGACACTAGAGGACAGGAGGGTTAGGGGAGACATGATAACGACATATAAAATACTGCGAGGAATAGATAAGGTGGACAGAGGCAAGATGTTCCAGAGAGGGGACACAGAAACAAGGGGTCACAATTGGAAGTTGAAGACTCCTATGAGTCAAAGGGATGTTAGGAAGTATTTCTTCAGTCATAGAGTTGTCAGGAAGTGGAATAGCCTAGAAAGCGACGTAGTGGAGGCGGGAACCATACATAGTTTTAAGACGAGGTTTGATAAAGCTCATGGAGCAGGGAGAGAGAGGACCTAGTAGCAATCAGTGAAGAGGCGGGGCCAGGAGCTATGAATCGACCCCTGCAACCACAAATAGGTGAGTACAAATAGGTGAGTACACACACACAAAATAGGCAAACACGATTTCCAAAATGACAGGTCAACGGGAGGTCAGGGACGGTCACTGGGTCACCCCAAAACAGACATTGAGTGACTAATTAGGACAAGTTAAGGTTATTAATAACGTGGAAGGAAAAGAAGCACAGCACCTCTACACCATTTAATTGAATCAAGCCAGCTGTGATAAACGTACGACTACTGGTTAGCAGAAATCTGAAGCTAAGGCAACAGGGACATGTGCTCTCACACCTGCACACCAAAATTACGACTTGTAAACACAAGAGGCTTGGCACACGGTGCTGGATACCTTCCATGAAAAGCAGGGAAGCGATGAGTGCATTGAGAGGGAACTCAGTAAGTGTTAAGGGACCGCGACCCTTCAGCATCCTCCCTTCAGAAGGGAACTCAACAGATTCTTCAAAACAGTTCCCGATCAGCCGGGTTGTGGTGCATTCGTTGGACCGAGAGCGGCGGATAGTAAATGCTTGATTGATCAGGCCGCCAGCAACCAGAAGGCTTGATGTGGGACCAGGCCGCGGGGGCGGTGACCCCCGGAAGCGACTCTAGGTAAACGAAGCTAACAGACTCCTTGTTTTCATAATGAGAAGTGTAAAGTAAGACCCCAAACTTATATTACAACTCTATAATTGGTAAAGCCTTATTTAAATTATACTGCAAAGATCTGAAGGATACAAACTACAATGTGACTGGAACAATTCACACACAATAAAATATTAAGAGAAAGTTAAGACTTGGTCTCGGACCATCATGGACCACTGTCAAGTTAACTCCGGTTTCACAAATGTATGTTTTTTAATTGACATAATCTGCTCCAGATAACAGAATGAACATTTCATTTTATGTTTCTCTATGGTTCTCTTCTGCTTCCTTCCCTTTTTTTTCCTCTTCGGTTTTCTTTTCCCTCACAATTAACCATCAGTTTCAGCAGCATATACTACGATAAATATTTTATTTCTGCCCTTTCACCCACAGCACTCTGGCAGCTTCCTGTATCCCTTTCTTCAAGGTACGTCTCCTTTTTTTCTCTCGTCCTTTTCATCATCTAGTGAAGAATATTGAGATAAACAGTTTAACAACCTATGTGATATGTCATGGACTCGTGTTAATGAAAATAAGGTACCAGACATATTAAACAAATATCCTGCATTTGCTTACAACAGATAACACAACTGTACTCCTACATAAAAACCTAAGTCTAGTTCTTAATTAGTCTCTAATCATTAGGACCAGTCTGCACAAAATGCACCGCTTTCTTTTGTGCCTAAAATACTTTTTTATATGTCAACTACATCTTGCTTACTGCAAAAAAGAAATTAATCTGTATTGTAATGCAGATATAAATCCTGAGGTCGCCCTGTTGACTCCCTCTATGGGGCCTAATTCCTAGGCCTTGTGTGTATCCATACGTTCTTGCGCCACCCTCCACGGAATGGGGGATGAGATGGATAATAAACTAGCTGCTTCTGCAGCAAAATATAAAATTTATCATCCTCTAGTCTATACTCTCTCTTTTACCTGTTTCCTCTGCCTTCCTGACCCCTCTACCTTCTTTCCTCCCTCCCCCTCCGTTGTCATCCCCTCCTCCGGCCTCCCCTCCGACCCTCCACGTCCCTCTATCCTCCAATATTCCTTCAACGTCCCAGAATTTTATGGCACATGACAAGTCATTAATATCCATGAGAGGGCTGGGCAAGTGGCTGCAGGGACACCCTCACCATCTTCACTGACCCTCTCTCTCTCTCTCTCTCTTTCTCTCTCTCTCTCTCTCTCTCTCTCTCTCTCTCTCTCTCTCTCCCTTCACCCTCTCCCTCACCCTCTCTCTCTCTCGCTCTCTCTATACTATCTATCTTTCTTTTATACCCCTTGAAACGCATGCTAGAAAGATATATCATAATTTACCCCCGGAAAATCCTAGAGGGACTGGTCCCAGATCTTCACTCACACACCAATCCCTACGAAAACAAAAGGCTTGGCAGATGGTGCAATATACGTCCAGTGAAAAGCAGGGATATCATAAGAACATAAGAATGGAGGAACACTGCAGAAGGCCCACCGGCCCATACAAGGCAAGTCCTTATCAAAACCACCACTACCTAAGAATTTACTCCCGTACTCACTACACTTAATCAAACCCAGCCCCTCCCACTCATATATTTGTCCAATCTCTTTTTAAAGCCACTCAAGGTCCTAGCCTCTATCACCCTACTCGGAAGATTGTTCCACGCATCTACAACTCTGTTCGAAAACCAGTACTTGCCTATGTCCTTTCTAAATCTAAATTTATCCAATTTAAATCCGTTATTTCTGGTTCTTACATGGTTCGATATCCTCAGTATTTTATTAATATCTCCTTTGTTTATGCGCATCATCCACTTGTACACCTCGATGATATCTCCCCTCATTCTACGTCTCTCCAGAGAGTGGAGATTCAACGCTCTAAGTTAGGTTGCATTTGTGTCCTTTTACTTAACAAGTCTATCTTCATACGGGAGATTTCTTATACTGTAAATCATTTTTGTCATTCTTCTCTGTATGTTCTCCAACGAATCTATATCCATTCTGTAGTAAGGAGACCAAAACTGAGCTGCATAATCCAAATGAGGTCTCACTAGTGATGTATAGAGCTGTAAAATAACTTTTGGACTTCTGTTGCTTATACTTCTTGAAATAAATCCTAGTAATCTGTTAGCCTTATTGCGCACACTTAGGCACTGTTGTCTTGGCTTTAGATTTCTGCTTACCATGACTCTCAAGTCTTTTTCACATTCTGTATGATCAAGCTCTACTTCACCTAATTTATAAATTCGAGGGATATTTTCATTACCAAGGACTAGCACCTTACACTTGTCCACATTGAACTTCATCTGCCACTTTTCAGACCAAGACATTAATTTGTCCAAATCCTCCTGGAGTTCACTGGTATCCTCCTCAGAATGAATTATACGGCCTATCTTTGTATCATCAGCAAATTTACTCATGTCACTTGCAATTCCTTCATCAAGGTCATTTATGTAAATTATGAACAACAATGGGCCTAAAACTGATCCTTGTGGAACGCCACTAGTGACTAATCCCCATTCAGATTTGATCCCATTAATGGAAACTCTGCTTTCTATTGGTAAGCCATGCCTCTATTTATGCTAGAACTTTACCTCCTATACCATGAGCTGCCACCTTTCTTAAGAGTCTCTTGTGAGGTACTCTATCGAAGGCCTTACTGAAATCCAAGTAAACTATATCATATTCTTTATCACTGTCTACTGCCTCAAATGTTTTATTGAAAAACGTCAGTAAATTTGTCAGGCAGGAACGACCTCTCGTGAACCCATGCTGAGATTCATTAATCAAATTATGTTCTTCAAGGTGACTTCTAATAATATCAGCTATAATTGATTCTAATAATTTGCCTACTATAGACGTGAGGCTTATTGGACGGTAATTTGATGGAATTGACTTATCCCCTGATTTGAATATAGGAACTACATTAGCTATCTTCCACATCTCTGGCACAACACCAGTTAGGATGGACGTATTAAACACATTCGTTAATGGCTGACTAAGTTCCATCTTGCATTCTTTAAGTACCCTGGAAAACAACTCGTCGGGTCCCGGGGACTTATTTTGCTTCAGTTTATCTATCTGTTTGATAACCATATCCCTCGTGACAGTAATATTAGTTAATTTGAATTCTTCAGGAACTGAATAATTGTTAATTTCTGGAATCTCATTTACGTCTTCTTGTGTAAAGACTGACAAAAAATAGTCATTAAATAGAGAACACATTTCCAGTTCGTTATCCTTCAGCTGTCCATTCCCAATTTTCAGAGGTCCTACCTTTTCCCTCACCTTCGTCCTATACATTTGAAAGAACCCTTTTGGATTAGTCTTTGATTCATTAGCAACCTTAATCTCATAGTCACGTTTAGCCTTTCTAATCCTCTTTTTTACTTCTCTTTTCAACTGAACATATTGGTCAATAAGGTTAACATCTCTTTTGATGCTCCTATAAATTCCTCTTTTCTCCCCTAATAGATGTTTTAGCCTCCTGTTAATCCATTTGGGATCGTTATTATTTGACCTAAATTCTCTCTGGGGAATAAACATACTCTGTGCACGTTGTACATTATTAAGAAAAAATTCATAAACGCAGATCCCATCGTAATCGTTAGCTAGATTACCCCAGTCGAGATTAGACAGGTGTTCCCTAAGTCCAATATAATCGGCAGAACGAAAATCAGGAACTTTTACCGTATTATCCCTATTCTCGTATTCCCAGGTAATATTAAAAGTAATGGATTTGTGATCACTAGCTCCAAGCTCTTCAGTGATCTCCAGATTATTTACAAGGGTTTCTTTATTTGACAAGACTAGGTCGAGCAAATTATTACCTCTGGTAGGCTCAGTCACACACTGCTTCAGAAAACAGTCCTGAACTACTTCCATAAAGTCACTGGACTCCAGATTACCGGTCAAAGAGGTCCAGTCAATTTGACTAAAGTTAAAATCCCCTACTATCACTACGTTATTGTGTCTAGAAGCCCTAACAATTTCGTCCCAAAGAAGTCTCCCTCTATCATGATCCAAGCCTGGAGGTCGGTATATTACACCTAGAATCAGTTTTTCTTGACCTTCTAGAAACTCTACCCAAACAGATTCTGTTAATGATCCATCTATTTTTATGCCTGTTTTTATACAGCAATTTATATTTTCTTGTACATATAATGCAACTCCACCCCCTTTCCCATTACATATATCTATCTACATGGAACAACTTAAACCCCTGAATATGACACTCAGCAATCATATCCCGACTCTTTGTATTATACCATGTTTCAGTTATTGCAATGACATCAAAGTTCCCAGCACATGCTACCAAACGTAATTCGTTAATTTTATTTCTGGCGCTTCGACAGTTAGTATAAAATACATTGATATGTATCTTCTTTTGAACCTTTTTCAGCTTTTGTTTTAAACAATTTATGTTACTGTCATTACCCTGTGTTACTCGATTACTGTTATTGTTAAGATTTATGATATCAAAGCCTGAATCAATATTTTGGCCCTCATTATTTACCATTCATAAACCCATACCTCTAACTAATCCTAGTTTAAAGCCCTAACAACATCCTCAACTGAGCTAGCGAGAAATCCTACACCTTCCCTAGATAAGTGAACCCCATCCCTGGAATACATGTCATTTCGGCCATAGAAGTGGTCCCAGTTGTCAATGAATGGGACTGCATTATCCTTACAGTGTTTGTCCAGCCAGCAATTTATACCAATCGCTCTGGACAGCCATTCATTTCCAACACTCCTTCTTGGCAAAATGCCACATATAACAGGGCGCCCCCCCTTCTTCCTAATTATGTCTATTGCTGTCCTGTACCTTCTAACTAAATCCTCACTTCTACGCTTGCCTACATCATTGCCTCCAGCACTGAGGCAGATAATAGGATTGATCCCATTACCGTTCATGTTGTTGTCAAGCCGGCTAACAATATCCTCCATCCCAGCCCCAGGAAAGCAAACCCTCTGTCTCCTACTCCTATCCTTCAAGCAGAATGCCCTATCCATATACCTAACCTGGCTATCCCCAACAACAACAATGTTTTTACCTTCCTTGGTGTCATGAGTATATTGAGAGACAACCCAATAAGTGTAAGGTGTTTAAGACTATTCAACAGCCTCCCATCATACACAAAGGGAGGGGAGTTTACCAATAGAACCTCTAGCTGTCTTCAAGAAGAAACTAGACAGGTTCCTAGAATCAGTTTCCGATGAGCCGGGTAAGATGCGTGCGGCCAGCAGTAACAGCCTGGTTGATGAGACTCTGATGCACCTGGAGGCCTAGTCATGGACCGGGCCACGAGGGCGGTGACCCCTCGAAATACCCTTCAGGTAAGGCTGTCTGACACAGCAACATCTTGGTATTTTAATACAGGGATTTCTTCGCTTGCCTATTCCTTGGGCACGACCTACTTCCACATTGGACAAATGTGACACCTCCTACAACTGCTGCACCTCTCCTGTCTACAGTATATAAGCTTCCTCTACGCACATATGATGTATTCTATTCAAGATTGATGGACTGACAACATTGACTCAAGATTGAGGGACTGACCACCTCAAACTCCTCCTGTTCTTCACGATTCTCCTTTGTATGGACTGATGAAGTCACTGTGTGGCGAAACGTTTCCTCATTAAAGATACCCAACTGTTGCATGTGTGTCTAATTTACCTAGAACGTTGTCCTTGAAGATCCAGGCACAAAAGCAGGTACAAGCAGAGGTACAGCACAAGTACTGGTACACTCAGTACAGGTACACTCAGTATAAGTACACTCAGTACATGTACACTCAGTAAAAGTACACTCAGTACAGGTACACTCAGTACAGGTACACTCAGTATAGGTACACTCAGTATAGGTACACTCAGTACAGGCACACTCAGTACAGGTACACTCAGTACAGGTACACTCAGTACAGGTACACTCAGTACAGGTACAGATATAGCCATGTATACAGTAGAGGTTAGAGGCGCAATTAAAGGCAGAGGTGCGTTTACAACTGTAAGTACATTACTTCATGATACTCTACTTCTTGTAGAGGTAAAGAAGGTCCCAGACATACCGAAGTCTTCTTCAGTTACTGGCCAGACCCAACGAATCTTAACCTGACTGACAACACGCTCACGTATATTTCTAACAGACATAACGGTACAATAACATTTTTTCAGCAGCAGTATAATGGCAATGAATAGTTTTAGGGGGACACGTTTCAGGGGAAGAAATGCAGGGTATTAGGTCACGTTTCAGGACAGTGAACGGAATTAGGTCACTCGTTTTACACAGAGAGAATTGAGGTATATCTTCATTTCGCTCTCGCCTAAATTGCAGAGTAATTGGCCATTTCAATGTTATCAACTCTGATGAGATAATCCTTGCAAGTCTGCTCTGCATCATTTGGCTGATTAAACATTGTGCCTCTGGGGCAGACTTAATCATCTCCGTGACGAAGTCATTTCTCTGCTGCCCTTGACGCTCCTTCATTCTTTACATCCAGTCGTATTGCGTTTACTTTGAATAGCCTGCTTTTGTGATAGTGTGTGTGTGTGTGTATATGTGTATGTGTGGGGGGTTGTATGTGCACCTGTGCGTTGTCTTATAATTGGTTGATTTTCAACTCTTGGATCTGCCTTTTAAACTTTAATTGGCCGATATTACTGGTCTTTGGCCTCATGGACACTATGGGATTGTAAGAATTTGCTCTAAGTTATTATGCTTTATAAATTATATATTTTACGGAACCTAAACAAAAAATTTTTGGGTAACTCTTCAGTCACAAAGTAAATAATTCAGTGAGAGTAACAAAAGAAAGAAGAAGAGGGTCTGTCATTATATCACAGGAAGAAGAAGAGGGTCTGTCATTATATCACAGGAAGAAGAAGAGGGTCTGTCATTATATCACAGGAAGAAGAGGGTCTGTCATTATGTCACAGGAAGAAGAAGAGGGTCTGTCATTATGTCACAGGAAGAAGAAGAAGTGTCCGTCATTCTGGGTCAGAGAATAACTATAAATGACGCAGGAATTTGAAGATAAGGAGGTGAAGAAAGTGACCAGTGGTGCTTCCTCTGGGTACCATGCTAAGATCTACACTTTAAGCAACCTTATAGAATTAAAAATAGGTTACAGGGTATGTACATGGATTATTATAATCATGGGGGAGCGCTAAACCTGTAGGATTATACATCGCATGTGTGTGGGGGGGGAATGGAAGGTATTCAGGCTCAATTCAGAGAACTGGAGCATAGATCCAATTCCCTAGATCAAGAGCCCCTCACCAGCGTCAAGGAACCTCCCTTGAGGGGAATATGTATGTGGGGGGGGGGGTCATGTTTATCTTTCTTGCCAGTTTAAAAAGAATACACGAGTGGTTGGTTCTGTATGTTGTACCCTCAACATAATTATCACGGGAATTAGAGGCATCACGACTAATTCAGCACTTCGACTAAGAATGTTAAAAATCCTACTTGTGTCAGTAAGTTAATTAAGTTAGGAATGGGAGGATATTTAACAGTAGAGCAGGTGAGAGCAGCAGCCGTGAGTAACTCAGCCAAGTTTAGGAATAATCAAACGTAACTTTGACTGCAAGAATAGAAAATTGCCAAGAAGCTTTACAAATCCCTTGTCCCTCCAAACTTATCGTGGACAAGCAGAGAGGTAGCGCTTACAGGACAGTAATGTAGTCCTATATCCCTGTATGTGCGTGTGTCGTTCACTGCAAGCAATGATGGAGGCCTCACTTTCCGTCCTGTATTTCGCCGCCATGTTTCTGACCAGTGGATCGAGAAAATGCGACTGAGAAAATATTTTGTCAAAATTTCCACATCTCACAAGGGCAGGAAAAAAAAAAAAACTTTGCTATAACCACGCTGGTTGAAGTCTTTCCATACACTACGTCCGTTGCCGGTCGCAGTTCCTGGACCTGACTTAGATCAAGTGATTTGGGTTAGTTGCCCTGTGTGTGTTGTATTCCGTATCTTTTTCATATTTTTCTTTTAATTCCGTGTCCAGCCATATCTAAGTTATATTGCCACGATGAGACTTAAAAAAGTCGGCAGTCATCTGTGTACTTATTTACTGTTAGGTGAACAGTGGCAACAGGTGTAAGGAGAGTAAGTAAAAGTAAGTTAATTAGCAAGAGTAAACAAGTAAGTAAAAGTAACCAAGTAAGTAAAACTAAGTGACCCAACATCTACTCCCGAGTCCTTCACTTGTGAGCCTGAGATGCTACCACTGAGCCCTGACTCACCTCCATGGCGACCTCACTGGCCATACTCTCGTGTCAATATACGCCAATTTAAAGAAGCATTTAAAAAAGAAGTTTATAAATTTTATATATAGATATATATATATATATATATATATATATATATATATGTCGTGCCGATTAGGTAAAACTTGCGATTTTGGCTTAAATAGCAACGCTCTTCTTGCCATATAAGACAAACGAAAATTTGTGTATGCAATAATTCCGCAAAAATCGTTCTGAACCTAAAGAAAAAAATATATTTCATTGTGTTTGTTTATTATTAAATTAATGTTAAAGTATCTAAAATATATTTAGTTGGGTTAGGCTAAAATAAATTGCGCTTGTTATAATAAGGTTAGGTAGGTTTTCAAAGTTTCTCTTAGTACAAAATTAAATTTTTTTACATTAACATAAATGAAAAAAATATATCTTTAAAAGTATAAGAGAAATTTTTAGAAAGGACTTAATTTTAAAGGAGTTCTTGCTAATTGACCAGTTTTACCTAATCGGCACGACATATATATATATATATATATATTTTATATATATATATATATATATATATATATATATAATTATATATATAGAGAGAGAGAGAGAAAAAAATAGATAATACTAAGAAATCCGATATTAATAATATGGTATTTTCATAAAATTTTAAACGCTGGCTGCGACCTTTATAATTAAAATTTTTCCAAGTACTCCCAAGTATATATAAATTCTCATAGGTAAATAAAAGTTTTCATAAGTGCTCTTAAATGCTGCCAAATATTCCTAAGTACTCCTAAATGCTCACGAGTACATGTACTTGGAAATACTTATACGAACTCCTAAGTTCTGACGAGTACTAAACACTTCAAAAAACTCCTAAGTACTTCCTAGTAGTCCTAAGTACTGCCATTAGCGAACGACACATGAGGCACCTGGAGGAGGGAGGCTGGCAGCTGCACCCCAGGAAGGTCACCAATCAATTACCAACCAGCAGAGTCACTTTGATCAATCCCAGGGGAAGACCCTTAGTTCTGTCCTCTCTCCCTACTTCTCTTTCCCCTCTCTCTCTCTCTCTCTTCCCCCTCTCTCTCTCTCTCTCTCTCTCCCTCTCTCTCTCTCTCTCTCTCTCTCTCTCTCTCTCTCTCTCTCTCTCTCTCTCTCTCTCTCTCTCTCTCTCCCCCCGGACAAATAATGCATTTTGGGAATAATCGAAAATATGAAAATAAAATACATAGAAATGGGTTAGAAGAAGCTAAGCATTAATAATAAGTACTTTATATAACTGGTAGTTATTGTTTACTTTTTCATTTGCATACTATTTACTATTAAATTTGTTAACTGTGTGGTCATTTTTATTTAACACATTTCTCAGAGTATGGTCGGACCGAGGGAAGGGTGGGGAGAGAGCTTTCTGCTACACTATCCTTGCCTCCTCTATCTAGGCAGAAGTTGAGGCAGCTAGGCTGTACTTCGACCCTCTCTCTCTCCCCAGATAATCTGTGTGGACTTTAAGGTCTTCTGCTTCTGCATTTCCCATTTGATTCCCTCCCTTTCCCCTGTTTCCTCTCCTTCCACCCTTCTGTCTTCTAATGATGCCTTCATCTCCCTCTGCCTCTTCATCTCTGCCTATTCCTCCCTCTCCCTGCTGCTCTGACGCGTGCTGCAGGTCATTAATTCCAGGTCTGCTGGCGGCACTGCTACGCCACATATGGTGTCTGGCGCAACAAGACCATGTTCGAAAATTAGTACGACATACTGAGCCATCTTACAGGGAGGGAAGGAGGGGAGTAGGGCTCAACAGGCCTCTTTTGAGCCCCTCTGATAGCGGTATTGGGAAAAGGAGGTGGATCTCAAGAGTTTTGTGAGGAGGGTTTTTTTTTGGGGGGAAACATCTGATTGAATTGTCAGACTGTCGAACTAATGACTGAATAATCAATTTAAATGTGCTACAGGTTCCTTTTTGTCGTTCTTTTCATTCACATCTATTGTTTTTGTTATACTTCAGAACGAAGTTGAGACAAGAATGAAAGACCTTACAGACATTATAAGAGGACAGATTGTTGGAGCGTGGATGGCTGGGCATCGGTCACCAAAACTGCTGAATTGATCTCTATGGTCATGTCTGCAAAAATTTAAATAACAAGGTTTTCATATTATTTTGTCCAACACCTGAATATAGTTGTAGAGGACCGGCAGATTTAGAGAAATAATGCGTGGACTTAAGAGAAATTTCACTCAAGCACTGAGGAAGCCTTTTCTGTGTCAGATTTTCACTCTATGAAGAGCTCTACAAAAGGGCTATCATAATGCTTTACGTAGAGCAAAACGTTGTCAAAATAATAGTTGCTCTGCATGTCTCTCTTCCCCTGGGTGCGAACTGATCACTATCATGCTTGATAAGTCATGAAGAATTGGATCTTGAAAGTCGTGCAGACGTTCTGGATGATCTGAACTGCTTGGAGTCTACTTGGAGGGCATTCCGGGGATCAACGCCCCCGCGACCCGGTCCACGACCAGGCCTCCCGGTGGATCAGGGCCTGATCAACGAGGCTGTTACTGCTGGCCGCACGCTGGACAGCTAAGGTAAACAAAGGCACAGCTCGTAATGTAGCTCGTATAAACCATAGTAATGATTACCGACAAGTGATTTATAAAAAAAACTTGGGCAAAGACTACGACATATGCATTTAGAAAACGTTTCGGTCCTGGGACCCTGATCACTTGTAACATGATGAAGAGAGAAATGATCAGTGTGAAAAGACGGAAACGTTTTTCTAAACAAACGTGTTCAAGCATTTGCTGTCGTGTTGCTCCTAGTGATAACTAAATGGCTCCTAGGAACGAAGCTGAGAAAATGGCCGACTCTAAGAGATGAAGACTGTGACACTGACATGTGAAGATTAATATATGGTATATACGTATATATATATATATATATATATATATATATATATATATATATATATATATATATATATATATATGTCGTGCCGATTAGGTAAAACTGGTCAATTAGCAAGAACTCATTTAAAATTAAGTCCTTTCTAAAATTTTCTCTTATACGTTTAAATATATATTTTTTTCATTACGTTAATGTAAAAATTTATAATTTTGTACCAGGAGAAACTTTGAAAACCTACCTAACCTTATTACAACAAGCGCAATTTAATTTAGCCTAACCCAACTAAATATATTTTAGATACGTTAATATTAATTTAATAATAAACAAACACAATGAAATATATTTTTTTCGTTAGGTTAAGAATGATTTTTGCGAAATTATTGCATACACAAATTTTCATTTGCCTTATTCGGCAAGAAAAGCGTTTTTATTTCAGCCAAAATCGCAAGTTTTACCTAATCGGTACGACATACATATATGAAAAATTGATCCAAGACGTTTCGCCCACATGCTGGCTTCACCCAGTCACAAATAATAAATACGTCGTCAATAATGAAGTCCGTATAACAGAATTTGTCTCCCTTCTCGATAATAGGAGAGGTATTGACACTGTCCGAGATTTGAAACTGTAGAACTTCTGCTGCAGGTTTCAGTTTCACTGGTTCTGATTCGAGGCTCCTGCGGGAGAAGAGGAGATTTATCCGAGTTTCGCTCTTCACAAATATTCAGTTAGGGATAGTAACTTTACAATCAAGAATTAGATGATTTTAGACCACGAAAATGTTACCTGGGTGTGTGAATGCCGTGGCGAGAGCCCATGTGTGTAAGTAATCATGTGAAGAAATAGGTCATCGCCCAAGTGAATATTCGTGTGAGTAAACAGGTGAGCGCCCAGGTGGGTGCTCAGATGGTAAGTTTCTCCTGGTCCTTGAAGAGAGGGAATAAAACGGGCAACTAATTGGCACTACTTTCATCCTGTAAGGGCCACTTTTAAGGTGAGGAGATCCCTGGGGTGTCGACGATCACTCTGGAGAGCCATCTGACCAGCTCACGCACTTGATGACTCGCATGATGGGCCAGAAGTAAGTTAATTAAGTTCCTTCACGAGCGCATCCTAACCTCCAAATTGACGGTCAGGGAAGGGCAGTTTAACAACAAAGATCCCCTCCATGGAAGTGCCTTGAGGGGGGGAAGCTCATGATCCAAGGAATCAGTTACTCCATTCCGCCTTTGACTTAAATTAAATTGCCTCCAGTTTTCCATGCGAAGAATAGCTGCAATAAGTTCAATGTTTCTTCCAACAACAACAAAATGATATAGAAGTCAATGCTTCTCCCCCCCCCCCCACTCCAAAAAAAAATGAATATAGAAGCGACGGATTTTTTTTTATTCTATTGCTTACCTCAGTATTTTCCATGAACCTCCAAACACATAAAATTTTACGATATTGACCTCAATTTGAAGTGATAAATATAAAATGTCGAGCGGGACCGGGTTTTTTTTTTTCATGGGTTACTGCTGTCTGCAGAGACATCTGGCGAGTAGTGGTTGTAATCTATCAATGTTCCGTTCTGCTGCAGGTAATGCCATGAATATTTGAGCGTGTAAGCCAACGCAGCAGCAGCGCCAGCCACGAGCACTGCTGCGCCAGACACGAGCACTGCTGCGCCAGACACGAGCACTGCTGCGCCAGACACGAGCACTGCTGCGCCAGACACGAGCACTGCTGCGCCAGACACGAGCACTGCTGCGCCAGACACGAGCACTGCTGCGCCAGACACGAGCACTGCTGCGCCAGACACGAGCACTGCTGCGCCAGACACGAGCACTGCTGCGCCAGACACGAGCACTGCTGCGCCAGACACGAGCACTGCTGCGCCAGACACGAGCACTGCTGCGCCAGACACGAGCACTGCTGCGCCAACACGAGCACTGCTGCGCCAGACACGAGCACTGCTGCGCCAGACACGAGCACTGCTGCGCCAGACACGAGCACTGCTGCACCAGACACGAGCACTGCTGCGCCAGACACGAGCACTGCTGCGCCAGACACGAGCACTGCTGCGCCAGACACGAGCACTGCTGCGCCAGACACGAGCACTGCTGCGCCAGACACGAGCACTGCTGCGCCAGACACGAGCACTGCTGGTCCAGACACGAGCACTGCTGGTCCAGACACGAGCACTGCTGGTCCAGACACGAGCACTGCTGGTCCAGACACGAGCACTGCTGGTCCAGACACGAGCACTGCTGAGCCAGACACGAGCACTGCTGCGCCAGACACGAGCACTGCTGCGCCAGACACGAGCACTGCTGCGCCAGACACGAGCACTGCTGCGCCAGACTAGTTAACAAAAGTACGGTCCACTTTCCGACAGTGATTACAAAGTGGACTATTCACACCGTGTGACCACGAAAATACACTGTGTAGTGACCAAACACAGTGACTGGAACAAACACACACACACACACCGTGTCCACGAACACAGTATGCAGTGGACAAACACACACACACTGTGGGCATAAACACAGAGAGAGAGTATCGGAAACAAAAGCACAATCAAAACAATTACTCACGCCATAACAGAGGAGAAAGAACCGATATAAACCACCAGTTCGCTGAGGCACATAGTATTAACCTCGCCCATACGATCGAAGATCCAGCATTTCCTTAATCCATTATTAATAAGTCTACGTCACCCACGGCACTAGTCTCCTTCAATTTAACAGAGAAATTTCACCAGTGTCAATACACTTGGGCAAGAACGTGGTACACTAAGATTGGTCTTGCCCTCCTCGTGGATACACTCTGTTACGGGGTACTTCTCTATTTTTAAAAAAAATAAAAAGCACTGTAATATTGAATAAGTATTGAAGTTGAGTTACGTGCGTCATGTGTATTTGATAAGCTGGCTTTGTAGTTTCGCCCGGAAGTATTGCTGGACAGCCAGAATTTATATCCCACCGTAAGTAGTACAAAATTTAGTAGCATTGGTTCACAGAATTTTAGCAACGGATATGACATGATAAGTTATGTTAGTATTTGGCAATTAAAGTTTTAACTTAAAAATAATCTGTTTGCAATATTATGTATGTATATTAGTGACTCGCAAGTCAAAACCTTTCTCATCCCTCTCCCGTTTTCTGATTATATAACAGAGTAAACGAAATATTCGCGAACGAGCGATATAGGATGCAAAATAACTACAGGGGGAGTTGAATGTTAGTTATAGGCCTTTCGTGTCGCAATCAACATATCAGGATAGTCTTTTCCCATGAACAAATCTGCCTGGATTTCCTACTCTATTTCTGCAACATTGCAAGCTCCTGATATGTTGAGTGCGACACGAAAGGCCTAGAGCTATCATTCAACAACCCTCTGTGGTTATTTTGCAAAGAAGCTGAAGAAAAAGTATCACCAGTTATGAAACCGAGTCTTGAAAGAACACCTTCACATTCTTGGCAACCAAGGAAACAACAAGACTCGCACGTTTAGATGTACTGAAATTTCCTGCAGTGAATGAAGTTAGATTTTTACACCATTTCCTGCAGATCCCAGGAGATATCGCCCTCCCTCCCCCTGGTCCTAGATTAGCAGGCCTCCTGGTTGGTAGCCTGATCAGTCAGGCTGATCAGGAACTGACTCGAGGAATTTGTCAAATTCCATCTTGAAGACTGCTAGAGAGCTTATGTACGAAAAGAAGGGTGTTGAAAAGCCTTGGTCCCTTTGCACTAGTCATAACCCAGCTAATTTTTATAATATGTGGAATGTAGGCTTAGACAACAGGGTAGGCAGAGGCTAAGTGGAAGTTGTGGGAAAGGTGGAGGGTGTAAGGCAGGAAAAGACCGTAGGATGGATGTTGTGGGTGAAGATTGGGGAAGGGCAGAGCGGGGATTGAGGTTGTGGGGTGAGCGAAGGCTGGATGGAGGCTGTGGAATGGATTAAAGTTGTGAAATGGATAGATAATGCACACTGTAATTAATGTCAACGCTAAATCCGGAAGGGTCATGCTGCACTGCAGAGAGGGATGTGCGAGAGTAGGAATGTGCAAAGTGTAGGAGTGCGAGATGGACAAGGGTGTGCGAGGGTTCGGGATTGGCTGAGGTAGTGAGCAGTGCGTGAAGGATTAGGAATGGGAATTAAGCTGGGAAGTGAGTGCAGTGTGGGCGAAGGATTGGGAATAGGTGCAAGGATGGGGAGTGGTGTGGAAGAGGAGTGAGCGCAGGTTGGGGAGGGGGGCGCAGGTTGGGGAGGGGTGAGGGGGCGCTGGATGGGGAGTGGGTGGATAGTGTGTGGGGGTTGGTGCTGGTTGGGGAGTGGGCGGAGGGTGGGTAGTAAACTCTGGTTATGGGTCATCAGACCATGCTCAAGAGTTCATTAACTTTATCTCCAGCACGAGCGAGCAGAACTCCTGCAGGTTCTGACGAAGCATCTTGTGACCGAGCACTCCTGCAGGTTCTGACGAAGCATCTTGTGACCGAGGACTCCTGCAGGTTCTGACGAAGCATCTTATGACCGAGGACTCCTGCAGGTTCTGACGAAGCATCTTATGACCGAGGACTCTTGCAGATCTTGAGAGATCCTGTGACCGAGGACTCCTGCACACCTTGGAAGATCCTGTGACCAAGGTTCCGGCGGGTCTGGGAAGGACTCCTGTGTTTATTATCCTCGCCTTGTTTTCCGTGACGAAATGTGTGATAAACAATGCCTTCTGCACCAGAACTTTTGCATTATCACCAGAACTTTTGCATTATCACCGGAACTTTTGTATTATCACCGGAACTTTTGTGTTATCACCAGATGTTTCGTATTATAACCAGCTGAGGGCCTGACGAAGCAGTGCCAGGTGGTGGATGACTTCTACAACTCAGTGTTCCCGAAACCAACGTACACTATACAATGCTTAGTTAAGACCATTGTTAACCATTTGTCCACGTCTGGAGGGCATTTTACATATATCATACACTGAGAGGTACCACCTCCAGTGGTAACTGTGGAAGCACTGCCTCAGAGAAGAGCATAAACGTACTTTGGGGACAAATCTAGAGGTTTCTCTCCTAAGCTGCTTGTTTATTTTCTATCTCTTCCCCTGGAATTACCAATAAACCTCTGGCTGTCTTCCAGACGGAACTTGACAAGGTCCTCAGATCAGCTCCTGACTAGCCGGGCTGTAGTCCTTACTTCAGACTACTTGTGGCCAGCAGTAATAGTCTGGTTGATGAGGTTTTGATCCACTAGGAGGCGTTGGCCCCCCGGAAGCATTTTCCAGGTATCCCTCATGAACTGTATGTGATTTTGTTTTTTGGAAAACTTTATTTAAAGGATACATTGGAAATGCGAAAAGGAATGACGTCATGAAATCTGCATTTCTTACACTTCTTCCAGCTACCCAGAGGTGGGCCGTGTACCCAGAAGGCTGCAGGTATTTCCTCTCTAGGTCGCGACACGGAGTTTCCATAAAAAACTGTTAGTTGCTCTGGAGTCTTTGATTTTTCAGAAACTCGAGCGCACACTTGCCCCATCCTCCAAGGGCTGTTGATCTTTTTGGTTTCCCTGAAACTAACGGCACTATACTCATCAGCTCCGGTGTATCCTGGGAAGGTGTTCGTAATCGTAGATGCTATTCGGGCAATTCAGGTTACCATTCGGCCTGATTAAATGAATTCCATTTATGAGGGACTTTAAAGGGGATGTGACGAGGACTTGGTTATTGACTACTTTGTGTCTGGCATACTTTCCTTCTGATGTATGGCACACGAGACAGTAGATCCCGAATCGGTCTGCCGATGCACCGCCACTACCGCAGATGTAGTTATGTTGGGTGAGAATAAGTGGAGCTAAGCAAATAATTTAGTGTCCATTTAGGAACAGCCCAGAGAAAGTTCCCAGCACGTTGTGCCCTCACTGTTTGAAGGCAAACGTTGACTTCTCTTAAGGTATTGTTGAACTTGAAGACACTGTTAGGATATCCCTCTACCTTGCTGCGTCAATAAATTTGGGGAAGGGTGGTGAATTTTTCCATAACTTTTCAATCGTTCAGTGACTATCTCCCAGAGCAGGCATAGTCAACATCATAGTACGACGTGTTGACTGTATCGAAGAGACCCCATCCCCCTTCCTGGATGGGAGTGCTGGGGCAACATCAGAGCATGACAGGATTCACTGTTCACCTTGAAAAAATA
This sequence comes from Cherax destructor, assembly GCA_009830355.1. Classification (NCBI taxonomy): domain Eukaryota; kingdom Metazoa; phylum Arthropoda; class Malacostraca; order Decapoda; family Parastacidae; genus Cherax; species Cherax destructor. The sequence goes on from WNWK01000855.1 coordinate 48,110, forward strand.
ATTGTAGTTCCCCCTTCCCTCTCTTTTGTCTGGTTTTCTGTTACACTAGATTATTGTTATTGCTTGTGCTGGTAAGTGACCGACCTGTGAGGCTGGGTAACACGACCTCACCACCTGCATGATTTTCCTTAATTTTAAATCTTTTTATCTCTTAGATAATATGGATAGTATTTTTCTGTGTTTTAAATGTGACATTATGTCTGATTCCAGAGAATAAATCCTGAAAATAGAGATTTGACTTTTCATAAAAAAGTTGGTAAGTATTTTATGCCATAAATAAGGAAGTATATAGTGGTAATAACATAAGACTGGTGCAATTTGGTCGTGCAGAAATACTATTAGCATACTGTATAGAAAAATATGTTTTAATTACTTTATTTTTTTTCAATAACTAAACATCCACGATGAGACACGCCTAAATAGAAGAAATACTTAAAAAGTATAGCCTATTTTATATCGTATAGCAAATACCCAATACAGTACTCGTGTCACCCTTCTACATTTATTACAAGAAATAAGAGCAAGATTTGTATTCTGAGAATGCGGCCATATAGCAGTGTTCAGCAGAAAGCAACTAGAGGGAGGCAGGTCAGAAAATGGATACCTATGTTTTGTATCGAGAATCGATGCCATAAAAACATTTTTTTTTTTTTTTGCTGTGGTAATTTTACGACCATATGGAATGTATGGCCTGCACCTAGTGGTCCAGCATTATAATTTGTTGGTGGCAGATAAATCCCCTTTTCACTCAATGGATTAGTCATATAATCCAAAAGTTTCTTAGAACTTCAAAATCTTATAGAGGCTTCTGTTTTTTGGCTGGTCTTTAAAGCTGCTTGTCACTGTACACCGTCAGTCAAGGATGATTAAATATCTAAAATAGGGATTAGAGAAAACTGTCAGCGTATATATAGTGAAAGACATAAATCTTTCAGTGTATATACCATACTGGTTGAAACTTGCTACTTTATACCAATTTCTTGACTGGCCATATTCTTTTATTCAAAGTGTTGTACCTCGTAGCTTAAGAGATTTTAACGGACTTCGTGTATCAAAGCCTCTAACAATCATTTTTTTTTTTTTTTTGAGTGGAACAATATATTCCAAGGGAAGCACATGTTGCGAGAAATGTTTCACGACTCCACACCAATGTCTGTCTTCCTTCACACATTTATTTTTCCTTCGGCTCCCCGCCAAGAAGAAAATATCTTTGTCTTCCTCACTGCAATAGCATAACATTTCTGTCTCTTTTGCTCCTTTAAGAGCAGCTCTTCCTGAAGAGACACGGACAGTAAAGGGAGAGGAGTTTGATGACTTTAAGATAAGTTCCTTCCTTTGAGTTTCACCGGAGGGACTAACTTACCTTGCGTGGGCAGTTGCCGGGACGGACTTCAGCTCGCCCACTGTTTGTTTATCCAAGGTAAACACCCCTCCCTGCCTCCAGCCCTCACAAGACTCGCTCCTGAACCGCACAATATATATAGTATATACTATATATATATATATATATATATATAGTAGGTTGGTAGACAGCAACCACCCAGGGAGGTACTACCGTCCTGCCAAGTGAATAAAAAACGAAAGCCTGTAAATGTTTTACATGATGGTAGGATTGCTGGTGTCTATTTTCTGTCTCATAAACATGCAAGATTTCAGGTACATCTTGCTACTTCTGCTTATACTTAGGTCACACTACACATTCATGTACAAGCATATATATACACTTCCCTCTGGGTTTTCTTCTATTTTCTTACTAGTTCTAGTTATTATTTCCTCTTATCTCCATGGGGAAGTGGAACAGAATTCTTCCTCCGTAAGCCATGCGTGTCGTAAGAGGCGACTAAAATGCCGGGAGCAAGGGGCTAGTAACCCCTTCTCTTGTATATATTACTAAATGTAAAAGGAGAAACTTTCGTTTTTCCTTTTGGGCCATCCTGCCTCGGTGGGAAACGGCCGACGTCTTGAAAGAAATATATATATATATATATATATATATATATATATATATATACAGTGGACCCTCGGTTAACGAATACCCCGGAAATCGTGCAATTATGTAAGTATAATTTTGTAAGTTCTTGTGGAAGTGTATTTTTGGGGGTCTGAAATAGACTAACCTACGTGAAATTTTTCCTTAAGGGAGTAAATTCGTTCGGTAATGGCACTTGAGCAGACTTCAGGAGTGAAATTTTTACGAAACTCGGGGGTCCACTGTATATATATATATATATAATATCGTGCCGAATAGGTAAAACTCGTCAATTAGCAAGAACTCATTTAAAATTAAGTCCTTTCTAAAAAAAATCATTTATGTTAATGTAAAAATTAATAATTTTATACCAAAAGAACCTTAGGAAATTTGCCTAACCTTATTATAACAAGCGCAATTTAATTTATCCTTATCCAACTAAATATATTTTAGATAAGTTTACAATAATTGAATAATAAACAAACATACTGAAATATATATTTTTCGTTATGTTCAGAATGATTTTTGCTAAATTATTGCATACACAAATTTTCGCTTGCCGTATCCGACAAGACGAGTGTCAGGGAAACGCCTTCCCCCTGAACAAAATATTGATGGAAAAAATAATAAATAATAGTAAACCGAAGGATATTTATAATAAGATGGTTTTTTCTGGATTTTAATATAAAATTAAATAGAAATAAAAAAGAAATATATCCGTTGTGGTTCAGGTCTGTTGGTGAGACAGGAGGTAATAACCGGAGAGGGGGAGAATAGATGATGGTTGTCTCTGTAGGTGGTATGTCTCCGGAGTAGATGGTGAATCTCCTGGGACCACGAGGTTGAAATACCACACTGTAGGTATCCAAAGGTAGATGAGATCTTCTGCAACACCCTCTAACGCACACAAGTTAGAAACTAGAGAGGAGTTGTTGTGGAATTCCCGTTAAGTCCAGGGAAAATCTTTCTCGTAAGTCATGCGTCTGTCCTGGAGAACCAGTCCAGCGGCAGAGCTGATAATAAAGAAAATATTCTGGTTACCATAAGTCTTAAAACATTTAAGATAGAAAAAGGTGTTTCAAGATGACCAAGTCACTACTGGTAACCAAAGAAAACATAATAATCAAACAAAAGAAATACTCCTGGTAGAGCGCCTTACCTGATTCGGAGAAGAGTGAAGGTGAAGTGACTTTCCACTTCCCAACCGACACCAGGTAAGAGTCATACTACCAGGAGTAGAAAGTAAAAACCCTCAGACAACCGGGAACAAGAGTTTAGCTCCAGCCCGCTAGATGGAATTGCTGGCTGTAACTCGTTAATAATGCTCCCGGCTGACTGAACAACCGTTACCTTATTTACAACTACTTTTCCTCACAATACCCCCTTCCAAAACTTATGGTCGGAGGCAATAAGTTAACACCAGAGGGAAAAGTATTAGGTATGTGACCTCGGCTCCGCCAATCTGCAAAGTGGGTACGAGAGCCCGAGATACCAAGCTTTAGATTTGTATGATATTGTGGCATAACATTCCTTCTCCACTGAGGAGTATAGTGCCATCAAATATTTCAGTGGCTTGCTTGGAAATTTTGAGACTTTTAGTTCCACCTTTTGAAAGTAAGGTAGACAAGCTGGACAGGCTTTACAGAATTTATAAATGTCGGAAGACATCCCCGGCCAGTAGTACAATTCTCTGATCGTGTCTAAGGTCCTCCGACGTGTAATATGGCCTGAGACGGTTTCTTCATGCGTACTTCTTATAATAGTCTTACGACAATCCCTGGGGATGACCAATAGACTTCTTCCAACATAGTTGGGATTGTCAGAGGTTATTATAGTCCTGTATAAAAGATTACCCTTGAACTCAAATTTGTAAGTAAGGTTATTTCTTTTAAATATGTTGCCATTTAATGCTAGCATTAGAGTTTTCTCTAGGGAAGGACAAGTCTTCTGGAGACCTTTCAAATCTAGGTTGGACAGCTCAATAGGTTTTCCTTTGGAAAGTACTAAAGGATGGTTTGGTTTTACCTTAGATTGAGCTCTGGTAAGGACGTTAACCAAGTCCAGTTGTGTGGAAGATTCAGTCACCTGTGGTATTTCCTCAGTTTCAGTGCAGTTTGGTTTTGATGACTGCTTCTCTAAGGTTTTTCCAGGAGCTTCACGAGTATCTGAACTCTGATTTGAGTTATCCTGATTATTCACTTCTGGAGATTCTAGGGAAGAAACAGAAGTATAATGTTTATCTTTTCCGGAATCATTTGGAAACCTTACACAGTCTAATTCGGATGGGAAGGTCGCCCTTCTATGTTCCCAACCAAAACAGAACAAGAAGTTATTGGGGCCACCACTGCTTCTACCCAACCAGTAAACCATTTGCAGTTAATGAAACATCTGAGAGTAGGAAACTCATCACTTCTTCCTAAGTAGTCAGTTAATTTAGTACTTTTATACCGGGTTGAATCTAAGTTAGGAAAGAGTTTACTCGAAATAACAATGCAAGAACACCCAGTATCTCTAAGAATGGTGGATACCTTCATGCCATTAACAGTACCTTCACTAAAAGGTGCTTTAATATTAGCTTCGGTGAAACATGTTCCAATATTCTCACTTTTTTTCTTGGGACAGTCTGGACGTCTGTGTCCCAATTCGTTACAGTTATAACATTTTACTGGAAATTTCTCAGAGGAAAAGGGTTTGGATAACTCAGATTGTTTAGGCTCAACAGATGTATATCTACTACGCTCTTTAGGGTAGTTATTATGAGCGCAGGCATATATATCTGCAACGTGTGCCATTTCAGAAGCTGTGTGAACGTCACGTTCCTTAATAAAGATCCGCAAGTCAGAGTTAACAGAAGAGAGAAATTGGTCTCTTACCATCAGGTCGCGTAATGAATCAAAGTCATGATCAACTTCGGCACTATCAATCCAACAATCAAACAATCTGAAAAGCGTTGTCAGATACTGCATATAATTCTGATTGGGGGATATTTTAGTGTGCCGAAACTCAGACCTGTAATGGTGGGTGGTCTTCTTGAAAGCGTGTAAGATAGCTTTCTTAAGTAGAGGATAATCAGTGATTACGTCAGCTGGTAAGGTGGAATATACGTTTAAAGCTGTACCTGATAGAAGTAATCCAAGCCTTGTAGCCCAAGAATCTGAGGGCCACTCACAGAGTGTGGCAGTGTTCTCGAATCTGGTGATATATGCCGCGATGTCATCCTGCTCTGTGAAAGGTGGAATTTGAGGCATCCTAATATTAGATTCGTGGGTAGGGTATTCTAGTACCCCTTCATCTATTTTATGCTTAGATAGCTCTACCTTCTTGGCTTCCAATTCCAGCCTTAACTGTTCTAACTCCCTCTGCTTTGACTTTTCTTCAATCTCCTTCATCCTGAAGGCTACTTCCTTGCCTGAACTCTGTCTTCTCTAGCAACCCTTTCCTGTTCTCGTTTGTCCTCACGAGCAATCCTTTCATTTTCTCGTGCTATTCTTTCCTGTTCCTTTTTCTCTTCTCGAGCTAGTCTTTCCTGTTCCTTTTCTCTTCTATAGCTAGTCTTTTCTCTCTCGAGCTAGTCTTTTCTTCTCGAGCTAGTCTTTCCTGTCCCTCCTGTTTAGCTAGAGCTAGTCTTTCTTGTTCCTCCTGTTTAGCTAGAGCTAGTCTTTCCTGTTCCTCCTGTTTAGCTAGAGCTAGTCTTTCCTGTTCCTTTTCTCTTCTATAGCCATTTTAGCAGTAATATAACTATCAAGAGACTGGCCTGTAAATCCCATGTCTTTTCCAGCCCTTAACCAGAAATCTAACGAATCCATAGTAAGAAAATATAATACAAACCAAACAAGTTGATCTTAAATTAACAACTGAAACGACTGTTTCAAAAGAGGGACCTCGTCCGCACTCTTTCTAAACCTTCCCAAAGAAGAAAATGAAATAATATTTTCACTTGGAAGCAAATCTAGTGGGCTCAAAAGCCTTCACTAAGATAAATGAACACGGTTCACCCAGGAGGGGTTATTATGGAAGTTCCTCAGGTCCAACAATAATGAGTAAACTTCTAAACCCAACCCAAGAACCAAACAACTGTAAGTCAAAGACAACAGTAATGACTTGACACCTTAACGAACTCACCCTTTTCAACCTTAAATGTAATACTCACGACCAGGTGAACCATCAGCAGTTGTATCCAGAGTCCAGTATCCTGGCAAGGTCGCCATTGTCAGGGTAACGCCTTCCCCTGAACAAAATATTGATGGAAAAATAATAAATAATAGTAAACCGAAGGATATTTATAATATGGTTTTTTCTGGATTTTAATATAAAATTAAATAGAAATAAAAAAGAAATATATCCGTTGTGGTTCAGGTCTGTTGGTGAGACAGGAGGTAATAACCGGAGAGGGGGAGAATAGATGATGGTTGTCTCTGTAGGTGGTATGTCTCCGGAGTAGATGGTGAATCTCCTGGGACCACGAGGTTGAAATACCACACTGTAGGTATCCAAAGGTAGATGAGATCTTCTGCAACACCCTCTAACGCACACAAGTTAGAAACTAGAGAGGAGTTGTTGTGGAATTCCCGTTAAGTCCAGGGAAAATCTTTCTCGTAAGTCATGCGTCTGTCCTGGAGAACCAGTCCAGCGGCAGAGCTGATAATAAAGAAAATATTCTGGTTACCATAAGTCTTAAAACATTTAAGATAGAAAAAGGTGTTTCAAGATGACCAAGTCACTACTGGTAACCAAAGAAAACATAATAATCAAACAAAAGAAATACTCCTGGTAGAGCGCCTTACCTGATTCGGAGAAGAGTGAAGGTGAAGTGACTTTCCACTTCCCAACCGACACCAGGTAAGAGTCATACTACCAGGAGTAGAAAGTAAAAACCCTCAGACAACCGGGAACAAGAGTTTAGCTCCAGCCCGCTAGATGGAATTGCTGGCTGTAACTCGTTAATAATGCTCCCGGCTGACTGAACAACCGTTACCTTATTTACAACTACTTTTCCCTCACAACGAGCAAGCAATAAATTTTTACCCACACCTGACGACGACCGTAAAAGTAATCCTTGTTTTAGGGAGTAAAGTATCCTTGATATTAGTGCTAAGATGAAATGTGGTCTCCTTGAACCTCGTGCAGTAGATTGGCTACAGACCTAACACCCTAAAACCTCTGGTTCCTCTAGTCTGATCATGCTGACTACAATCTATTTTTCGATTAATATCTCCCTTTTTCAGATCTGAAGATTATAATTGCCAGTCTAGAACATTGTTTTAGTGCACCGTCAACTATTTTGCTGCGGACTTGGCTGTGAGTTTCTGGGTGTAGAAAATCCATTTCTACAGAGCCTGAAGATTTCTCACACGACTCGAAATGTTTTTTTTTTTTACCTCAGCTCTTCTAGAATATCTCGAAATGCATCTCACTCGAAGGATAAAAAAAATGATGCTCCTGAGAAGCACTACACTTCATCACATGTAACCTTTGAAGTTCCCACAGTTAGTGAATCCTAGTTGACTGGAGTGACAGGCCGACGAGTGGGTGTTAAGATTCGTTTCGTTCAATAGTGAACGCTTCATAAGATTTGATAAAGTTCAGTCCTGAGCGAACAGACTTCTAATAGGTATAAATACATTACATGTATTTATACCTATTGAATGCATAGTGGAATTTTTGTTCATGTTTTTCACATGCTCATCCCATCGCATACTACTCTCCTTACACTTTCATTCCCTTACACTTTCATTCCCTTACACTCATTTTCCCCTCATACCTCATCCCCCCGTACACTCATCCCTCTCATACTCCTTCCCTCACGCACCTACTTTCCCCTCAGAATGACCCCTCTCTCTCACCCTCTGCCTATCTGCCGCCTTCACAAAACCATAATACCTCCCATACATCATATTGAATGAGAGTGCCACTTTCCGGGGTGCCAGTTTCAATGATACCAGCTTCAATGGAATAAGTTTTCGGCGTGCTAGTTTCACAGGTGTCAATTTCAGTCGTGTCAGTTTCAGTGGTAATTGAGGTGTTGGAATAGGATTTCAGGGTAATAGGGGTGGTGGAGGTTGTATGATGTAATGGGGTGGTGCAAGTTAGTGTGTAGTGGTGATGAAAATTACGGTCAGTGTACAGTGCAAGTTAGTGTTGTGGGACAAATTTCGGCATATGGTGGTGGTGATGGTCACAGAACGCGTTATGGAGAATTACAGTACGGTAGTAATGTTATTAAGTTACAGAATGGGTTGTGCGGTTAGTACAAGTTACAGTGAGTTGTGGTTCCAGCGGGAGCGTACTGGAACAGTTAGAACAAGTTACAAAGTGTGTTGCAAGTGTTATCATAGGTATTCCCTCCCCTTCCCCCCAACAAACACACACTGCTATCCCTTCCCTGAGCCTGGTATTTGTCGTAGTCCTGCCTGGTATTGGCCCTCGCGTACGCCTCTTCCCCTGAATTGATATCACGAATCCTTACCATTGAAGAGGGATTTTGCTGGCCTGAGCCTTCCCTTAGAATTTTCATTTCAGCATTTATCGAGTTTCGCAGAATGAATGAATATATATATATATATATGTAGTGCCGATTAGGTAAAACTTGCGATTTTGGCTTAAATAGCAACGCTCACCTTGCCATATAAGACAAGTGAAAATTTGTGTATGCAATAATTTCGCCAAAATCATTCTGAACATAACGAAAAAAATATATTTCATTGTGTTTGTTTATTATTAAATTAATGTTAACGTATTTAAAACATATTTAGTTGGGTTAGGCTAAATTAAATTGCGCTTGTTATAATAAGGTTAGGTAGGTTTTCAAAGTTTCTCTTGGTACAAAATTATAAATTCTTACATTAACATAAATGAAAAAAATATATCTTTAAACGTATAAGAGAAAATTTTAGAAAGGACTTAATTTTAGATGAGTTCTTGCTAATTGACCAGTTTTACCTAATCGGCACGACATATATATATAATAAAATATTGAATAAAAGTTTTGATAGAATATTTTTTTTTATATTTTCGTAGCAGTGGTCAAAAAGTGTCCAGCACAATTGTTGTGACGAGAAACAAGCCGAGAAGTTTAAGATAGAGCTTTATCAAGTCTCAGCCTAAATAAGGCTCAGTCTTGAGTGAAACTTCGTATTACGCTGTTTTACGTGTTTTCAATGTAGACTTTGTCTTCTCAGACATTTAAAGTCTTTTTTTTTTTTTTTGGCAGGCTCATAAATCTCGTAAGATATTCAATATTTTTTACTGAAAGGTTTTTATATTTAATTGAAAAAAAGAAATGTGAAAATGATGGCTGGCTGATGAGTAAGAGCCTTGATGTTGAAGGGCTCTTAATGCGAGGAATTAAAGCTTCCCTTCGTCGGATCTTGCCTCCCATTCACTATGCGTTGAATGACCTTTACGGGTTTAGGTCTTCCCTACGAACATATTAATGTTCTGCCTGCATTTGAATTCACCAAATTTTACAGTTTCCATACTTGTTACTTTTTTTAGTAGGGTTTATCTAATCGATTTATTTAGGGGGGAGGGGGTATAATGAAACTTATTTGAACCCTTCCTAAAAGTTACGAAACACAGCTCTTGGACTCCAGCCTTTGCAGTTCTATTAGTTGGTGTGACTTACTCTCCACCTGGCCTCTGTTTACATACCTAATAAGGAATTCACGTGTTAATGTTGTCTTCACTACAACCTTCTCTAATGCATTCCATTTGTTTACCTCAACAATAAGGGAATGTTTTCTTACATCACTCTGACTCATTCCATTTTCCAGTTTTTAGTCGAGTCTCTTGATGCTGTTTCCTCTCATCTCAAATAATTTATCCCTGTTAACTCTGTCTCTCTCTCTCTCGGGTATTCTAAAACTTGTGATCGTGTATCTTCTAGTTCTCTGGTCTGCTACTTGTGTAAGCTCCTGGCTCTTTTAACGCATTTTCATATCCCAGCCCTTGTTCTGCGACCAGTCAAGTAGCAAACCTTTGAACTTTCTCAGGTTTCTTTACACTTGAGAGGAGAGTTCGATGCTGGTGCGACTGGTCTTTACATATGCTCTCCACAGTATCTGAATTCCTATTAATTCATATTTGCAAGGGAAAATATGTATATATTTGTCAGCTCTACGTGTGCCACTGATGTTATTATACTCATGTCAACACCTGGGTCCTCTTTTATTTGGAATTCAGAGTTGTACTCTTCCTCACAGATGGGACTCTTCCTCTCATGTGGGACTCTTCCTCTCATGTGGGACTCTTCCTCTCATGTGGGACTCTTCCTCTCATGTGGGACTCTTCCTCTCATGTGGGACTCTTCCTCTCAGGTGGGACTCTTCCTCTCAGGTGGGATTCTTCCTCTCAGGTGGGACTCTTCCTCTCAGGTGCGACTCTTCCTCTCAGGTGGGACTCTTCCTCTCAGGTGGGACTCTTCCTCTCAGGTGGGACTCTTCCTCTCAGGTGGGACTCTTCCTCTCAGGTGCGACTCTTCCTCTCAGGTGGGACTCTTCCTCTCAGGTGGGACTCTTCCTCTCAGGTGGGATTCTTCCTCTCAGGTGGGACTCTTCCTCTCAGGTGGGACTCTTCCTCTCAGGTGGGACTCTTCCTCTCAGGTGGGACTCTTCCTCTCAGGTGCGACTCTTCCTCTCAGGTGCGACTCTTCCTCTCAGGTGCGACTCTTCCTCTCAGGTGGGACTGATAACTTAACATCTGCTGGAGTTCAATTCTAGTATAGCAACTTGTCTAAACCTTCACGAAACTTTAAATTTTCTTGCAGTATGGCGCACTTTTTCTTCTCGTACTTTTCTTATTCGTAAATATTTATCTATTAGCGTTTGTTTCACCTGGTAGGTCGTTAATATATATTTACATTCTCAAGGTATCTCACAGATCAAATTCGAATCGATTTTTTTTTTAAATTGGTATCTTTACAGTCCGACAACAACTCGAATCTTCCTCGGAGTACAAAAACTTTGAAAGTTTGAGGTAGATCGGCAGAGTCATTATCAAGTTGTTGTAGAGAAGCCTTGCAGGAACAAGTAATTAGGAAGAAAGTAATTAGGATGAAGTAATTAAGTATTCCCACTTCGGGGGATATCTAATTACTTCGTGGGCAACTAAGTTGAGGGCAGAAGTCGTAATAACGTGATAATGTTCAAGTGGTTATTTAAGGGGGACGTCAGCTTATTATTGATTGATGTGATGGGCGGATTGACTATATCAGAGAAGGGCCTGGTGCTGCGTCCATTACTCCCCGTTTTATGCCCTTGTAAAAATGCAAGCTCGAAATTTCTTATGTACGCCCCGCGCTGACAGACACAAGCCACCAGACATTTTTAATTTCACTATTGTTGGTTAATTATACGAAAATGTAGGTCAATATACGCTAACAAAGAATAACAAATATGAAAAATTACACGAATTTTCAAGCAGAGAGAGATGCAAGAGGTCAGCCTGCCCTAACTGGAGAACAGGTTGGCTGCTGAGGTCAACTTTCTTGCGACGATAACTCTTGAACTGGATATTCATGAGCCAATTATTCCTGGTGGAGAAAAAGCAGGAAAAGACTGCCTGGAACTCCCTGGAACTGCCTGAGGTGATATACAGAGATACAGCGAGTTAACGTGATCATACTAAGTTTTCCCTCATCATGTTTTCGATGTAATTAAATACTCTTTTAAACCAATATTATCTGCGTATATTATGCTGGAAGTAAACAGATCTGTGCATGCAGCATGAACACGACAGCAGTAGAGAAGCCTTCCCTGTGGACGTAGAGACAATGTCAATAATTTCGCCTGTTTGCGAATTGTTAATTAAGTATTTCAAATCTCTCGTTGTTCACTGCATGTGGCAGGATTTGATGAAATAACTTTCAAAACGAGCCTAGTGCCCTGGGGTATTGGGTAACATCGTCTAGCTCCGGCTAGGCGCCCATACTTATCTGGGGTCTAGCTCCGTGGTAAAGTACTGGTTACTCTGATACAGAGTTTGCAGGTTCGAGTCCTGCTGTGGACGTAGAGACAATGTTTGTAAATAATTTCGCATTTATGTTTCATATATATTAATATATATATATATATATATATATATATATATATATATATATATATATATATATATATATATATATATAAAAATCAATTGATTTTTGTAACAATTTATCAACTCTCATTGAAAATATAAATGCAGGGACTTTACATTTTTTTTAAATTGTATTTATACTGAAATCTGTAATTTCAATATATTTATCAGTTTATATACGAGTCTGTGATGACGACCCACTAGTAGAAAAAATTCTTAAAAATATTTATTGATCTGAGTATTGAAAAGTCTCGCTATTGCAGAATGGACTGAGTTGCATGAATTTTAATGAAAACATTTCGCTTGTTATTGGACTAAATGAAATTGTATTTATACATGTGCTTGGTACATGTTTATGTGAACATTCGCTTTGAGTAAAAACCGAATCCTTAGAAGAATGCTTGTATATTCAGAAGAGAGCACTCAGGCTGGGGTCACGTTGGAGTTGATTGCTGCACACAGTGCCCCGAGCACAGCTCCCCCTCCCCCACCAGACTGGCCACGCCTCACAAGTGCCTCTTCGGCTTCAAATTAAAAGTTTCCAGCTTTTACCGTTTCTAATTTTCTTTCATTGGATGTTGAAATGCAAATACTTTCGTCAAATTTCGTTAGTTAAACTTTTTTTAGTAATTTTTCTTTCATTTTTAGAGAACACATCAAAGTTTCTCGACAGGACTAAAACAAACACGAATTTGTAAAAAAAAAACTACGTTTGCATTTTATTGTTAAAGTCGCTTTACCGACGGAGTTGAGCCAGAGAAAAAATCTCGACGCTTGCTTATGAGAATGGATTGAACATCCACACTCTTAATAGTTAGCTAGTAGAGAAAAAGAGTCTGATTTCTTTGTTATCTACATCATATGTCCAAAGCTATTTCTTGAAAGATTGGATATCATAAATATCAGGGAAGATGCACGACAAGGACCCTCTGAAGATGGTGATCCTGAAGATGGTGATCCTGAAGATGGTGATCCTGAAGATGGTGATCCTGAAGATGGTGATCCTGAAGATGGTGATCCTGAAGATGGTGATCCTGAAGATGGTGATCCTGAAGATGGTGATCCTGAAAATGGTGATCCTGAAAATGGTGATCCTGAAGACGGTGATCCTGAAGATGGTGGTGATGATGAATGAAAGTAGTTTTTCTACAGATTGTAAATTTACTGGGAAATTAAACTAAAATAGGCAATAATTTTCATTGATCACTTGGAGATTCCCTGAAGACCTTAGATTCTTTGAGGTTGAAACGGTATTTGAGAGAAGCTAGTGCTTGCAGCTTTGTGAAAACGTTTTGCCCTGTGTAGATCTGTCACAGTAACTGCATAATCTGAGCCTATATCACTTGATTCCGTCAAGTAACTGTGAGTAAGAGCGGTGGAAGTAGCTACTTACAGCTCTTACTTTACGGCTCTAAACGCAAAATAAACAAAGTCTTTCAGAGTTCAGACTATAATTCCAGACTGTGTAGAATCTCTTAAGATGAATTTTTCATCAACAATATATTTTCGTCATTTATTTACAGAACCACATTTTGGTGAGGACCATTGGCGAAACCTTCTCGTGGAGATCCATTGAGTGAACCTTGAATGGCTTGAGGTCGAGAAAGCACTGGTTCAAAACTTGATAAAGCTCTACCCTAAGCAAAACAGTCTCAATAGAAGCTTGATCTGTATAATATGTATTTCCTGTATATCCACACCTTGTTTACGAGGAAACTAGACCAGCTTTGTGTGAGGTGGAGACGAAACATCCACATGTTCATTAAGTATCCATCAGTTTGGCTACCATGGATGCCAGATGTGGACGGCAATTAATCCAGACCAGCTGTAGTGTTAAACTACAAAACGTATTGTAGCATTAAAGTTAGAATCTTTGTGTTTTGGTATTAAAGATGGACCTATTGTTTTAGCCAGCTAAAAAGACTCTTATTATAGTAATTGCTTGGAGTTCAGACCCAAGGACTGTTGGCTGATAGTCTGGTAGGTGTGGAAGCGAGGTTGAACATCATAAATGGGGAAAAAATTAATTGTGTAGTGATGTAGTCTCCGCTGCACCTCTTAAAGCGTGGTTGATTTAGGGAGGTGGACTAAGCATAGTAGGTATGGGGGGGGGGAGAATGATCAAACATAGTTGTCGTGGGTGAGGTGGGAGGATGATGGGGGCAGACCAAAAGTGGTTGTCGCGGCGACAGGCCAAACATGGTTGTCGTCTGAAGGGTGAGGAAGGGAGCGGCCAGGGCGAACCAGTCTTGCTCCTCCGTTGAAATTTTACTCAAACGGAATTTGTTCAGGGGAATTTTTCGCTCTGGCTGGTCGGAGTCATTTGTTCCTGTCAGACTCAGTAAATGGCTCGTTTTACTGCAATGTTTTCCTTTAAACCTGAGGGCGCGGGAGGCTTGACTCGCTTGTTTTACTGTTTGTCTCACCAAGAGTTGAGGAAAGCTTTGCATAAAGTGTTTTAATACCTGTTTGTACTGGCTAAGAGTGAATGTGTTTGTGTTGTGGGAGGTTTAACTCGCCTGTTTTTGTTGCCCTCCCTAAACGCGTCCACATTTGACACTAATATAGTATAATTCATATTCCTTTAATATTTATGAAGGTTTGTATTTAGTTATAGACCTCGCGCCTTCGCTTTTTTGTACCTTGTGAAGCCCATCATGAGAATTATAATTAATTTTTTTACTCAACGAATTTACATATTGGAGATAAAGCCTCAGACGACGTTTCGGTCCATTCTGAACTATTATCACGTTCACTCGAGAATTTATAATAGTTCAGGACAGAGCGAAACTTCGTTTAATGATTCGTATCTCAACTGTGATTCAAATGTGAGTTGCTGCGGTCAACTTATGACTTTCATCTAAATTTTTTACTATAACTATTTATATGTAATAATATTGGTAGAATAACCGACAATATGTTAAGTAAAAGGACACAATTGCAACTAATGTGACATTTTATTGTGGCAACGTTTCGCTCTCCAGGAGCTTTCTCAAGCCGTTACAAGCGATATATGGACACAGTTGGTATATATATACTGTCAAGGTGAGGTGAAAAAACTAGTGGTGTTAGAAGTAGTAGTGATATAAGTAGTATTAGTAGTAGTAGTAGTAGTAGAAGTAATACAATAAGGTAGAACAATCAATATGCACATGAGTAAAAGGTGATAAAAAAAATACTTGGGTAGTATAACAATAGGTTAGACAAATATTTCTGCTGGAGGTTGAAATATAGAAGGCCAGTAGGAGTGTTCCACATCTACGATGTGCTAAATTAGCAGGAGAGACTATGTGATGGTAGGGTTTACTGTTTTCAGGAGGATTCTTGCTAAGACTTCAGAGATGGTGAAGCTGCCTTTGTTTTGTTTAATTGTGTTAGAAACAGAGATAAGTGCTGATTCAAGGCATTTTCGTCTACGGAAATTAGTTTCTTTGATTACTAGTCGGGCGTCTTTGAATTTCATGAGATGATTGTTGGAATTTCGGTGTTGTACGCAGGCGTTGTTCAGGTTATCGTTTCTGCATGCATTCATGTGTTCATTGATGCGTGTCTCGAGGTTTCTTGCTGTTTCTCCTACATAAATTCTGTCGCAGCCTCCACAGGGTATAGTGTAGACCCCTGCAGAAATATTTGTCTAACCTATTGTGTAGACCTCCAGCAGAAATATTTGTCTAACCTATTGTTATACTACCCAAGTATTTGTTTTATCACATTTTACTCGTGTGCATATTGATTGTTCTACCTTATTGTATTACTTCTACTACTACTACTAATACTACTTATATCACTACTACTTCTAACACCACTAGTTTTTTCACCTCACCTTGACTGTATATATATACCAACTGTGTCCATATATCGCTTGTAACGGCTTGAGAAAGCTCCTGGAGAGCGAAACGTTGCCACAATAAAATGTCACATTAGTTGCAATTGTGTCCTTTTACTCAACTATTATATATATATATATATATATATATATATATATATATATATATATATATATATATATATGGGTAGGGGTCGTCCTAGAAAAGGTTGGAGGGAAGGGGTAAAGGAGGTATTGTGGGCGAGGGGCTTGGACTTCCAGCAAGCATGTGTGATCGTGTTAGATAGGAGTGAATGGAGACGAATGGTTTTTGGGACATGACGATCTGTTGGAGTGTGAGCAGGGTAACATTTTGTGAAGGGATTCAGGGAAACCAGTTAATTGATTTAGTTGGACTTGAGTCCTGGAAATGGAAATTACAATGCCTGCACTTTAAAGGAGGGGTCTGGAATAGTGACAGCTGGGAGGGACAATTCTCAGCTGTCGTATCTGAGCGCCTCTGCAAAGACAGTGATTATGTATGAGTGTGGTGAAAGTGTTGAATGATGATGAAAGTATTTTCTTTTTTGGGGATTTTCTTTCTTTTTGGGTCACCCTGCCTCGGTGGGAGATGGCCGACTTGTTGAAAATATATATATATATATATATATATATATATATATATGTGTGTGTGTGTATATATATATGTATATATATATATATATATATATATATATATATATATATATATGACACTAACCCACAGGAACACACAATCCTACAAGAATGACGCACCCAGCCAAGCTAGGTGTTTTACCGTCATCCGAGGTCATACTGTGGTGTGAGTGCCTCTCAGCTAATTTCATTCTACTCCCTGTTTGGTGTACTAGCCCAACGAGCAGTATTTTATATTATTGTAACCATGAACGAGTTGTATTGATCAATAACAACACTGCGACTAGCCAAGGATTCGAACCCATGTTGCTTTGGTCCGCCTCATGGTGAGCGAAAACCCATGACGCTCTAACCCACAGGACCACGCAATCCTACAATAATATAAAATACTGCTCGATGGGTTAGTACACTAAACAGAGTAGAATGAAATTAGCTCAGAGGCACCCACACCACCGTATGTCCTCGGATGGGTGCATCATTCTTGTAGGATTGCATGGTTCTGTGGGTTAGTGTCATGGGTTTTCGCTGACCATGAGGCGGGCCAAAGCAGCATGGGTTCGAATCCTTGGCTAGTCGCAGTGTTGGTATTGATCAATACTGAGGCATTGATTTCCTCAAACTCCTCCACCTCTCCTTATACCTTCCTGCTTTGTATTGGACTGATGAAGCCACTGTGCGGCGAAACGTTTCTTCATTAAAGATTTCCATATGTTGCATAAGTGTCTCAATTCTTCAGGCCAATAGTTGCTGACATCAGACCTACTATTTTTCTTGAAGATAGAAGTAACTCTGGCCTCCTTGAACCCCTCTGGTACTGTATTAGTGGGTGATGGACAAATTTATTATGTGAGCAATGGGGATTGCCAATTCAGAGGCACAATCTTTTAGGAACATAGACGGGATGTTATCTGGGCCGGTGCTCTTAGTTGGGTTTAACCTGCTTAGATCTTTTTGCACGAAGTCATGAGATACACTTACTAGTCGACAACTGTTTGGGATTACCCCTTTATTGGTATAGTATGTTTTAAACTTATCAGTCTGTGTTAAACGTATTTGATGCAGCTGGTAGTTTACTTACTAGTGTTGATGCGACAGATGTGTAGTATGAATTAAAACACTTTAGTTGTTTCGTGGCATACCTTGTTATCGATATTTAGTACTATGTTAGATCTATCTACGGGTTTATGGCTATACCCCAACTGTTTTAGCTGTTGCCAGAGCTTTCTAGTGTTATTCTTGTACTCTTCAATTTTTGAGCAATTGTGCCATGCCTTTGCGCCTTTTATAAGCCTCTGCACTCTGTTCCTCACCCTTTGGAATTCATTTAGTGCTGCAATATCCTGTCTATTTGCCTTAAATCTTTTTATCAACTGGTCTCTGAATTTGATATTATCTAATATCTCAGTAGTCATCCATGGTTCAATTCTTCGTTAAATTCTAACCTCTTTAACTGGTGCAATATTATCAAGGATGGCAGTGAACATTGTTTTGAATTTTTCCCAGGAATCTTTTACATCCGTGCAACTTGTTATCACTGTCCAGTCACAATTGTGTAGCCTATTTACCAGTGATTACAGAAATTCTCGCCACAGCTGTACTCTAACACGCAAGATCCTGAGAGGAAATTGCTTGCCTCTCAGCCCTGAGTGACCCCTTACTCCAGAGGCTTTGTTTTGAAAGTATGTCTGCCATTGACAGAAGTGTTTATCCTCAGACCCTCTGCATTTCAGCTACTCTCAACGTACTGTCAGCATGGTGGCAGCTGGCAAGACTGATCTCCACAGTGTTGGTTTAAGTTGGTCAGTGTTGCCCAGTATTGGTCAGCAGGGTGGTGCTGCCGCCGATCATAGAGAATCAGACGAACTAGGGAAACACAAAGAACAGCACACCCATTGCTACTGCCTGAAACCACCACCACTTGTCGGTGTGACTCTTGAGTTGCAGCACCCGCCTCTGTACACACTCACCACCTTGTCGAGAAGCGAAAACTGTGCCGAGTCGAGTCGCTGTGGTGTAAACACAATATTTAAACCTTCTTACTGGATCTTGCTCTTGGAATATTAAGCTGGAGGTAAAGATCCCGGTTTACGCTGAAACTCAACACTGCTTTGATCTCTGGTCATGCACGGGTGATGCAGACGGCGAGGATAACTTCCTCAGATTGGATGAAGATTTAGCAAGTTTGTCTTGGGTCTTATCTTCGCAGTAGTAATGGATCAAATGTCAATATGACAGTTTTCAAGGAGGATCAAAGGATGTAAGTGTGCAGGTAAGACTGGTGTGTTAATTTTTTCTGTTTTTCTTTTTTTTTTTTTGCTGTCGGAACATTGTTTTACTTTATTATATAGTTTGTAGGATTTGTGTGTGCGTATGCGTGAAGGTCCCTTAGCCAGGTGTGTTAGCTAGGTGTGTCAGCCAAGTGAATCAGGCAGGTGTTTTAGCCAGGTGTGTTAGCCATATATGTCAGGCAGGTGTGCTCATCTATTTATGGCTGAGTGGAGAGTCTCTGCTCGTCCCTCAATTACTCATGAGTAATCACAATCCATTTATTTTCCCTTGTCTATTCTTAAAGCTACGTACGGAACTTGTTTCCACCATTTCTTCACGTTGGTCATTCTCCCAAGAGCGCCGAGTTTTGTTATCAGCAAAGAGCAACTCTTGGTCCCTCTTCTAAAGAAGTACAATTTGACATCTCTATGATTTATTAAGTCTTATACTTTCATCTATGCTTTCTTGTTACTAGTCACAGCTTTTTCAACAGTCTTTGCCCTTTCGAGTTCTATGAGTATCTTATATGTAGCAATCATGTCTCCCCGGGTTCTCTCTTCCAGTGTTACAAACAAGTTTTTCTTCCTTCTTAACTCAGGAACTAGTATCTTAGCGAGTCTCGGGACTTTCACTAGTTATTGGACATTTTTCTTTTTTTAGGCTGGGCCTCAGCATTGCATTCCGTGGGAATAATCGTAATGAATGACTGTTACTGATGAATATCTATACATAAAATTGCAGGTGGCGTCGCAACTGCGGTGTCTGCTTGTGTTACCCAGTGATTCTTGCAGACATAAGTGGTGAGGGCGACGGACTAGCTAGACAGCAGGCTCGAGTTACGTCCGTTTTTTTTATTAAGTTACAAACGTTTCATTACGATTTTCGTAATATATGTATGTATATTATTACACAAATAACCCGTACATAGAAGAGAGGAGCTTACGACGACGTTTCGGTCCGACTTGGACCATTTACAAAGTCACACTAACAAAAAGGAGAGGAGGGAGTATATATAGGCCAGCAGACAGGGACGGGAACAAGAGAGGAAGTGTTGGAGGTAGTAGTAGTGGTGGTGGAGTCAGTCATATACTAAGAAAGAGGAGCACTGCAAGGGAGCTAGGGGCCCACAGAGGGTAGGAGCAAGAGCACAGAGGGGGGGGGAATAATAAAGGACAAATAAGGCAGAAGAAAGAAAACCTGAAGGAGAAAGAATAGGAAGGGGGAAGTGGGAGAAGGGGAAAAAAAGAATCAGGTTAAGTCATGGGTGTTCTGAAGTTTGGAGCATTTAATAATGTAATGGGAAAGGAAGGCATCTACAGAGACAAAGCCAGGGCTAAGATTCATACAAGGAAAGTTGTGTATAAGGGAGGATTCAACCAGACGGCGACTGTGAAAGTTAGACGTAGGGTAGACAGTTTTAGCAGAAGACCAGTCAATAGGATGACTGTGAACTCTGACATGACAGAAAAGAGCATTGTTTGTGTCGGCAAGCCTAACACTACTTTATTGCTCCCTGAGTGTCAGACAGAGATCGGCCAGTTTCTCCGAAGTACTGAAGAGGACAGGAGGAACAAGAAATAGAGTAGACACCAGGAGCATATATAGAGGGAGGAGAGGTATGAACTAGATTAGTGCGAAGAGTGTTAGTCGGGCGAAAAGTAAGTTTGATGTCTAAGGAACAGAGAGAGTTGTTGAGATTAGAGAGACCAGAAATGTAGGGAAGGCAGAGGACAGGAGAGTTCCCAGGAAACGTCGTCGTAAGCTCCTCTCTTTTATGTGCGGCTTATTTGTATTCCTCCAGTCACGATATTGTGCCTTTTTTTTGTTATTTATATTATTAAGATGTTTCACAAAGGTGTTTCACACCGGTGGTGTGTTTATTGACACGATCATTATATCTTAAAGATATTTTTCACCAGACACTTTACCTCCAGGGAGCTGTTGTGTTGATCTTCACCGTGGCTGTTCCCGCCTCCCTCCGACACATCATATTTTACCTGTGCCACACCAGGGGAAGTGATAATATACGCACACCAAGGGAAGTGATAATTACTCACCAGGGAAGTGATAATGTCCACACCAGGGGAAGTGATAATATACGCACACCAGGGGAAGTGATAATATACGCACACCAGGGGAAGTGATAATGTAAGCACACCAGGGGCAGTGATAATGTACTCACACCAGGGGAAGTGATAATATACGCACACCAGGGGAAGTGATAATGTACTCACACCAGGGGAAGTGATAATGTACTCACACCAGGGGAAGTGATAATATACGCACACCAGGGGAAGTGATAATGTACGCACACCAGGAAGGATAATACGCACACCAGGAAGTGATAATGTACTCACACCAGGGGAAGTGATAATATACGCACACCAGGGGAAGTGATAATGTACGCACACCAGGGGAAGTGATAATATACTCACACCAGGGGAAGTGATAATATACGCACACCAGGGGAAGTGATAATGTACGCACACCAGGGGAAGTGATAATGTACTCACACCAGGGGAAGTGATAATATACGCACACCAGGGGAAGTGATAATGTACGCACACCAGGGGAAGTGATAATATACGCACACCAGGGAAGTGATAATGTACTCACACCAGGAATGATAATGTACGCACACCAGGGAAGTGATAATGTACGCACACCAGGGGAAGTGATAATATACGCACACCAGGGGAAGTGATAATGTACTCACACCAGGGGAAGTGATAATATACGCACACCAGGGGAAGTGATAATATACCCACACCAGGGAAGTGATAATGTACCACACCAGGGAAGTGATAATGTACTCACACCAGGGAAGTGATAATATACGCACACCAGGGAAGTGATAATTACGCACACCAGGAAGTGATAATATACACCAGGGAAGTGATAATATACGCACACCAGGGAAGTGATAATTACGACCAGGAAGTGAATATACGCACACCAGGGAAGTGATAATATGCACACCAGGAAGTGATAATTCCACACCAGGAAGTGATAATTACTCACACCAGGGAAGTGATAATTACGCACACCAGGGAAGTGATAATGTACCTTTCACACCAGGGAAGTGATAATATCGACGCACACCAGGAAGTGATATATACCACACCAGGGAAGTGATAATATACGCACACCAGGGAAGTGATAATGTACTCACACCAGGGAAGTGATAATATACGCACACCAGGGAAGTGATAATATACGCACACCAGGGAAGTGATAATGTACCACACCAGGGAAGATGATAATATACGCACACCAGGGGAAGTGATAATGTACTCACACCAGGGAAGTGATAATATACAGCACACCAGGTGATATGTCTCAACGGATAATATACGCACACCAGGGAAGTGATAATTACACGTTTTCACACCAGGGAAGTGATAATATACGCACCAGGGAAGTGATAATGTCACACCAGGATATAATATACGCACACCAGGGGATTAATGTCAACCTGATAATATAGCACACCATACCTGAGATCGAGACTAATAACATCCATTTTACTTAACTTGATGATAGAATCTCTGTATATCCTTTTCCTTTGTTCTTCTAAATTAGTTGAAATTTCGAGTGACTATTTATATTAAACATTTTTTAATTAATGTTGAAAATTTTAGTCATTTATTTTTGCTGCGGTTTCGTTTTAAAAGCTGATTTATTGTCCATCACAGGGAATGTATTTAGTGAGATATATGTTGCCTTGTAGGCCATGTTGGGCGACACTGCAGCACTGAGCGGTCTCTCTAATAATAAACAGTATTTCAGTGATGTTGAGACAGTCAAACGGGTGACTCTTTACCGAGCCTTAAACAATGATTACCTGACTTAAATATTTCTAGCGGTGGTTATGTTTCCTGGGTTCTGGTTATGTTCCTGGTTATGTTTCCTGGTTATGTTTCCTGGTTATGTTTCCTGGTTATGTTTCCTGGTTGTTTCCTGGTTATGTCTCCTGGTTATGTTTCCTGGTTATGTTTCCTGGTTATGTTTCCTGGTTATGTTTCCTGGTTATGTTTCCTGGTTATGTTTCCTGGTTATGTTTCCTGGTTATGTTTCCTGGTTATGTCTCCTGGTTATGTCTCCTGGTTATGTATCCTGGTTATGTTTCCTGGTTATGTTTCCTGGTTATGTTTCCTGGTTATGTTTCCTGGTTATGTTTCCTGGTTATGTTTCCTGGTTATGTTTCCTGGTTATGTCTCCTGGTTATGTCTCCTGGTTATGTTTCCTGGTTATGTTTCCTGGTTATGTTTCCTGGTTATGTTTCCTGGTTATGTTCCTGGTTATGTTCCTGGTTATGTTTCCTGGTTATGTCTCCTGGTTATGTTTCCTGGTTATGTCTCCTGGTTATGTTTCCTGGTTATGTTTCCTGGTTATGTTTCCTGGTTATGTTTCCTGGTTATGTTTCCTGGTTATGTTTCCTGGTTATGTTTCCTAGTTATGTTTCCTGGTTATGTTTCCTGGTTATGTTTCCTGGTTATGTTTCCTGGTTATGTTTCCTGGTTATGTTTCCTGGTTATGTTCCTGTTATGTTTCCTGGTTATGTTTCCTGGTTATGTTTCCTGGTTATGTCTCCTGGTTATGTTTCCTGGTTATGTCTCCTGGTTATGTCTCCTGGTTATGTCTCCTGGTTATGTCTCCTGGTTATGTCTCCTGGTTATGTTTCCTGGTTATGTTTCCTGGTTATGTCTCCTGGTTATGTCTCCTGGTTATGTTTCCTGGTTATGTTCCTGGTTATGTTCCTGGTTATGTCTTCCTGGTTATGTTTCCTGAGTTTCGTTTCCTGGTTATGTTTCCTGGTTATGTTTCCTAGTTATTTTCCTGGTTATGTTTCCTGGTTATGTCTCCTGGTTATGTTCTGGTTTGTCCTGGTTATGTTCCTGGTTATGTTTCCTGGTTATGTTTCCTGGTTATGTTCCTGGTTATGTTCCTGGTTATGTTTCCTGGTTATGTCTCCTGGTTATGTTTCCTGGTTATGTCTCCTGGTTATGTTTCCTGGTTATGTCTCCTGGTTATGTTTCCTGGTTATGTTTCCTAGTTATGTTTCCTGGTTATGTTTCCTGGTTATGTTTCCTGGTTATGTTTCCTGGTTATGTCTCCTGGTTATGTTTCCTGGTTATGTTTCCTGGTTATGTTTCCTGGTTATGTTTCCTGGTTATGTATCCTGGTTATGTCTCCTGGTTATGTCTCCTGGTTATGTCCCTGGTTATGTCTCCTGGTTATGTTTCCTGGTTATGTTCCTGGTTATGTTTCCTGGTTATGTCTCCTGGTTATGTTTCCTGGTTATGTTTCCTGGTTATGTTTCCTGGTTATGTTTCCTGGTTATGTCTCCTGGTTATGTCTCCTGGTTATGTCTCCTGGTTATGTCTCCTGGTTATGTCTCCTGGTTATGTCTCCTGGTTATGTTTCCTGGTTATGTTTCCTGGTTATGTTTCCTGGTTATGTTTCCTAGTTATATTTCCTGGTTATGTTTCCTGGTTATGTTTCCTGGTTATGTTTCCTGGTTATGTCTCCTGGTTATGTCTCCTGGTTATGTCTCCTGGTTATGTCTCCTGGTTATGTCTCTTGGTTATGTTTCCTGGTTATGTTTCCTGGTTATGTTTCCTGGTTATGTCTCCTGGTTATGTCTCCTGGTTATGTCTCCTGGTTATGTCCCTGGTTATGTCTCCTGGTTATGTTTCCTGGTTATGTCTCCTGGTTATGTCTCCTGGTTATGTTTCCTGGTTATGTTTCCTGGCTATGTCTCCTGGTTATGTCTCCTGGTTATGTTTCCTGGCTATGTCTCCTGGTTATGTCTCCTGGTTATGTTTCCTGGTTATGTTTCCTGGTTATGTCTCCTGGTTATGTCTCCTGGTTATGTTTCCTGGTTATGTTTCCTGGTTATGTCTCCTGGTTATGTTTCCTGGTTATGTTTCCTGGTTATGTCTCCGGTTATGTCTCCTGGTTATGTCTCCTGGTTATGTCTCCTGGTTATGCTCTGTACCTGGTTATGTTTCCTGGTTAGTTCTGGTTATGTCTCCTGGTTATGTCTCCTGGTTATGTTTCCTGGTTATGTTTCCTGGTTAGTATGTTCTGGTTATGTCCCTGGTATGTCTCCTGTTATGTCTCTGTTAGTTCCTGTTATGTTTCCTGGTTATGTCTCCTGTATTCTCCTGGTTATGTCTCCTGGTTATGTATCCTGGTAATGTATCCTGGTAATGTATCCTGGTAATGTATCCTGGTTATGTTTCCTGGTTATGTTTCCTGGTTATGTTTCCTTGTTATGTTTCCTTGTTATGTTTCCTGGTTATGTTTCCTGGTTATGTTTCCTGGTTATTTTCGGCTAAATCGGTGCCGGGCTTATCTCGAACCATTTTCTTTTTATTGGCTCATTTGTTTTAAAATATACGTATTTGTGGGTTTGCGTAAGCTGACTTAAGCTAATCTGATATGAAGAAATGTAGGTAGTAAAATGAGGCTGTAATGTAATCTGGGAGAAGGATCTGTAATTCAACCTGGTGTTAACCTGGTACAGAAACTGCTGCCAGTGTGGCGCAACCAGGTACAGATACTTGGCCTGTTTTGTACTCACCTAATTGTGGTTGCAGGGTGTGTGTGTGTGTGTGTCTGTCTGTCTGCAAATTCCAATATATAATAATTATCTATTTATGCCTGCAGGGCGGGGCACTCTAGTTCTTGGACTGAGTATGTAATTCTCAATTGAGTGACGTGAAAAAGTCGTATACATTTTTAATTCCCTGATGAGAGTCCGCTTCCACTGCATCATTATTCAATTCGTTCCATTTTTTGTACCACTCTTATGTTTATGCAGTGTTGTTTATGCATGTGGCTCATAAAGTTGTATGATTTCCAGCCATGCCAGCTTGCTTTTGTTACTTCCTTGGTAAAGAGATTGTATTTTACATGTCTAGATTATATCCACCCCTGTGCCATGCATTATTATTTACGTTGTGATCACATCATTCTGCAGAGGACCTCGTGTACCATGGTGTACTGACGAAGCTGTGCTCTCCAAGCTTCTCCTTTAATGTCGCGTGTGACCAAAAAAAAAAACCCCGCATTAAAGGCCAGACAGACGGTGGCAGGCCCCGCGACGGGACATCAGTCAGGAGAGACCTCATCATCACCAATGAAAATGCGTCAGGCGTGCCCTGGCGCGGCTCCGTAGTTTATCACACCAGAATAATGTCTCGCTCCGGGAAAAACGACCCGGAGTCAATTTGTAAACATCTCCCCACCTTCAGATTCGTTATGATGCGTGAGTTGTAATGCTTAATATGCTGTTAAAGTGTTCGTGTGTACCCGGCTTGTGTTGTTTGTGCCTCGACGAGAAGCAACTTCTGGCTCTGCCTCTTCATTACACATTATCAACTTGATTTACTGATTCAGAGACTTCAGGATCCAGGCATACCTATTCTTGAAGCTATATATAAGGTTTACGTTCATCTACTGTTAGTAGCGTACGTTCCATTCCACATACTACTCATCATCTACATCAAACTACTAACAATATCTGCTGAATACCTCTTCTCTCTTTCTGTTCCCTGAGTATTTTGTATGCCATGATCATGTCCTCTCTGATCCTTTCATCTCTCCTAATTTTTTTTATGGCCAGCACATTTCACTTCATATTTGATGCGTTGAAGAAATGATTAGTGATGTTCTTGAAGCCAATTTCTTTGTGTAATATCCATCCATCATCCCTTCCTTGTTATTGTTGCACCCCTGGTAAAAGGTATAAAACACACACACACACACACACACACACACACACACACACACACACACAACACACAAACACACACACACACATACACACACACACACACACACACACACACACACATACACACACAACCGAGGAAGAAGTGAAGAGGCTGCTAAGCGAGCTAGATACCTGAGAGAGGGAGCAGAGGTGCTATGTGTACCATTAACAACAATCTTCAACACATCTATCGAAACAGGGCGACTACCTGTGGTATCAAAGACAGCAAATGTAGTCCCAGTTTTTAAAAAAAGGAGACAGACACGAAGCATTAAACTACAGACCAGTGTCACTGACATGTATAGTATGCAAAGTCATGGAGAAGATTATCAGGAGAAGAGTGGTGGAACACCTAGAAAGGAATGAGCTTATCAACGACAGCCAGCATGGTTTCAGAGATGGAAAATACTGTGTCACAAACCTACTGGAGTTCTATGACAGGGTGGCAGTAAGACAAGAGAGAGAGGGGTGGGTAGATTGCATTTTCTTGGACTGTAAGAAGGCATTTGACAGTCCCACACAAGAGATTAGTGCAAAAGCTGGAGGACCAGGCAGGGATAACAGGGAAGGCACTGCAATGAATCAGGGAATACCTGTCAGGAAGACAACAGCGAGTCGTGGTACGTGGAAAGGTGTCAGAATGGGCGCCTGTGACGAGCGGGGTTCCACAGGGGTCAGTCCTAGGACCGGTGCTGTTCCTGGTATTTGTGAACGACATGACGGAAGGAATAGATTCAGAAGTGTCTGATACTAAGTTGATAAGAAGAATTCAATCGGACGAGGACTAGACAGAACTACAAAGGATCTGGACAGGCTGCAGGCCTGGTCCAGAAACTGGCTCCTGGAGTTCAACCACACCAAGTGTAAAGTCATGAAGTTTGGTGAAGGGCGAAGAAAACCGCAGACGGAGTACAGTCTAGGGGACCAGAGACTACAAACATCATTCAAAAAAAAGGATCTTGGGGTGAGTATACTACCGAGCACATCTCCTGAGGCGCACATCAACAAAATAACTGGTGCAGCATGAGGGTGCCTAGCAAACCTAAGAACAGCATTCCGACATCTTAATAAGAAATCATTCAGGACACTGCACACCGTGTACGTTAAGCCTATATCGGAGTATGTAGCACCAGTTTGGAGCCCACACGTAGCCAAGCACGTAAGGAAACTAGAGAAAGTGCAAAGGTTTGCAACAAGACGAGGAAAGGTTAAGGGAAATCGACCTGACGACATTGGAGGACAGGAGAGATAGAGGGGATATGATAACGACATATAAAATACTGAGAGGAATCGACAAGGTAAACAGAGACAGGATGTTCTGGAGATGGGACACAGCAACAAGGGGTCACAGTTGGAAGTTGAAGACTCAGATGAATCACAGGGATGTTAGGAAGTATTTCTTCAGTCACAGAGTTGTCAGGAAGTGGAATAGTCTGGGAAGTGATGTAGTGGAGGCAGGATCCATACATAGCTTTAAGAAGAGGTGTGATAAAGCTCATGGAGCATGAAGAGTGACCTAGTAGCGACCAGTGAAGAGGTTGGGCCAGGAGCTATGATTCGACCCCTGCAACCACAACTAGGCGAGTACACACGAAATGGGTTGATAGATGTATGATGAATTTTCCTGCAGATTACTGCCATTCAATGAAAATGGGAAAATGTGAAATCATACCACATGAGGAATAAAAACAAAATAGTATTTAAAGTATCAAACGGAGTGATCCAGGAGTTTCTAATCAGATTAAGTAACTTAAAAATATATGGATTGAAAATGATCGAAAAATAAATATTTGTAACATATGTTGGGCCGAAACTGGAATACGCAACAGCTCTAAGACCTTATACCTGGAGATACCTGGAGAGGGTTTCGGGGGTCAACGCCCCCGCGGCCCGGTCTGTGACCAGTATACAGAATGCGTGAATAAGTTAGGAAAGGCTCGAAGAATCGCTAAAGAATGGCTACCACAGGTGGAAAAATGATGACTTACGACGAAAAGGTGTGTGAAGAGAATGATGTCCAAGTTGGTTGATAGGAGTAAAAGAGAAGACATAACCACGTATATGGATTAAAAAAAAAAAAAAAAAAAAAAGACATGGAAGAATAGAAGAATAGAAGCGCGTGAGGGACAGCAAGAAGGCACACTTGTAAATAGAGAAGAAAGTGGAGCTAAGAGATTTACACTTTTCGATGTAAATACAGTGATGGAAGGACACACATTGAAGTATGTGTACAGTGTGAGATGCACTCATCTTGGTGTATAGAAAATGAGTTGCATCTCGGTAAATACATACTGACACACACACACACATAAACACACACATACACACACACACACACACGTTTCGTTACACACACACACATACACACAAAACAGGCCTAGTGTCTAATCGACATGTGCCTAGGACAAAATGGTAACTAACACCTGTATATATAAGCTGAGAGCTCCTACACGTTTTTCTGAGTATATACGCTGAGAGATACACATTTCT
This sequence comes from Cherax destructor, assembly GCA_009830355.1. Lineage (NCBI taxonomy): Eukaryota > Metazoa > Arthropoda > Malacostraca > Decapoda > Parastacidae > Cherax > Cherax destructor. The sequence continues at coordinate 77,171 of WNWK01000855.1, forward strand.
CGGTGTATATACACTAAGAAATACACACGTCTCTGCATACATATACGCTTCTACAAGATTTTTATACACTGAAAGACATTTTTTGGGTGAATATACACTGAGAAAAGCACACTCATAGTGTATATACCCTTGAGGACATTTTTTTCAAAAGGTCTATTTAAAAGCAAGCAGTGACAGATGAGTAACCAGGAGGGAAATAAACAAATAAATATTTTATTTCCCAGAAGAAAACCGAGCATATTACATGAATAAAAATGTGTTAGGTACATAACACATATACACACGGTGGTGGTCCTAGGTATATCACTGGTGCCACAGTGAAAGAAGGTCCCACTGACCTCCAAAATTAGGAATCACAGTAGTCTCTCAGTGTATCTATAAACTGAGAGATATACACTTGTCAATGTACACTGAGAGAGAGAGAGAGAGAGAGAGAGAGAGAGAGAGACCACCCTGTTGCTTACCACATTGTCACACTGAAGAATTATCAGGGCACCTTTTTTTCTGTTTTAAGGGTAACTGTGTACTCGCATAGTTGTACTCACTTAGTTGTGGTTGCAGGGGTCGGGTCACAGCTCCTGGCCCCGCCTCTTCACTGACCGTTACTCGGTCACTCTACCCGCTCCATGAGCTTTATCGTACCTCTCCTTAAAGCTATGTATGGATCCTGCCTCCACTACATCACTTCCCAGACTATTCCACTTCCTGACAACTCTATGACTGAAGAAATACTTCCTAACATCCCTGTGGTTCATAAGAACATAAGAACATAAGAATGGAGGAACACTGCAGAAGGCCTACTGGCCCTTACAAGGCAGGTCCTTATCAAAACCACCACTACCTAAGAATTTACTCCCGTACTCACGACACCAATCAAATCCAGCCCCTCCCACTCATATATTTGTCCAATCTCTTTTTAAAGCCACCCTGAGTCTGAGTCTTCAACTTCCAACTGTGACAGCTTGTTGCTGTGTCCCACCTCTGGAACATTCTGTCTCTGTCCACCTTGTCTATTCCTCTCAGTATTTTATATGTCGTTATCATATCACCTCTATCTCTTCTGTCTTCCGGTGTGTGTGTGTGTGTGTGTGTTAACTCTATTTTCTTGGCTTCTTACGTCTAGTGCAGAATGGTAGCGTAGGTGTAGAGATACGGCCGATGACTAGACTCAGTTTATTAATGGGAAGGTGTAGGTATACACGGAGGCAGAGCGTGAGGGGACCGGGAGCCAGCAAGGGTAGAACCAGTCTCCAGTAGGTAGGCAGCCAGAGTGAGGAAGAAACATGGCTGACCAGCCCGACCTTGATAGGCCTATAGATGGCAGCACCGTAGTGCCGCGCAGTTTGAAAGAGCCTCTGAATAGGCTGTTTACATCCGCTCGGCCACCTACCGCGTGTCGTCTCGACACGACAATACTGGCGGGCACGAAGGTGTAAACAAGCAAACAAGGTTACCCAGGGGAAACTGGCTTCCGGTCACCTGACATTTACATATAAAAACAGAACAATGCCGGTGCGGGCCGTAAAAACTCTCCCACTTCGAGAGTCGGGGAAGAGAAAATCGGCCTGCACGTACAGCTGGACGGAGGACAGACCAAGCCGATATTGGCGCAGGGACTAAATTCTTCTATATACAGGTTGTCCACAGGGCCAGGCATCAACTTGACTGCACATCCTTGAGTGCTGTACCATCCTCACATCTGCATTGACTGACAGTAGCATTTCCTAAGGTGTGACATTTAACTCAAAAGGGCAATACTGCCCTTGCCTTTATACAGGCTTTACAAGACACACTGGGTGCACATACTCACAATAACATTATTTCCATGGAATTCATTATACTATGGGTACCCTGCTAGAATAAATTTTACATATTTACATGGTGTTGTCCACCCTGACTCAGTTATTTACTAACTATACAATGTATGAGTATTAATCCCCATTTCTGCAAGCAAACAATTAGCGTAGCTAGCGTAGGACTCGGACAAGTCAGTAGGTATGTCAATGTCACAGAAATGTACTGCTGTCCGGGGTCTCAGGCCATAAGTATGGAGCCTTACAGGACTGTCATCTGTCGTAGTGGTAGCGGGTGAAGAACTAGAGAGGTTGTCACTAGTTTGAGTCTGATTGTGGCTTTGCAATGCCCGCGATTCCAGCTCTGCTTCAGCGTGCACATGATCAATATACTTCATGTTGTCAAGGTGAGCTTCTCTGATAGTTCCAGTAGCTATCTCCCTCACCTCGAACTTATTGCCGCGGAGCTGTCGTAGGACACGGTAAGGACCGACAAACTTGGGGTCAAGTTTATGCATACCAGGGGTCTGCGTCGGGTTGAGCAACATAACTTTGCAACCTGGTTCCACCTTACTTTCCTTAGCGTGGGCGTTGCGATCAGACGTGAACCTATCTGTGGCTTTTATTAGGTTCTCACGTACTCGCTGGAAGACAAGCTGTGTGGTCCGCATCTTAACTATACAAGTATTATCGGTGTCATAGGTTGGAATAGGCGGAGCAAACAGGATTTCGTACGGTAAACGCTTATCATAGCCGTACAAGGCAAAATGGAGTGTCTCGCCAATCGAGCTGTTGAGGGAAGAGTTCAATGTACACTGAACATCTGGAATAGCGTCATCCCATGTAGTACAACTCGGATTAACGGTTACTCTGAGCACCTCCAGGACTTTGCGGTTTGTACGTTCAGCAAGACCATTACTCGCGGGGTGGCGAGGAGTTACTGGTGCTTGGTGAATGTCAAACCTGGAACAAAGGTCCTTCATCGTGGCATTTATGAACTCCGACCCATTGTCTGACAGGAGAACACGTGGGCAGGTATGACAGAGAACGATACGCTCACGGAAAGCATTTGCGACTGTCTCGGCCGTTTTGTCGTTTTGTCAGGGATGGGTACTAACTCGCAGTACCGTGTCAAGTTATCTACCATTACAAGCAGGTGCTTATTACCCTTCTCCAAGGTCGAGAAATTCGTCAAGAGGTCGACAGAAGTTCTCTCCCAGGGCTCCTTTGTAATGGGATACTTCAGAATGGGATTGGAACCCGTGACAGTACCCTTGTGTTGTAAGCAAACGACACACTGGTGTACATACTTGGCAATTTCCTCTGCCATCTTAGGCCAGAAATATTTCATTCTAGCCTGTTTGATGCTGCGGTCCTTCCCGGGGTGCGCTGCGGATGGGACATCGTGGATCAACTTGAGAGGCGCGGGTACCAGGGACTCCGGTATCACCAGTTGGTGTACGGTTCAGCCGGGGTCCACTAGTCGAGCTACACGACACAGTACTCCTTGATTGACCACTAAGTAGCGACAGACGCCTGGCTTGGCGTGGGCAAACTGGGTTCCCACGTGTTCAAGCTAGGAGTGGCGTCTGAACACCGAGAACAACACACAGACGGCGAGCTCGCGTCTCTTGTAGCTGTAGGAATGGCGTAGAAACGCTGGAGGATGCAGGAGAAGAGTGCAGGAGAACACTGGAGAACTGCAGAAGGTGAACACACGTGACTGCTTCCGGCTGGAGATGATGCCGTGACGCCGATGTCCCGATTTTGTGGAAAAATCAAGGACGGTGATCTGACTCAGGTTAGTGGGTCCCCTACACTACACTCTGCCGTGAACCACTGCTGTCACCACTGTTAACTCTATTTTCTTGGCTTCTTACGTCTAGTGCAGAATGGTAGCGTAGGTGTAGAGATACGGCTGATGACTAGACTCAGTTTATTAATGGGAAGGTGTAGGTATACACGGAGGCAGAGCGTTAGGGGATCCGGGAGCCAGCAAGGGTAGAACCAGTCTCCAGTAGGTAGGCCGCCAGAGTGAGGAAGAAACATGGCTGACCAGCCCGACCTTGATAGGCCTATATATGGCAGCACCGTAGTGCCGCGCAGTTTGAAAGAGCCTCTGAATAGGCTGTTTACATGTGTGTGTGTGCAAGTGCGCGCTCGTCATTGTTCCTACATAAGTGGGACAGACAGACGTAGGGGGAGGGACTAACATGATGGCACAGACCACCACGACACAAGAAACAACAACGACAACAGCTACCACCCGACCATCTCGTTACAACCTAATAAAACCCGCAGTAGTGACAACAGCTTTAAGACGGGTGAGGGGAGACGGGTGAGGGAGACGGACAAGGGGAGACAGGCGAGGGGAGATAAAGCAAGGGAAGACAGAGTGAGGGAGAGGCTGTATGTTTGGAGGCAGAGCGAGACAAGGAAGAGTGAGTAGAGGCAGAGTGAGAGGAGGATAGCTGGTGTAAAATGACGAGGAGAGACGAGAAAAAGTGAAGGGAGATTATTATGGATATACAAGTAATATGAAGGACCACGAACATTCAAAGGACAGAAGAGAGAGAGAGAGAGAGAGAGAGAGAGAGAGGAGCAGGGCGAACAGAGAAAAGGAGGCAGGTGACACGGAAGCTGGGAAGATTAAAAGAAAAACAAAAGAAAAGGACAGTACAAAGTGAAAGACAGAATGAAGAAAGATGGTGGGAAAGATGGAATATAGGCGACACACCAACATTACCAGGATACAGTAAATAAAATACATGTGAATGTTCAGATACATGGCCAGAATTTAAAACTCTGCGGGTCATCAACAAAACCACGAAATATCTGCCAGTCATAACAGTTTAATAAACGCAAAACGTTACCAACACTCCTGCTGCTCAACTGACTTTTTTTTTTAATATACAAACCATAAATGTAAATAAAACAAACAATGGAGAGGCGATCTGCAAAGGCTGGTTGAGCTGACGAAGTGTGATCACCCCCATCAGCAGCTTCCCAGGGAGTTTGAGTGGTGTGTCAGCCCACGTTCAGATTACCTCCGACACTGTCAGCTGCGTGGTTCCCTACACAGAGATAGAGGAAGACGAAGAATCGGGGGGATGGGGGTAGAGCCCCTGAGAGTGGGATTTAACTAGGCTCTTTGAAGAAGCCTTCTTACGTAGGTAATCTGGTCTCAGAGTTTACGTTGCAGAGCCTCTCGCCGGCCCTGATTCCCAGGATCCTCGACTTAGAGGATCTTGTTGAGTTTTACCACAGCGAGGCTGTCGTGGGTAGGGAATGCCACCCATGCTCCTTCACGGATCACCTTACCTTCCTTTCCGGGGTCCAGCTTCAAAAAATAGAATTTTAGTGTTTTTAAAATAGCAACCGTGCACATTATAATATTATTATTATTATTATTATTATTATTATTATTATTATTATTATTATTATTATTATTATTATTATTATTATTATTATTATTATTATCTTTATTGATTATTATTAGGTATAACATGTGGGTATATTTTATGGCTTTAGACCCTTTATCTTTCTCTACTCTAAATTAGGTTACACAAACTCTCAGGCAGAGGCGATGGAAAGGTAAAGATTGTTACAAGAACAATGTTCCTCTGTCTTGACCTCATCCTCGCCAAGCACTGAAGGTGTTTCAGCTGCTGCACTACCTACTGAAGCTGACCTTCCAGCTGCTGCACCACCTAGTGAAGCTGACCTTCCAGCTGCTGCACCACCTAGTGAAGCTGACCTTCCAACTGCTGCACCACCTAGTGAAGCTGACCTTCCAGCTGCTGCACCACCTAGTGAAGCTGACCTTCCAGCTGCTGCACCACCTAGTGAAGCTGACCTTCCAGCTGCTGCACCACCTAGTGAAGCTGACCTACCAGCTGCAGCACTACCTAGTGAAGCTGACCTTCTAGCTGCTGCACCACCTAGTGAAGCTGACCTTCCAGCTGCTGCACCACCTAAGGAAGCTGACCTTCCAGCTGCTGCACCACCTAGTGAAGCTGACCTTCCAGCTGCTGCACTACCTAGGGAAGCTGACCTTCCAGCTGCTGCACCACCTAGTGAAGCTGACCTTCCAGCTGCTGCACCACCTAGTGAAGCTGACCTTCCAGCTGCAGCACTACCTAGTGAAGCTGACCATCCAGCTGCTGCACCACCTATTGAAGGTGACCTTCCAGCTGCTGCACCACCTAGTGAAGCTGACCTTCCAGCTGCTGCACCACCTAGTGAAGCTGACCTTCCAGCTGCTGCACCATCTAGTGAAGCTGACCTTCCAGCTGCTGCACCACCTAGTGAAGCTGACCTTCCAGCTGCTGCACCACCTAGTGAAGCTGACCTTCCAGCTGCTGCACCACCTAGTGAAGCTGACCTTCCAGCTGCTGCACCACCTAGTGAAGCTGACCTTCCAGCTGCAGCACTACCTAGTGAAGCTGACCTTCCAGCTGCTGCACCACCTAGTAAAGCTGACCTTCCAGCTGCTGCACCACCTAGTGAAGCTGACCTTCCAGCTGCTGCACCACCTAGTGAAGCTGACCTTCCAGCTGCTGCACTACCTAGTGAAGCTGACCTTCCAGCTGCTGCACCAATTAGTGAAGCTGACCTTCCAGCTGCAGCACTACCTAGTGAAGCTGACCTTCCAGCTGCTGCACCACCTAGTAAAGCTGACCTTCCAGCTGCTGCACCACCTAGTGAAGCTGACCTTCCAGCTGCTGCACCACCTAGTGAAGCTGACCTTCCAGCTGCTGCACTACCTAGTGAAGCTGACCTTCCAGCTGCTGCACCACTTAGTGAAGCTGACCTTCCAGCTGCTACACCACCTAGTGAAGCTGACCTTCCAGCTGCTGCACCACCTAGTGAAGCTGACCTTCCAGCTGCTGCACCACCTAGTGAAGCTGACCTTCCAGCTGCTGCACCACCTAGTGAAGCTGACCTTCCAGCTGCTGCACCACCTAGTGAAGCTGACCTTCCAGCTGCTGCACCACCTAGTGAAGCTGACCTTCCAGCTGCTGCACCACCTAGTGAAGCTGACCTTCCAGCTGCTGCACCACCTAGTGAAGCTGCCTTCTTGTGATCTTGTGTGGCTTATCTATCGTGCTGTACTATGTTGTGAGGCTGGTCTCACTCTGCCGTACAGTCGATAATGACATATCTTAGCAGCTGAAAATCAAATAAGCGTTAAACCCGTGTGGCTCGTTCACGCAAGGAATGGCGGAGGCTCGATTGTCCGACCACTAACAGCAATAAATTACCGAGATACCCCAATGAAAACAAAGATATCGGATAATAAGAGACTTGGCAAATGGTGCAAAATACATATAATAAATAACAGGGCTCGAGTATACTAAAGGAGAACTCGATGAGTGTCAAGGGTCCCCGACTCTTCAACGCCCACCCACCGTGCATAAGGGGAATTACCAACTAACCTCTGGCTGTCTTCAAGAGGGAACTGGACAAGTGCTTTCAGCCAATTCCTGACGAACCGGGCTGTAGTTCGTACCTACGTGCGTGCGGTCAACAGTAACAACCTGGTTGATCAGGCTTCCATCCACCACGAGGAGGCCTGGTCTGGGACCCGGTCACGAGAACCATTGGCCCCCCGGAAACATATTTTGGTTATCTTTTAATAAATAAAAAATGACTAAAGAAAAAATTGGGCATGTTAAATCAGCAAATTTTCCGAAGTTAAATTAGAAATTAGAAAGACGATGGATATCTATTATGTAAGTAAAAAAAATAGTTATTTATCTAAGAAAAAAATCGATTAGCTTTAGGTATCAAAAGGAAAGCGAGAAGAAACTAAGAATGACCCATAATGAATAAAATCTTAAGGCATTTTCTTTAAATAAGATTGATTCACAGGGCGGTGTAGGCCTAACTCTGTGAGTAGGCCTACGGTACATTGCGCTAAAAAAAAAAATGATTCCCTTTGAATCCCATTCCTAAATCAGGAAGAATTTAGCTCAGCATGATTCGTTGTGTTCAACTTTTGTGTTCACCTGTTGTGCTCAACTGTTGTGTTCAACTATTGTGTTCATCTGTTATAATGAACTGTTAGAAATTAAGTAATAAATACATTTTAACATTATTTTGTTATCTGACAATAGTAAACTATTTCCAGTGTTGCAAAAATGAAAACGTAAGACGTTTCCTGGTTATATGTAAGACCCACGAGAGTAAATGTTATTGTCTGTCCTCCACAGGCGACGAAAAATCTGTGACACAGCCCAGGGACGTGTATGGAAACCCAGGGATGTGTATGGAAACCCAGGGATGTGTATGGAATGCCGAGAATGTGTATAAAAGACCAAGAATGCGTATGAAATGCCAAAGATGTGTGTCACAGCCCAGGGATGTTTATGAAATACCAAGAATGTGTGTGAAATGCCAAGGATGTATGTGACAGCCCGGGTGTGTGTTTAGCAACTCAGGGATGTTCATGTCACATCCCTGGGATGTGTATGTCACATCCCCGGGATGTGTATGTCACGTCCCTGGGATGTGTATGTCACATCCCTGGGATGTGTATAACTCAGGGATATCTATGTAAAATTCTCAGGATTAAAATGATTTCTGAACTTTTGTAAATAAAGCCATAAGTCTATGAACTATGATCTGAATCTGTGACCCGAGCCTGGGCCTGTGTCTGTGAGTTTAATATATGACTTGTCCTGGATTTTTGACCTGGAACTAACTTATAAGTTTCGTCTGTGACAAGGTGATGAATAAGACACATTTGCATCACTTTATTATCTTTGTCGCCAAAACTTCTGGGCAGTGAAGTTATCCAAGCTTTGCACACGTGTCTGTGACCCGAGTCTGTGACCTGAATCTGTGACCTGAAGCTGAGATCTGAGTCTTTGAGCTATGAGCCGATTTTATGAACTGGCGCCGAACCAAAGCACTGCACATTCCTTCTCCATTTCGCCCGAGTATTAGCTTTGGTGTCACATTCCCAGAACGGAAAATGAATCTGATATTTCCTTGACGACGTGGGCTTTTGATACACTTTTCCTGGAGGCGCTGCAGATAAACTTAAAAATTCTTCGTCAAATTTCTCTTCCCTCACCCTCACGCTCAGGGCTCCCGGCTCCATGCGACGAGCTTGCCGGAGACAAAGAATAAGTTTTTTTTTTTTTAAGTTGAACATACCAAGAATTCTTGACAAAGGTTAAAGTTACGTTTCTGGCTGCCGTGAATATCATCACACAAATTCTTGCGTATCAGACTCTGAGGAATTTACTCGCCTGGCTTGGGACTTGTACGAGCCTCGTCTCCACCCTCGCTTGCCTTTAACCATTCTCTTTCACTTTTGTCTTGTTTTTCCCTAAATTCGTCTCTGTCGTAACACGCAGTCTACCTTCACGGGAACACATCGCAAATTTTAGTAATATTTTTAGTTTAACCTAATTTATAACTGCTGATTATGCATGATACAAACGCTAAACGATTAAAAACTGAATGAATTGGAATAAATATTTTTTTCCTATCACAAATGGAACAAATTTGACATAGCACATGTGGAGGAACAACACCTATTAGTGGTGAAAAATATTACTAGTAGTGAAACCTTTTATTGTTACAACGTTTCACCCATAAAGTTTGTTTTCAAATACCGGATAAAACCTGCTCGTGAGCGAAACTTCGTAGCAATAAAGGATTTCACTGCTTCCAGTGTCTTTTTCACAACTTTAACTAAAAAAAAATTAACACATTTAAGTAAAACAAAAAGGCCACAGTTTAAACGTAATTCTAGCAAACAAACTTCTGGTAGGAGAGGTAATGTATGGTGGACAAGAGAGATCTTACCATTACTGAGGCACTGATGCTAGTTTCTGCGAGGTAATCTGGCCCAGGCTGGGAAGATTTAGATTTTGCTACCGAAGTGGCACCCCATATCCATCCTGTGGACGGTAGCGCAAGAGCATATGGATACACAAAAGGCCTAGGAACTAGGCCAGAAGGGTTAACAGGAGTACATCTAGATTTATATCTATAGTTCACTTATCTGTTACAAGCAAATTTAGGAAATTTGCTTAATATATCTGGTATCTTATTTTCATTAATAAGATATCTTGACATGTCACACTGGTTATTATAATGTCTATCTCTATATTCCTCAATAAGTGGACAATTCAGCACATAGTGTTCAAGATAGTGATCATTGAGATGGCCACATACTTTGCATTTGGTTTGATCTCCCAAACTGCCAGAAGTACTTGTAACCAAGTCTAAGCCTGGCCACTACATCAGTCGGTGTGTTCACATTACAAGTTGCTCCATAAACGTACTTATCTACGTTCATGTTATCAGGTTCCTAATTGTATTCTTGTAACATTCAGTTTCATTGTTTACTTCTCTCCTAATATTATTTCTAATGCTAGACACAGATATACCAAAGTTACATTCTACATTATCCTTCAGGGTACTCTTCTTGGCTAATATATCAACTTTATCATGAAGGAGTAATCCAATGTGTGATGCGATCCATAACAATTATACATTAATTCTTTTTTTCCGGATTTTTTAGTATCTATACCTGGCTTGTCCAATGAGCATGCTGTTAGTCATTATGTGAGTCAAGAGCCTTCAATGATAACATAGAGTCAGTAATGATGACAGAGTCAAGCTCAGTGTTATAAGTTAGCTTTAGCGCCATTAGGATGGCAAACAATTCAGTTTGCAGTGTCGATGTCCAGTCGTTAATTCTTATGCCAAACTCAACAAAGTTCCTATTGTTCTTAACTAGGGAGGTGGCAACAAGAGCAGATGCAGCCCTGCTAGTAGATTCCTGCTTAGATCTATCAGTGTATATAACTTGTAATAAATTATTACTACCAGTCAGGCGAGAAATTTCTTCTTGAGCAGTTGCTTTTACAAGTGATTTAAGGAAGGAATTAATAGTAATGAGCTTCTTGGGAGGGGCTTGCAGGTATGTGATAGTAAACGAACCCATCTACCATGGAGGGGTGAAATGCTCTTGTCTACTGTGATACAGTTCGTACAGGTTATAAAACTTAATATAATTCCATGTTTTCACAATCCCTTTAGATCTATGTATTTATTTCTAGGCATTTAGCAAGATTCATAGTGACAGTGTCTGGTTCAGTTCTTAACATTCTAACACCAAGTACAATGTTAATCTCAGTAATCCTATCATTGATATTAGAGATACCAAGCTCCTTCCTTATATTAAAAGCCTTGATATATGTGTGACAGCCAAGAATAATTCTGTGGACTTCATTTTGCATTAACTCCAAGGGTTGGAGAGAATATTCCCTAGCTAATATCAACATGGGAGCAGCATAACCAATTAAGGACCTAACATACGCTATGTACATCATTCTCATTATTCTCACATTAGCACCATAGTTGGGGTTGTAGCCAGCAACAGCTTGGAGAGCATTTAGCCTATCTTTGCATTTCTTATTTAGTTGTGGTAAGGTGGAATTATTGAAGGGAACGTCTACACTAAGATATCTGTAAGATTTAACGTAGGTAATGTTTTCACCCTGTAAACAGATGGGTGGGGAATGTCGTTTGCTTGTCAATATCTTTGTTTTAGATGAATATATAATGAGGCCTAATCGATGACAAATTGCTTGAACTTCGTTAAGAATGGTACTCATCATATTATGTCCTGTTGTATGGATCATGACATCATCATCATAGCTTATATCTATAAGTTTAGGTGAGGTAGGTAGAGCATTTAGGAAAGCATTAATCGGAACATGGGTCTAAGAACTCCTCCCTGCGGTGTACCTAGGGACATTTCTTTAGACTCGTTTCTAAAGCCTTGGTAGATGACAGAGGATTCTCTATTTGACAGATATCCTAGTTCATGTAGTATAACAGTTCTGTTCGCGATATCAAATGCAGATATTAGATCAAGAAATGTGGTAAAGCTAGTAGAGGTGTGTGCAGTGAGAAAGGTGGAAATACAATTCTGCACACTTTTTGGTGTCTGATTCTGTAGTACAGTCTGTTAAGTATCATTCTTTCAAAAGTTTTACAAAGACAACTAGTTAAGGAGATCGGTCTAAATGTATCAGGCTGTTATGGCTTATGGATAGGCACAATGAGACTATTGGTCCAGGAATTAGGAAGAATACTCTCGATGTAACTGAGATTATACAGTGCTAACAAAGGGTTTTCAGGGACATGCCATAGAGTTCTGAGAATATCATAGGTTATACCATCCTCTCCAGGAGAAGTTGATCGACCATCAGTTAATGCATTATCTTATTCATACTAGGCGAAGAGGCAATCACTCTCATCAATATTTTCGCTCATAAAATTAATCAGTTTCAACCTCAGAAGCACTCTTTAGGTTTCTTAGGGAGATTTTTATGCCTGTATGTTTTGGACCAGTTATTTATGAGGTCATTTACTTTTTTAAGAGGAAAGGGATAAGCAACATTACCTGTCTTTTTCCTGGTTATTTTATTTATACCTTTCTAAGACAAACTTAAAGGGGTAGACCTATTTAAACCACTGACAAATTGTTCCCATTCCTATTGCCTAAGTTCTTGCTTTCTATTCCTTGCATTTGTCAGTGCAGCTTGGCACGTTCTAAACAAGTCTGGGGTTCTACACTCACGGTATGCTTCACCAGTCCTCCTTGCTGCTGCATGTGTTAAATTGTGTAGTTGTGGATCATTATAGTATTTACAATGATTATTGTTGACATTTACGATAGAAGATTTATGTCTTCTTTTTCTGTTCACTTGATCTGTGAGCACATTGTCAATAGTGGCAAGTAAATCATCACTGATTTTTTTGTTTGCCAATGGGGTCGTAATTCTTATACCATTGATCTAAGTAGTTAATAAAGTTATCTCCGTGTTCTGGGTTAAGAATAAGTTTTCCCCTTCTGTATTTAGCTCCTTGATTGCTGGAGATATTATCAAGACTGACTGTTGGGAGTCTTGGGAAGTGATCCGATAGAAAATCATCAACTATGACAGAGTCTGGGCAGGATGCGAACAAGTGGGTTTTTACAACATGTCTGAACCCCTTGCCGGGGAAACTTCTTCGTTATCCTAAGTAACAACATACATACTCGCCCATCCCGTGCTGGTCCGTCTTAAATCCAACCAATCCAACATATATACTCTATATATACTCATGTAATTTTTACCCAGGTAGATCTGTTTGTAACTTGATAAAGTCCATTGTGTGGGCGAAACGTTGTCAAAAAAGGATCACATTATACTGCATTTGTGTTCATTTTTCCATGGAAGAAAGATTCACTCTGAGGGAGACAGTCAGACTTGACTGTTCTTTTTGAAGGAGAGAAATGTGAATTGGCTGACGAAATCCAGAACACAGAATACAGGTAACGTTTCCTGAACGGGAGATCCATGCTGCTGTCAGCACGTAACGTTTCCATGCTGCTGTCAGCTGATAGTTCTGTAGCTGTGTTTTCGTCTCCGTAATCAACAATATTGTTTATAGTTATATGAGTCATTGAAAAATAGGTACAAAATCTGCCAGTGGTATCCTGCTGCCTACCAGGGGGCCGCGACCCACTGGGTGAGAAACGCTGAGTTAGGGCTTCGCAAATGTCACTACTGTTGGACATATCAGGTAAATATTTAGATGCGTTTACAGTGCAATAATGCTAAAGCGTCAAATAACAAACTACTGACACATAAGTAATGTCACTATCATCACTGAATTTTAGTGGAAAGTTTATTCAGTGCTCAATTATCACACGTACTTATATGCAATAGCTAGTTTTACATACATGCGTCATGTACCCGTACAAACTTCAGTAATACAAACTTCGTGAAAATATTCAAGCATCAGCCGTAAATATAAACGTCAGCTGCAGATAAAAACATCAGCCATATGTATAAACATCAGGCGTACATTAAAAACGTCAGTCGTTCATTCGAAAATCGGCCGTTCATACAAACATGATCCGTACATAAGAACGTTAGTCATACATATGAACGTCAGCTAGACGTACGAAAATCAGTCATACACACACACATCAGGCATGTAGACTCAAGGCTTGCTAATGAAAGTCATTCAAATATTCCTACTTCAGCCTTATAAATACGAACTTGAGCCATACTTGCAAAGATTAGGCATACATACTAACGTAAGCCGTGCATGCGAACGTCACCAATATATACGAACGTCAATTTATTAGAAAATCAAGGTCCCAGGACCGAAGCATTATCTAAAAAATATGTCCTAGTGTTTCCTCACGTGTCTTTAGTCAATTTGTCGGTATCTATTACCAAGGTTTATACCACGTACGTCATGCATACGGATAAACCATCATGAATAAACACAACGTCTCCTCATCTCCACAAGACTGAGCCCTAGATAAGGGTCAGCAGCCTCCCGAGCCTCAATCTCAGGGCTGGAAGTGTGGACCTTATTTCCCTTCTTTCCGTCGGCTTCTCCACATTCTAAATTGCCTACTCTCACCCACTCCGGGCAATAAAGATCCATTATGTGAGGTGGAAGAAGGGAAAGGGAATGGGAGGAGGAGGACGAGGGGGAAAGAAAAGTGAAAATGGAACAGGAGGAAAAGGTAGAGGAAGAGTGGAAGAGTAATGAAGGAAGGGGAGAAAAGCCCGAGGCTAGGCCATGTCTTCCTGCCGGAGCCAGAGACTCAACCTCTAATCTTTTAAAAGTGTGCAAATCTCTGGCGCCTGGGGAAATTCTCTCTCTCTCTCTCTCTCTCTCTATCTATCTATCTATCTATCTATCTATCTATCTATCTATCTATCTATCTATCTATCTATCTATCTATCTATCTCTCTCCCGTAAGGATTCTTCGGAATATAAGGTAAGAATTCATCCACCTACAAACTAAGAGATGTTATCCTTCCTCGGTCAATTTTAAAGCCAGATCCTAGCAACTGCCTAGCGTAAGAGTTTGTATGTGTAAACTTTATTTAATATATGGCAACCTACATAGTAGTGCACTAAATTTAGGCAAGTATCTACGAGTCAGACGAATATTGCGAGAACTTGCCCTGCAGGACTCTTCCAGGAATGAGTGATCGCTGTTGATTACTTCCCATCATACGGTATAACAGCTGTCTTCTAGTTGTCAACGAAGTTTGGCGTGATAGAGAGCCTCCAGAACAAGATATTGAAGGCTCTGCTGAAGACCGGTTCAACCAGACCAAGTCCTACCTTGACCAGAAGTTAAGAGATATAAGATGGGTTTGAGCGTTCAAGAGTAACGCCAACGTAAGCCTCTTGTAGAGCTTTTCACCCACTGTTTCTGGCCACTTGAACACTGTACTCTTGTAATCTGATGCTTTCTAAAGTATGGTATCGGAGTCTATGTTTATCTTCCTCTCAACACTATACACTCTTTCCACTTAGAGGATTTTATTACTGTTTTTTCGTAGTGGTTATTTTGCATAACCGAAATAGCAGTGTTGAGATTCATTACATAAGGAATAGTATTCATGCCAGTATATTGCAAGATTAACCATTCAAAATGTAGTGAACGACCTCACAATGTTTGTCAAGGAAATAAAGACACTAGTATCAGAGGATCCTTTCGATACAATCTTTTCAATGTAATTCTCCTATATCAGATATCTTGATACTTGAGAGGTATCTTGATACTTGAGAGGTATCTTGATACATCCCGACATTGAAGGAAACATTGCCTTAATTAAAATAATTCTTTGCTGCCATTGTGTTTATTTCCACTTGCCGGTTTTTGCTATTATCTGTCTTCAAGTTGAAAAATTCAGGATACCTCTTGAAGGTACTCCTTCCGGGATACCTAATAAATCATTTAAAAAATCGTTTCCGGACATATCCATTTGTAAGTGATGAAATACGCATGACTGACTTGTACATTACTCCTGGCATAACAGTCGGTACGAGGTTTTTGTTGGTGGACTCTAAATCAGTTCGACTGAATTCGAATTCCTGGCGGGGCTATGAGGTCTTGTATCAGTTAAATATGAATAACAACACAACGACACACTCGTGACACGAACCTCCGCCCAGCATAACATCAGGCGTGTACCATACTTCTGAGCGCTGTCAAATTGCTCCGTAAATGTCACAACCAGTACTTCCACCACCATTCCTCTGAGCTGCCACACTTCAGAAAGCCGTGTATAGTATATTTAAAGCGAGTCAACCAAATGCCCGAGTGTTCGGGCATAGATCTGCTCGGTATAGAGCCTTTCAATTGCCAGGGTCATTAAGACAGTAATTCATCTGCTTATCAACTATTAAGTCTACTTTTGTTCCTTAGAGATAAAAGTAAACAAAAGGTCAGAAAAGGAACATATCAAATTAAATCCAACATCTTTCATTAACATATGTTTCATTACCATATTTCATTAACATACAGAGCGTCGAGAGTTTGGCGAACTTCTCGGAAAGTTGTGTAGATGACTCAGGTTCAAATCCCGGCCAGGGAGAAGAGAGGTTGACTTCTTCGAGGTACCTTTCGTGTTGCAGAACAACGATTCGTCAAGAGCAATACAATAAGGAAATTAAAAAGGAAGTTGTGGTATGTAAAGAGTATGTTACAACCAGCGAACCAAGTGCTGAGGGTTTAACGATTTTTTAGGTTACCAGTCGTTAAATCAGTACCTTGGTTCATTGTCTAATCACAGGCGAGCCAGCCAAATGCTGAGGCGACAGGGTTCACTCGCAGTAAGGATTTGCCAGACTTGCCTAGCAGCTGGTTGATTACGGTGCTCTCTCTCTTTGGCTTCTGTTTTGCCATTCTTTGGCAAACTCGAGTAAGTGTGCCTGGGAAATATTGAAAATTCGCCGTTTTATGGAGTTCAGTTTTACGAGTTTAGTGAGCGCTTAAATCTTACATTCTGATACTCTTATATTGTAGAGTTGGTCACATACATACGTTGTTTTCTTTTCTTCCATTATAGTTTCTGTCCATAACTTGAGAACGCCTCATCCAATCGTCTTCAAATCTTCAATGGTGACGAACTATAACTAAGCGAAGGACTGAGATGAGTACATGCCCTTTAGTCAATTATATAGAGCTATTCCTTACATTGTTTTCAGTGCAATAACCTGAGAAATCCTCTTCTATTCAGCTTCAAACTTTCAATTCTAGTGTTTTTTACATAGAACAAAATTTAAATTGTTATTAGAGAGTTTAGGTGTCAATTTATTTATTAATGATGTGGTACTGCTTTCCTTGATATAACTTGAAATATACGTACGTCTTCTGAAGGGCGAATTTAATCTTGGAATGGTTGGATTCCACGTGATGACTGAAGAATGACTCGTCTGATCGGCTGCAAACCAGTCTCTCGTCGAAATATAAGAATAAATGGTCATAACCATAATTTTTAAAAGGGTGGACCTGTAAGCCAGCGAAAGGCCTCGGTCATGACCAAAAGCTCCAGCTGTGAGTCATATGACCAAGACCCGCGTCAGGAAACACTTGTCCTGTTGCCTGACAAACCTTATCAACCAACAGTGTGTCCTTGATTTCGGGTTGTGTAAGTATTTATCTGCCAGATTTATTAAACAAAGTATTTTCTATGTAATACCTAGGAATGCCTCTTCCAATCGGCTTCAAACCTTAAACACTGTTGTATCTTACTTAGAGATAAGTTTTCACTTTTGTTTAGCTGTGTATGTGCCAGTATGCCAATATTATTGAAGAAATTAAAAAAAAAATTGTGGTGATTTGTGAATGCCTCGTTTGATCGGCTTCAAACCTTTACCGCCTATAATTTGAGAGTACATCTTGTGAGCAGTCTCAAATTTAAAGTGCTGGTGTATTTTGGGATATTGGTAAACCTTTCAAAAACTTTTCTAATTGAGTTTAAACTGTTCAAGCTGGTGTATA
This sequence comes from Cherax destructor, assembly GCA_009830355.1. Classification (NCBI taxonomy): domain Eukaryota; kingdom Metazoa; phylum Arthropoda; class Malacostraca; order Decapoda; family Parastacidae; genus Cherax; species Cherax destructor. The sequence goes on from WNWK01000855.1 coordinate 94,805, forward strand.
TTAGTGGAAGGTTTGAATTGGTTTGCATTAGCGTAGGTGTCAAATTTCCAATGCTGACATTTAACTGCATTAGAAATTTACACCCCCCACTCTGTTATACTATTGCTCTGAGGTAGAGGAGTCTGATCTTATAAAATACACGGATACTTTAATTCGGATCGTACAACGACCGGAGTACATCTGGTTCACCATTTTTTTTCCAGATCAAAGACTTTAAGGTATATATTAGGTTGATGTGAATGCTGCTATTACGGTCCCATAACTCTCGCCCAGCTGAACCAGTATATTGCTTTGTTGCATAAGTGGTCAAGGAGGCTGCAGCTCTGCTCTTGCTGTCAATAAAGGCCTCTAACGAAGAACTTTTATCACATAGCAACCCCGCTCACTTGGTTATTGCATGAGGTGTAGGTGTCGTTGATGAGTAAGTGGAGACACAATTGGCCCTGTGGCAGCTTCGTAGATACAAAATCGAGTAGCTTTGAGAATTCTACGTAAAAATGAACTGAACAATCCGGGCTCCCTGGATAGTTCCTAAGAATAATGTGGCTTAGCCGGTATAACCGGGTGCATGGGAGACCGCCGGTTCTGACCCAGTACACCATACACAGCAGAGATGTTTAAACTTAAGAATTTAGATAATAACACAAAATATTGTTCCTGTCTTGTGTAGCCAAGGTTGTGTAAAAACACTTCACACTTCCCCCAGCAAGGTTACCCCCGTCAAGGTTATGTATTGCCGTAATAAATCGTCTAATGGCACAGTGTGCGGTGGTTATGGGGAACATAATATATTTTGTCCATGGGCGCCATAACTTGGCTTAAGGGAAGGTAATACTTCACCAGGAGACGAAGAGAGGGATTGTTTATTGAATTATTTGTGTGTGGGTGAGAGAAATTCATCCAAGGAGTTGGAGCAACCCTTCATTTCCTTGGATAGAACCTGTTTACCTACCATTCCACAGCGCCCTCTGACCCTTATTGGTCTAGCGCTTCCCCAGAATATTATGAAAATTAATAATAATAGTCTTGATCTTAAGAATTCTGGAACACATTTTGCTGTCTAACTTAATACGTTACACACTCTTAGTACGGGTTTAGTGTTTGCTTACGAATATAATAATAATAATAATAATAATAATAATAATAATAGCAACTAATATTCCTGCTACTTTTATTGTTCTAAATTAAAGGTACCTTTGCGAGAATCAGCACTTTTTTTTTTGTATTCTATTTCGTTTGCTTTCTCTCTCTCTCTCTCTCTCTCTCTCTCTCTCTCTCTCTCTCTCTCTCTCTCTCTCTCTCTCTCTCTCTCTCTCTCTCTTGTAGTTTGAGTGTGAAGTTTGCTGGGGCAAGATGGCGTGTTTCCTGTGCTGAAGTTTTTTTTTCCTCTCGCACTCATGTTTCCATGCAAGTTTCCCGTCTCTCTCTTGTCTTCTTTGAAGCTCTTTCGTAGCAATCTTAATTTTTATTCTCTCTCTCTCTCTCTCTCTCTCTCTCTCTCTCTCTCTCTCTCTCTCTCTCTCTCTCTCTCTCACACACACACACACACACACACACACACACACACACACACATGCTCGTCTATAAAAGCCTTTACTCTTTTTCTCTCATTTATGTTGTCTCACATATACTCAGAATATGTTGTATATGCAGTGAACACTGAGGAAAGTTACCAACTTCACCATTCCCCTGAGTTGAAGTTTTTAACTATATAAAGTAGAACCTAAAGACAGCATGACGTTGCCTGTGAATCCCAAGGTGTGTGTGTATGTGTGTGTGTGTGTGTGTGTGTGTGTGTGTGTGTGTGTGTGTGTGTGTGTGTGTGTGAACCTTTTACGTACATGGCTCTGGAATAACAGATTAGTTCAGTCGATCCTCCAATCCCACAACACCTTCCCTTCTGAGGATATTTCTTAAATTTTGCAACTGTGAGGTTAAATCTTAATTTGGTCTACATAAACAACGTCACGAATGAATAGGAGGACAAGAAATATGATAGGGATAGAAGACAGAAAGAGGGAGCGGGAGAGAAGAAAGAGGGTGAGGAAATGGAGACAGGTAGGATAGGAAGGTGAAGAGGATGGAAATGATGTGAGGGAGTAGAGGGAAGAGCAGGAGGATCCCGCAGATGAGACAAGGGGAAGGGTATTAGGGCAAATCATAGGTAATCACAAGGCGAGGGAAGAAGAGGGGAAAAAGGAATAATACTTAGGTTGAGGATAGAAAGGGAGATCCTTCCCTCGGACGAGATTGCAAGCTGTTGTTTTAAGAACGAACGAACGAAGAGTACATGTGAAAAGATAAAAAGAGAGAGACAGAGACGGAGAAAGAGAGAGCTGCAAGTGGGAAGTAGCTGAAGAACGCTAAAGGGGAGACATAGGAGAAGGGACAAGAAAATGAGGAAGTGGGATAGAAATCGAGATATGGAATGTGAAATTAAAAACAAAATGGATGAATACGCGTCTGACAAATCAAAGAATTGCTTTCATGAATCTAAGCAAGGTCTGTGTGAGGTCCATAGTGGAGTATGCAGCACCAGTATGGAACCCATACCTCAACACCTGATAAGCATGTCAAGAAACTGGATAAAGGGTTTGCGAAAAAGACTTGTCCTGGAGCTAAGAGGAATGAGGTATGAAAAGAGGACGAGAGAGCTAAACCGGTGATATGATAACGACGTACAAAATACTAAGAGGAACTGATAGGATGGACAGGGTCAGATTGTTAGAGAGGCGGGAAACAGGAATTCGAGGACACAACTGGAAGTTGAAAATACAGATAAACACAGGGTTGTTAGGAAATATTTCTTCAGCTTTAGATAAGTCAGGAAGTGGAATGACCTGGATAGTGGAGTGTTAGAGGCAAGCTCCATACATATCTTTAGGATGAGGTACGACAAGGCTCTCGAAACCAGGAGTATGTGTGAACTTAGTGAAGAAAAGGGGCCAAGACCCGAGACTCTATCCCGGCTGGTGCGCGCGCGCGCGCGCACACACACACACACACACACACACACACACACACACACACACACACACACACACACACACACACACACACACACACACACAACACACACACACAACACACACACAACACACACACACAACACACACAACACACACACACAACACAACACACACACACAACACAACACACACAACACAACACACACACAACACAACACACACAACACAAAAACAACACACACACACACAAACACAAAACAACACAACAACAACACAACACAACACACACACACAACACACACAACACAACACACACACACACACAACAACACACACACACACACAAACAACAAAAAAACAACACACACAACACACACACCAACAACACAAACACACACAACACAACACACACACACACACACAACACACACACACAACACAAACACACACACAACACAAACACACACACAAACACACAACACACACAACACACACACAACACACACACACACAACACACACACACACACACAACACACAACACAACCTACAACACACAACACACACAACACCAACAACAACAACACAATCACACACAACACAACACACAACACCACAACACACACACAACACACACCACACACACAACACACACACACAAACAAAAACAACACACAACAACACACACAACACACACACACACACACACACACACAAAAACACAACACAACACACACACACACACACAACACACAAACACACAACAAAACACACACACAACACACACAACACACACACACACACAAACACAAAACAACAACAACACACACAACACACACAACACAACACAACACAACACACACAACACATACAACACACACACACACACGTAATAAAACATCATTTTAAAAGACCCATCAAAGTAAAATTAACACAGGATGAAGGAGCATTTCCTGGTTAAGTGAAAGGAAGGAGGAAGGAACGTAACGTGATCGGCTGGAGGGAGGGAAGGAAGAGGGAAGGAAGTAGGGATATTTGCTGGTTGACTGGAAGGAAGGAGGATGGGGAAGTAAGGATCCCTGGAAGGCCATGGTCTGGGTGACTGGAGTCAGAGAAATAAAGGTAGGGTGTGAGACAGCAATAAATACGTATCTTGGTGTTAGTCAACTATTGTAAGTCGCATTTTAGGAAATAGCGAAGGAAGGAGTCAGCATACGTTAGACATGACTAGTCTTTCAAATAAGCTGACGTAAGGTGACAGCTGCTAAACCTTAAACTGTTCTATAAAATAATGAGACAACACAGAAAAAGGTGGTGAGGTTCAGAAGTGAAAGTTGGAGGTGAGACACAGAACTGAGGAAGGTAGAGACATATTCTGGGAAACAATTTTTGGCCTTTCCATCACGAGTTGCAAATTCTTAAAAATCTAAAGCTACTCCACTCTGGCGGAAAAATATTTTCCTTGGCGTTTGACCAACTGAAAGCTGCAGGAAACACAGTACTAGGCTTTATTTTTCTTCTTACATAGCTGTGAATTTTCGTTCCACACGTTGCCACTTGTTTTATCGCTTTTGTTTTAAATAAACTGAAGTCGTAGCCTTGTGTTACATATTTGTTTTGAAATCCTTTACTTTATACGCATTAAAATATATCCCAAAAATTCCAACACCTTAAGAAACCTTAAGAAAACATGTTATAACCTTAATATTTTGATTATGAATGAATAGCTTCATCAGCACTCGGGAAATTACTAACATTTGCTGCCATGCTGCTTAGAAAGGCTCTGAATTGACTCAAATTCTCCTGGTACCCAGGCCATGTTCGTCTCCCGGGTGATGAACAGATAGATGCCGCTCCAAAGGCTGCTGTAGCCAGCCCACTCTACAGTATACATTTGCCTTACAGTGACTTCACGGGCCATATCCACAGATTAATTATTTGCAAATGGCATATAATGGGTCCTATAGACTAAGAGCAGTTATACAGCGCCCGGCAGGACGTGGGTATTTGATCTTTAATATTCAATCGGAATCGTCACTTTAAGATGAATCTCTGTCTACTGAGGTTTATACGCATATACCTATTTGTTGAGAGTGTGAGTGTGTGTGTTTATCATTACTTTTTTACTGCTACGAGCACTGAGTCTACGTACAAGGTTACTCAGTGGGTGGATCATATACTCATGGCTTGCAAAAAAAGACATTAAACACTGTATCACACAAGATTGGGACAAAAACATGTGGAACAGTCAGGAATAGCATGGAATGCACACGACAGAAAGGAGAAAGTAATCGTCCATTAGCAGGTGTAACATGAGAAAGTGAAACATGTGGAATTCTTCAAGGATTGAAATTAGGACTGGACCTGTTTCTGGTATGTATATGAAGGATAGTATGTATATGAAGGATAGTATGTATATGAAGGATAGTATGTATATGAAGAGACAGTTTATGTATCCCCGTTTAAAAATAACGTGAAATTAATGAGAAGGAAAAATAAAATGAAAAGAGGATAAAGCAAGGCTACAAATAAACCTGGACAAATTTCAGAATTAGCCATCCAAGTGGCTACTAGCAGTGACCTCTAGCAAGTACAGTGTTATGAGATATGGGAAGGGAGAGAGAAGACTACCGTTGAGATTAACAGAGCGTTATATCTAGTTCTTAAGAATAGGTATAACAGGACTCTCTAGGTTAGACTAGAATTAACCGCGTAAGTGGCCAGTTAAGAGGCAGGGCCAGGAGCTGAAACTCGACCCATGCAATCACAATTGAGCGAGTACAAATAGGTGGTAGCACACAGACACACACACACACATACACACACACATACACACACACACACACACACACACACACACACACACACACACAGTGTTTCGTTACACACACACACACACACACACACACACACACACGCACCGCCTCCAGTAATTCAAGCATATGCAACTCCCGCTCAACATCCTGTAATATCAATAGTCGATGGAACAACGGAGCCGCTTGGCCCCCAGCTGAGAAACCTGCAACAAAGAGTATTGACAAGACTTAGTTCACTAGTAGCGGACACAGCAGCCAGTCTTCACCCTTGTCCTATTGCGTCTGTCATACCGTCGGCCACCTCATCACCACCCAACCCAACAACAACAACAACACAATTTATCATCATTCACACACACATTCAATCACAACAGGCTAAGTGTCTATAGACAAGTGTCTTTAACAACTAGTAACTATTACACACAGACTAGGTATCGAACTCTCAGTGAGTCTCGCTGGAATGAATCCCGGATAGAAACTGACTCGCACTGAAGCATGTTTTTCCAGTGAAAAAAAAATAAACCTTGATATTCCGTAATATTTTCACTTTTTTTTTTTTGAGGTTTTTCAATATTTTTTTTTTTTTTTTTTTTTAGGAAATTTCAATGTTTTCCATTTAAATTACAATTGTTGGCTGGAATACACCAAATGAAAGGCTTTGCAGCATTTGCTAAAATTCACTTAGCTCGCTGGAACCATGGAATACTTGCTGGAACGTCTGTTAGAAGGCTCGCTAGAATGCTTGCTGGATTGCTTGTTAGAACCCTTGCTAGAATGATTGCTGCACTGGTTACTGGAAAATTTGTCGGAACCCCTCACTTGATTCCTAGCTAGAAACACTCTCGGGAAAGCTTGCTGAAACCCTCTCTGACAGAAGGAACATTCCGTGGGGTGTTCGGTAGAACGTTGGCTGGAACACTCGCTGGGATGTTCGATGGAACATTGGCTGAAACACTCGCTGGGATGTTCGATGGAACGTTCGCTGGAACACTCGCTGGGAGGTTCGATAGAACGTTGGCTGGAACATTAGCTGTTACGCTGACTGGAACACTCATTGGTATGCTGGCTCGAACGCTCACCGGTTTGTTTACTGGATTGTTCATTGAAACACTCGATGAGATGGTAGTTGTAACGTTCCCTGGAACACTCAACCGGGGTGCTCCCTGGAACACTCAACCGGGTTCCTCCCTTGGAACATTCACTGGGATGTTTCCTGGAACGCTGGGTGGAGCACTCGCGGGAACACTTCCTGGAGCACTCGCTGTAACGCTTCCTGAAGAACTCGCTGGAACGCTTCCTGGAGAACTCGCTGGAACGCTTCCTAGAGAACTCGCTGGAATGCTTCCTGGAGCACTCGCTGGAACGCTTCCTGGAGCATTCGCTGGAACGCTTCCTGGAACACTCGCTGGAACGCTTCCTGGAGCACTCGCTGGAACGCTTCCTGGAGAACTCACTGGAACGCTTCCTGGAGCACTCGCTGGAACGCTTCCTCTAGCACTCGCTGGAACGCTTGCTGGAGAACTCGCTGGAACGCTTCCGGAGCACTCACTGGGACGCTGGCTGAAACTCTCGCATATCATCTTTAAATAATTTAAATTCAGTCTCTGCTAACTAATTAAAATGTACATCAGGGCATCCTTGACTTTTAAATAGCTTGTCAGACTATTAAAGAAGTGATGTAGTATTGTTTCTCTTTTTTTTTTTGCTTGTTTAAGCAGTAAATGCAATTTTGTGGCATCGTTTATTTCTCATCTTTGTGCAAACTTTCACACTGTTTCCCATTCCCCTCCATATTCCCCACTGTCACACTGCACCCTGTTACACTACACAGTGTCACACTGCACCCTGTTACACTACACAGTGTCACACTGCACCCTGTTACACTACACAATGTCACACTGCACCCTGTTACACTACACGTGTCACACTGCACCCTGTTACACTACACAGTGTCACACTGCACCCTGTTACACTACACAATGTCACACTGCACCCTGTTACACTACACAGTGTCACACTGCACCCTGTTACACTACACAATGTCACACTGCACCCTGTTACACTACACAGTGTCACACTGCACCCTGTTACACTACACAGTGTCACACTGCACCCTGTTACACTACACAGTGTCACACTGCACCCTGTTACACTACACAGTGTCACACTGCACCCTGTTACACTACACAGTGTCACACTGCACCCTGTTACACTACACAGTGTCACACTGCACCCTGTTACACTACACAGTGTCACACTGCACCCTGTTACACTACACAGTGTCACACTGCACCCTGTTACACTACACAGTGTCACACTGCACCCTGTTACACTACACAGTGTCACACTGCACCCTGTTACACTACACAATGTCACACTGCACCCTGTTTCACTGAATACTGCTGCACTCCACCCTCTCACAGTACATCCTCTCACACTACACCCTCTCACACTACACCCTCTCACACTACACCCTCTCACACTACTCCCTCTCACACTACACCCTCTCACACTACTCCCTCTCACACTACTCCCTCTCACACTACTCCCTCTCACACTACACCCTCTCACACTACACCTCTCACACTACACCCTCTCACACTACACCCTCTCACACTACACCCTCTCACACTACACCCTCCCTCACACTACACCCTCTCACACTACACCCTCTCACACTACACCCTCTCACACTACACCCTCTCACACTACCCCTCTCACACTACTCCCTCTCACAACTACACTCCCTCTCCACTACACCCTCACACTACACCCTCTCACACTACACCCTCTCACACTACACCCTCTCACACTACACCCTCTCACACTACACCCTCTCACACTACACCCTCTCACACTACACCCTCTCACACTACACCCTCTCACACTACACCCTCTCACACTACACCCTCTCACTACACCCTCTCACACTACACCCTCTCACACTACACCCTCTCACACTACACCCTCTCACACTACACCCTCTCACACTACACCCTCTCACACTACCTCACACTATACTCATACGGTACATTCTACACCAACCCACCCCTGTCCTTATTAGTTAGGAATTTAGTAATGTGTTGCGAAGGAATGTGGAAGATGGTAGTGGGATGTGAAGGGTGGTGAAGCATGACAGAGGCACGCGTCGGGTCCCTAGGAGTTGTACGTCTTGAAGGGTCGTGGCTGGTGTACAGGTCGCAGAAGACAGTCGTACATGGTCCTATTCCGTGGTAAAAGGCCAAGAAGTGCCGTGGTACGTTCTTAAAGTGTCGTGTCGTGTGGTGAAATACTAGTGTGGAGGCAAGTGGAAGGTCGTGATACCCAGAATGCTTCCCATTTCAAGAACGTCGCAAGAACGCACAAAAAGTCGCTATACCAGCTGTATGAGATCTGTGCTCAAGAAACTGTTAACCCAATCATTGTGATGTCTATATATGTTTTCCAAAAAAAAAAAAAGAGGAGTAAGCATTATGATTGCTAAGATGAGTCGTATAATATCACACGAGGTGGGTTGAGGTGGAGAGGTTCTGCCCCCACGAGGTGGTTGAGGTGGAGAGGTTCTGCCCCTGGTCACGGAGAGGTGAGGCTGGTCTTCATGGCTCTTCTGGCTACTTATCGTGAAAAACGTCAAACGCACTGTGCTATTGATTTGTGGATCTTAAAAAGAAAGAGATAAAACGCGAATGGGAGAAAGGAATGTAAAAGCTAAGAAAAAGAGGAAAAGACCATGAATTATCTGCTTGATGAACCTTAGAAAGATAAATAGATGCGAGGCCGGGGAAAAATGGCAAGGGAAAAAAAAGGAAAGACATTATTCTCCCTACTCCACCCACCTCTTTTTTTTTTTTATCTTCTTCCCTCATTCTCTCTCTCTCGCTCTCTCGCTCTCTCGCTCTCTCGCTCTCTCTCTCTCTCTCTCTCTCTCTCTCTCTCTCTCTCTCTCTCTCTCTCTCTCTCTCTCTCTCTCTCCTCTCTTCTCTTCTCCTAACCCTTCTACTTTCCCCTTTAGTCTGGTTCCTCTTCTTTCGCCTCCTCTCCATTCTAAATGTTTCTCTTCCTCTATTTCTTGCTCCTTCACATCTCACACGCTGTCATTCCCTCTCATCCTGCAATTCCCATTCACACATAGTAAGGCGGTAAGCAGATTAGGATCTCACTCTCTCTCTCTCTCTCTCTCTCTCTCTCTCTCTCTCTCTCTCTCTCTCTCTCTCTCTCTCGGTGTTACAATAGTTACGCTCAGAGTTCCTACAGTTATTTTATAAGTTATAATCTTCTATCCTACCTCAGCTCATTTTAAAGCCTTTCTCCATCAATTTCTTTATTAAATATAATTCATAAGTGTGGATTACAGGTAATATTCATAAAACATACATACAGGGTACACTGTAATGTCGGAGCCAGCTGTGAGCCACACATACAGGGTACACTGTAATGTCGGAGCCAGCTGTGAGCCACACATACAGGGTACACTGTAATGTCGGAGCCAGCTGTGAGCCACACATACAGGGTACACTGTAATGTCGGAGCCAGCTGTGAGCCACACATACAGGGTACACTGTAATGTCGGAGCCAGCTGTGAGCCACACATACAGGGTACACTGTAATGTCGGAGCCAGCTGTGAGCCACACATACAGGGTACACTGTAATGTCGGAGCCAGCTGTGAGCCACACATACAGGGTACACTGTAATGTCGGAGCCAGCTGTGAGCCACACATACAGGGTACACTGTAATGTCGGAGCCAGCTGTGAGCCACACATACAGGGTACACTGTAATGTCGGAGCCAGCTGTGAGCCACACATACAGGGTACACTGTAATGTCGGAGCCAGCTGTGAGCCACACATACAGGGTACACTGTAATGTCGGAGCCAGCTGTAGCCACACATACAGGGTACACTGTAATGTCGAGCCAGCTGTGAGCCACACATACAGGGTACACTGTAATGTCGGAGCCAGCTGTGAGCCACACATACAGGGTAACTGTAATGTCGGAGCCAGCTGTGAGCCACACATACAGGGTACACTGTAATGTCGGACCAGCTGTGAGCCACACATACAGGGTACACTGTAATGTCGGAGCCAGCTGTGAGCCACACATACAGGGTACACTGTAATGTCGGAGCCAGCTGTGAGCCACACATCAGGGTACACTGTAATGTCGGAGCCAGCTGTGAGCCACACATACAGGGTACACTGTAATGTCGGAGCCAGCTGTGAGCCACACATACAGGGTACACTGTAATGTCGGAGCCAGCTGTGAGCCACACATTCAGGGTACACTGTAATGTCGGAGCCAGCTGTGAGCCACACATACAGGGTACACTGTAATGTCGGAGCCAGCTGTGAGCCACACATCAGGGTACTACTGTAATGTCGGAGCCAGCTGTGAGCCACACATACAGGGTACACTGTAATGTCGGAGCCAGCTGTGAGCCACACACAGGGTACACTGTAATGTCGGAGCCAGCTGTGAGCCACACATACAGGGTACACTGTAATGTCGGAGCCAGCTGTGAGCCACACATACAGGGTACACTGTAATGTCGGAGCCAGCTGTGAGCCACACATACAGGGTACACTGTAATGTCGGAGCCAGCTGTGAGCCACACACAGGGTACACTGTAATGTCGGAGCCAGCTGTGAGCCACACATACAGGGTACACTGTAATGTCGGAGCCAGCTGTGAGCCACACATACAGGGTACACTGTAATGTCGGAGCCAGCTGTGAACCACACATTTTACTTAGCAAATCTGTTATATTACCCTAGTGTCTATTTTTTTGAGAGAGAGATTATTTTTATTATACTCACAGGGAAGCGCTAAACCAGTAGAGGTCGTACAGTGCCAGGGAAAGGAGGGTAAACAGATTTAATCTGAGGAAAGGTATTTTACTTTTGCGAGAATCTTTTTCAAATGAATCGTTCGAGGAATGAAGGATCACTAATGGAGTCACGTTCTTCAACAGTATTTACTAAGAGTGAGATTACTGCTGGCTGGCCCTCGTCTTGGCCCCTCGTCTTGGCCCCTCGTCTTGGCCCCTCGTCGTGGCCCCTCGTCTTGGCACCTCGTCTTGGCCCTGGTGTTGTCCACAGAGATGACCCAAATGAGGCCACCTGCATCCCTCTGGTTGAAATGATAACACCAACCAGACTGCTAAGTCGAGGCGAAGGATGAATCGACTTGCGTGGTCTTATCCTTGCAGACGACGACGATGGGATGGCGGCAGATATTCATGGAAAGTGGTGGATACTGATGGTGAGGGAAAGCTTATGCTTGTAGCCTCTGCTGTCTTGTAGCCTCTGCTGTCTTGTAGCCTCTGCTGTCTTGTAGCCTCTGCCGTCTTGTAGTCTCTGCTGTCTTGTAGCCTCTGCCGTCTTGTAGCCTCTGCTGTCTTGTAGCCTCTGCTGTCTTGTAGCCTCTGCTGTCTTGTAGCCTCTGCTGTCTTGTAGCCTCTGCTGTCTTGTAGCCTCTGCTTGTGTCTCTGTGCTTGTGCTCTGCTGTCTTGTAGCCTCTGCTGTCTTGTAGCCTCTGCTGTCTTGTAGCCTCTGCTGTCTTGTAGTCTCTGCTGTCTTGTAGCCTCTGCTGTCTTGTAGCCTCTGCTGTCTTGTAGTCTCTGCTGTCTTGTAGTCTCTGCTGTCTTGTAGCCTCTGCTGTCTTGTAGCCTCTGCTGTCTTGTAGCCTCTGCTGTCTTGTAGCCTCTGCCAGTCTTGTAGTCTCTGCCGTCTTGTAGTCTCTGCTGTCTTGTAGCCTCTGCCGTCTTGTAGCCTCTGCTGTCTTGTAGCTCTGCTGTCTTGTAGCTCTCTGTCTTGTAGCCTCTGCTGTCTTGTAGCCTCTGCTGTCTTGTAGCCTCTGCTGTCTTGTAGCCTCTGCTGTCTTGTAGCCTCTGCTGTCTTGTAGCCTCTGCTGTCTTGTAGCCTCTGCTGTCTTGTAGCCTCTGCTGTCTTGTAGCCTCTGCTGTCTTGTAGCCTCTGCTGTCTTGTAGCCTCTGCTGTCTTGTAGCCTCTGCTGTCTTGTAGCCTCTGCTCTCTTGTAGCCTCTGCTGTCTTGTAGCCTCTGCTGTCTTGTAGCCTCTGCTGTCTTGTAGTCTCTGCTGTCTTGTAGCCTCTGCTGTCTTGTAGCCTCTGCTGTCTTGTAGCCTCTGCTGTCTTGTAGCCTCTGCTGTCTTGTAGCCTCTGCTGTCTTGTAGCCTCTGCTGTCTTGTAGCCTCTGCTGTCTTGTAGTCTCTGCTGTCTTGTAGCCTCTGCCGCCTTGTAGCCTCTGCCGTCTTGTAGCCTCTGCTGTCTTGTAGCCTCTGCTGTCTTGTAGCCTCTGCTGTCTTGTAGCCTCTGCTGTCTTGTAGCCTCTGCCTCTTGTAGCCTCTGCGTCTTGTAGCCTCTGCTGTCTTGTAGCCTCTGCTGTCTTGTAGCCTCTGCTGTCTTGTAGCCTCTGCTGTCTTGTAGCCTCTGCTGTCTTGTAGCCTCTGCGCTTGTGCTCTGCCGTCTTGTAGCCTCTGCTGTCTTGTAGCCTCTGCTGTCTTGTAGCCTCTGCTGTCTTGTAGCCTCTGCTGTCTTGTAGCCTCTGCTGTCTTGTAGCCTCTGCTGTCTTGTAGCCTCTGCTGTCTTGTAGCCTCTGCTGTCTTGTAGCCTCTGCCGTCTTGTAGCCTCTGCCGTCTTGTAGCCTCTGCTGTCTTGTAGCCTCTGCAGTCTTGTAGCCTCTGCCGTCTTGTAGCCTCTGCAGTCTTGTAGCCTCTGCTGTCTTGTAGCCTCTGCAGTCTTGTAGCCTCTGCAGTCTTGTAGCCTCTGCTGTCTTGTAGCCTCTGCTGTCTTGTAGCCTCTGCTGTCTTGTAGCCTCTGCCGTCTTGTAGCCTCTGCGTCTTGTAGCCTCTGCGTCTTGTAGCCTCTGCTGTCTTGTAGCCTCTGCGTCTTGTAGCCTCTGCTGTCTTGTAGCCTCTGCAGTCTTGTAGCCTCTGCTGTCTTGTAGCCTCTGCTGTCTTGTAGCCTCTGCAGTCTTGTAGCCTCTGCTGTCTTGTAGCCTCTGCTGTCTTGTAGCCTCTGCCGTCTTGTAGCCTCTGCTGTCTTGTAGCCTCTGCTGTCTTGTAGCCTCTGCAGTCTTGTAGCCTCTGCAGTCTTGTAGCCTCTGCAGTCTTGTAGCCTCTGCCGTCTTGTAGCCTCTGCAGTCTTGTAGCCTCTGCAGTCTTGTAGCCTCTGCAGTCTTGTAGCCTCTGCAGTCTTGTAGCCTCTGCAGTCTTGTAGCCTCTGCAGTCTTGTAGCCTCTGCAGTCTTGTAGCCTCTGCAGTCTTGTAGCCTCTGCAGTCTTGTAGCCTCTGCAGTCTTGTAGCCTCTGTTGTCGAGCGAGGTACAGTCTTAGTGCTGAAAGCTTCTCATCTGTCTTGTTTGAAGTTTTACCAAATGACCTTCATAGGTCCTTGTGAAGTCATATTTCACCTCAAAATATAAACTTCATTATGCACTAACACACTTCCATGCCATTACCTCAACTCTAGTAATGACATGAAGCTGACTAGAGACGGCCATTATTTTTCTCAGAAGCAAACAACCACTGAAGCTTGTCTCAAAACAACCATAATTTGCTAAGTAATGAGTACTGTAAAAACTCATAAGCTCGTATAAGTTATATTGTAATGTTTTTGTGTATTAATTCACGCCTGCAAATATTTCACTGATATTGGTCCAAATTAATAAAATTATATTTGGTTCATACCATACCTATCCAAGAGGATAGGTATGGTATACATAAAGCTATCAAAGTCAACAAACTTAGAAGCAAATTTAACTCACTATCACATGCTGTAAATCAAGACACCTGTAAGGTCTTCAGTGTTGTGCTGGAGGGCAGTAAACATTCCCTCTTCTGCTTGAGTACGTGTAAATATTAGAGTGCACTCGTTTAAATTGGCTTGGAATTCTGGCTCTTCATAGCATTTACACAATCAGATTTCTTTCCAAGTCTACGCACTTCTTAGCTGAACTCAGTAGTAGAAATCGGCTTTGAGCCCAAAGGAAATAGGTTCGAATCTTGGGCGAGGCGAGATGAAGGGGCAAGTCTCCTTACACCAGATGCTCCTACTTGCCTAGCAGTAAATGGATACATGTGAATTAGCATATTGTTAAGAGTCGCATCTAGGGTGAGTGAACCTAAGGACTCCAACGGAAATAATCCACCTTGTTCGGTTGTCTTGGTTTATCTTGGGTGAATAACACTGTTGGTTTAATAACCAGAAAAAAAAAAAACTTCTCTTCACTTTGACTCACCCTCGCACCCGTCCCCGGTGGTTGCACCACTGTGTGAAATAATCATCTTCCTTTGTGGTTTCTCAGCTGTAAATATACCTACCATACTGTCGCCTAGCTTCCCCATGTTGGTGACTAGTGAACCCAAGACCAGTGACCATCTCTTGTTTAGTAACTCTGCCCTAGATGCTGGATGCTTGACGATATCCGCATTACCCTGCTGAAGTCTCCAAGTTCAGTGCTGACACATTTCGTTACTTTGTCTTGCAACCTTTCCTGTGTGATTGATGTGTTAATTAAACCTAGTTCTTGCTCTAATTCTGCAAAACATCATATAGATCAAGGTAGCCTCACAGTGTTGTGTATCTAATATTTTTTAACATTTTTCTTTACAGTAAAGGTTAGTGCAGTCATCCACGTACGTACAGCATTCCATTAAGTGATTTAGTAAGTCCCTGAACAAGTCCATGGAACAAGTTCCTGAACAAGTCCATGAAACATGCTCACTTCCTCAGGTATATTATCCCCAGTGGAGCCATTTTTGACTCGAATTTTCGTTTTTTTTTTTTTAATTTATATTCTCTTATTTTATTTTTCTTTCTTTTGTTTTTTTCATTATTTTTTTTTATACATTTGTACTTTTTCAGTGTTTGTATCACAGAGTTAATTTATTCTTTCGTTTGTCTACTTCTTTTTATTACGATCTCTCTCTCTCTCTCTCTCTCTCTCTCTCTCTCTCTCTCTCTCTCTCTCTCTCTCTCTCTCTCTCCCCTTCACTCCACGACCTCATATATCCTCCGTACACTCAGCCACACCCACTCTCCTTTTGAAGGCTAATGTTGTGAATGTTCCTCCCTCTCCCATCTCTTATTCCCCGCCTCTGTCACCCATTCACACTACCCACATGCTTCACCTCCTCCCCACACCCCATACATCTCTACCCCCACCCTATACATCTCTCTACCCACCACATACATCTCTCACTCAATGAGCCTCTCCTCAAAAATAGGAGAGAAACTCATTACTGATGTCTCTAATTTTACCAACTAAAAACAAGAATCCACACTATTGGGATTCTGGGTGATCGTAAGACCCACGGTTCGAGTCCCTGACACGGAGAATCTTTTCGGCACTTTTCATTACACCTCTGTCCACCTAGTAATAAAAAAATAGGTATCTACGTTATTATTTTTATTAATATTATTATTATTAGTAGTAGTAATAGTAATAGCAGAAGTCCTAGTAGTAGTAGTATATTCATGGGGAGCGCTAAACCCGTATTGGCTGTACAGCGCCTGGGAAAATGGAAGGCAATCAGGTTCAGTCCAAACAGGGGAAGGGCAGGCCCAATTCCTTGGATCAAGAACCCCCTCACCGGTGTCAAGGAACCTCTCTTGGGTTGAGCTGTGTATAAGGCGACTCTTGTTGGTCATGTGACGTATAAGAAACTCCAGTATCTACTGGAAGTATTATTGACTCAGCCGCAGCTAGTGTGAGTCAGCCGCAGCTAGTGTGAGTCAGCCGCAGCTAGTGTGAGTCAGCCGCAGCTAGTGTGAGTCAGCCGCAGCTAGTGTGAGTCAGCCGCAGCTAGTGTGAGTCAGCCGCAGCTAGTGTGAATCAACCGCAGCTAGTGTGAGTCAGCCGCAGCTAGTGTGAGTCAGCCGCAGCTAGTGTGAGTCAGCCGCAGCTAGTGTGAGTCAGCCGCAGCTAGTGTGAGTCAGCCGCAGCTAGTGTGGCGTAGCCGCAGCTAGTGTGGCGTAGCCGCAGCTAGTGTGAGTCAGCCGCAGCTAGTGTGGCGTAGCCGCAGCTAGTGTGGCGTACCTTTACCTTTGAAGAGTTTCGAGAGTATCTACTCTCTGAGCCCGGCCATGGGCCAGGCTCGTCTGGTGCTTGCCTGGTCAACCAGGCTGTTGCTGCTGGAGGCCCGCTGCCCCACATATCCATCACAGCCTGGTTGATCTGGCACCTGGTGAAGATATTTGTCCAGTTTCCTCTTGAAGGCTTCTACACTGGTTCCAGCCGTGTTTCGGATATCTTCTGGTAAGATGTTGAATAGTCTGGGACCCCGGATGTTAATACAGTGCTCCCGTATTGTCCCCACCGCACCCCTGCTCCTCACTGGGTTTATTTTACACTTTCTCCCATATCTCTCACTCCAGTATGTTGTTATGGCAGTGTGCAGATTTGGGACCAGGCCCTCAAGTACTTTCCATGTATATATTATCATGTATCTCTCTCTCCTCCGCTCCAATGAGTACATGTTCAAGACTTGAAGGCGTTCCCAATAATTTAGATGTTTCAATGGCTCAATGTGAGCCGTAAACGATCTCTGGATTTGTTCCAGCTCTGCTATTTCTCCTGCCCTGAACGGGGCCGTCAGCACTGAGCAGTATTCTAAGTGAGGAGCACTAGCGATTTGAATAGTGTCACCATCGGCATTATTTCCCTTGTTTTGAAAGTTCTCAATACCCACCCCGTCATCTTCCTGGCTGTTGTGATCTTTGTCTTGTTATGGTCTTTAAACGACAGATCAGCAGACATAATTATTCCCAAGTCCTTTACGTGTTCCTTTCGTTCTATGTGGTGACCCTCTTGCGTTTTGTATATGGTGTTCCTTTTGAGTTCTTCATTTTTTCCATACCTAAGCAGCTGAAACTTATCACCATTGAACGTCATGTTGTTCTCCACTGCCCATTGGAAGACCCTGCTTATGTCCTCCTGTAATTTTTCAGTGTCCTCTACCGTAGTGACTTTCATGCTTATTTTAGTGTCATCTGCAAATGATGATACAAAAGTGTGCTGGGTGTTTTTATCTATGTCTGCTATGAGGATGAGAAACAGCAGAGGTGCCAGGACAGTGCCTTGGGGCACTGAGCTTTTGACCTCGCTGATGCTGGATCTTGCCCTGTTCACTACTACTTTTTGTGTTCTTTGTGTTAGGAACTCAAAATCCATCTGCCTACCTTCCCCGTAATGCCTATGGCCCTCATTTTGTGCGCTATCACTCCATGATCGCATTTGTCAAACGCCTTTGCAAAATCTGTGTAAATCACATCTGAGTTTTGGTCGTCCTCCAATGCCTCCGTAATTCTGTCATAATGGTTCAGCAGCTGTGACAGGCATGATCGACCCGCTCTAAAGCCATGCTGGTTCGGGTTATGTTGGTTGTGCTGGTCCATGAACTTTGTAATCTGCCGTCTCATCACTCTTTCAAAGATTTTTATGATGTGAGAAGTGAGGGCTACTGGTCTGTAATTTTTAGCTAGTGCTCTACTACCTCCCTTATGCAAAGGAGCTATGTCTGCACTCTTTAAGGCCTCTGGAATTTCACCGCAGCTAGTGTGAGTCAGCCGCAGTTAGTGTGGCGTAGCCGCAGCTAGTGTGAGTCAACCGCAGTTAGTGTGGCGTAGCCGCAGCTAGTGTGAGTCAGCCGCAGCTAGTATTCTATGTGGATTAAGGTGCTGCGATGCGGCCATTGAGGCTGATGAATAACCACTCTCCCTCTCCCTTATTACTCCCTCTCCCTTATTACTCCCTCTCCCTTATTACTCCCTCTCCCTTATTACTCCCTCTCCCTTATTACTCCCTCTCCCTTATTACTCCCTCTCCCTTATTACTCCCTCTCCCTTATTACTCCCTCTCTCTTATTATTCCCTCTGTCAGTAGTGTTTCTGTGTAGTATACTACTTAGATAATCCCAGCTACTTTATAGATAGGCTCCCTTGCTAGCCGTGACGTCACGAGACCCATCACATGTGAACAGTAGGCCAGAGGCCTCACGGGAAGTTCCCGCTAGGCATAGACTTGTTAAGGCAAAGCTCCTGGGCTAATCCTCAAGACAATTATACGCCTCCAAGACAACCAACGTGTTTATTTCTTACTCCAATATCTCCTGACGAACCCCCACGACACCTCTTCCTAATTACTCCATCCTCCCTTATTACTCCCTCTTCCCTTATTACTCCCTCTTCCCTTAGTACTCCATCTCCCTCATTACTCCAACACTCCTATTACTCTCTCCTTTATTACTCCCTCTCCCTTATTACTCCCATTCCCTTATTACTCCCTCCTCCCATATTACTCCCTCTTCCTACCCCTCTCATTCATCAGCCCCTCCTTTCTACCCATCTTTCTCATCAGCCTCTCTATTCCAGCATCCCCTCCATCCCTCCAACCATGCACGTTCATCAACCTCTATCTCTTGTCTTCCAACAACCCCCTCGTGTTTATCAGCCCCTTCCACTAACCCTTTATTCCGACACCACCTCTCTCTCACCCCCTCCTCTCCCTTTTTCTTCCTGTTCCCGCTTCCTTCCCTTCCCCCTCCATCCCTCCCTCCCTTCCCCCACCATTCCTCCCTCCCTTCCCCTCCATCCCTCCCTCCCTTCCCCCTCCATCCCTCCCTCCCTCCTGGAAAACTGAATGATTTGGTTGAGAGTTGAAAGGTAACGGTAATGTATCAGGTCACTGCTGGGTAAGTCTTGCTACCCTGGGTATGGTGGTCCATGACAGTCTGTCCTGGGACCGGGCCACGGGGGCGATGACCCCCGTACCCACCCACGGATAGAGGGGACACGAGGCTGGAACGCCAGACAGGGCGGTGAAGGCGTCCAGCTTTGTACGTTTTCTACTCCTGCGCGGCCGCTGCGCTGCCAGACGCGCCGTGGACATTCTTTCATTTGATTGTTTGTGGTTGATACACAATTTTATAAAATGATGCAACCTATAACGTAAGAAAGACTATCTGCAAGTTCCCAAGGAGCGTTAACAAATATACGTGGTTTTTAAAAATATAGAAGTATATATATATATATATATATATATATATATATATATATATATATATATATATATATATATATATATATTATATATTTTAATATATATATATAATATGACACTCTGCTTTTGGGAGATTCTGAAGAGAAGTTGCAGAGGTTGGTGGATGAGTTTGGTAGGTTATGTAAAAGAAGGAAATTAAAAGTGAATATAGGAAAGAGTAAGGTGATGAGGATAATTAAAACATTAGGTAACAAAAGATTGGATATCAGATTGGTGGGAGAGAGTATGAAGGAGGTGAATGTATTCAGATATTTGGGAGTGGACGTGTCAGCAGATGGGTCTATGAAAGATGAGGTGAATCATAGAATTGATGGGAAAAATTTGAGTGGTGCAC
>WNWK01000855.1:120000-130000 GCA_009830355.1 Cherax destructor
AGGATGGACGGATTTATTATAGGACGGACGGATTTACTGTACATGGATGGCTGAAAGGACAGAAGGTTGATATGATTACAGAACCTATTTCACCCAAGCTATTGCAACAATAACATGGCCAAGGAATAAGGACACTTCTCATTCTCTCTCCACGTATCCTTCACAAACTCATTCTGAATCATTTCGTTTCACGCCTTTGGCTTATATATATATATATATATATATATATATATATATATATATATATATATATATATATATATATATATTTTATTTTTATTAACACATCGACCGTCTCCCACCATGGCAGGGTGGCCAGAAAGAGAAAAAAATTCATCATCATTCACTCCATCACTCTCTTGCCAGAGGCATGCTTACACTACAGTTATAAAACTGCGACATTAACAGCCCTCCTTCAGAGTGCAGACATTGTACTTCCCATCTCCAGGAATGAAGTCCGGCCTGCCGGTTTCCCTAAATCCATTCATAAATGTTACCTTGCTCACACTCCAACAGCACGTAAAGTCCTAAAAAAGATTTGTCTTCATTTGCTCCTATCTAACACACTCACACATTCTTGCTGGAAGTCCAAGCCCCTCGCACACAAAAACTCCTTTACCCCCTCCCTCCAACCTTTCCTAGGCCCTACCCCGCCTTCCCTCCTACTACAAATTTATACACTCTCGAAGTCATTCTATTTTGTTCCTTCCTCTCTACATGTCCGAACCACCTCAACAACCCCTTCTCAGCTCTCTGGATAATAATTTTGGTAATCCCGCACCTCCTAATTTCCTAATTTTATATATACATAAACTAAATGGAATGGAACCTACCATGTCCATTAATCTTTATTAAGCCACTCGTTTACATTCTTATACAAGGAAGAATCATTGCTACTTGTAAACTCACATCCCCGTGAGCCTTTGAGAGCGCTACAAGACCATCTCAGCCCCATTATTGTCTCAAACACTTGCCGT
Organism: Cherax destructor; assembly: GCA_009830355.1. NCBI lineage: Eukaryota > Metazoa > Arthropoda > Malacostraca > Decapoda > Parastacidae > Cherax > Cherax destructor. The sequence continues at coordinate 120,978 of WNWK01000855.1, forward strand.
GCTCTTATGAGCGATGCGGTGCTCACTTTAAAATGGAACTGCGAGCCCTTGTAATGTTAGGCCACTTACGTCATGATGGTCAATTTCCTCCAGAAGAATAATGGTCAGGGAATTAAATGGCTCGCGAGGACTTCGAACAAATGGTTAATTTTATGTCCCTGATATTTTGTCATTAGATTGACAGTGTCTTTTTGGTTAATTAGGATGTAATAGACCTGCTCTCTCTCTCTCTCTCTCTCTCTCTCTCTCTCTCTCTCTCTCTCTCTCTCTCTCTCTCTCTCTCTCTCTCTCTCTCGTAGATGTCGTGGATGTGGCATTCATAGTAGATATGAGGCACTCTGTTTTATATTAATGCCATTCTTGGTAGATTTGTAACATGGTGTTGGTGTCACATTCTATGGTAGATGTGCGGCATATGGTAGACGTGTGATATCTGATATTTATAAATTAGCTGAAGGGAGCATCACTGTCACAAAGGAACACACACCATTAATTGGCAATTAGCGTGTTTCATGGCTGGTGAAACACCTCGCTGGTGGAGGCCCTCCCACCCTCCTGCCAGCTCTGGGAGGGGAGGAAGGGAGCAACGTGAAGGGAGGGAGGGGGCAAGCAACATGACGAGAGGGAGGGAGAGAGAGAGAGAGAGCAAAATGAAGTGAGGGAGAGAGGAACATGGATTGAGGGAAGAAGGAATAGGAAAGGAGGGACACATGAACACTGACGGATAGACGTAGAAAGAGTGAGAGGGGAACGTGTAGAGAAGGAAGAAGAGAATATGGAGGGAAGGATAATGGACGAAGTAGCATTGAGATAGCAACATATTATTTTCCATAATTATCATTAGAACGAAGGTACCTTTTACCCGACACTAGGATGATTCCAGCAGGTACTGCGGTTCCTTACACACACAACCGGAGTGTTTTCTTACACAGGATTTGACATTCCAGAAGGACTGGAGTTTCCTAACACATTTCTTTTTTAAATGCGACCCTACAACAGTCGGCTAACACACAAGCGTTATTTCGATTGCTAGGCGGGCAGGGGTAGCGGGGGTGTAAGGAACTGACCCATGTGTTTCTCAATACCAGGAAATCTAACTGAGCATCTCTCCTAATCAATATTTTGAAAAGTGTAGTTTACTTATGTTAGAATTGCCCTGGAAACTTGTTGTTCTCCCTTCCCATCTCTTTCCCCTCACTGTATGATAGTCTGAAGTATACCGGAAACAGAACCTCTGGCTGTAAATGGAGTCTAGACCTGCAGCGACGTAGTCACAGAGTTTGGTCTTCAGGAAACACTGCATAATTTATTACTTTCACGAAATTCCGAAATTCTCATCTGTTTTGTCTGAAAGAGATGTAATCGCATCCTCAGTACTAGTGTTAAGATTAACTGTGAGAATTATAGTAGTATCCCCGGTACTTCCGTTGTGGTTGTTTGAAGTTGTAAATTTCCAATACTGGTGTTTTGTCTGTTTGAAGACGTTGCAGATCTCCACTGCTAGAGTCATGGCTCCTAACTATTGCGTTGCCCTTTTAATGCACCCTCCTATCTTAGTAAGAGAATACTGTTTTTTTGCTGCTAAGTTAAGAGCCTGAAGAAAAGCGATGCTGACGCTACAACAGAACGTTGCTTCTGGAGTCTGCGGACTCCATCGTCAAAACATTCTCTTCGTAATGTTATTTTTCTGCATTTGCGTTTCAAGTTTTAATTCAGTTAGACTAAATTACGTTAACGTAACATAACCTGAGCTAACCCAGCGTAAAATATTGTACGTAGAGAAATTTGTTTCAATAAATATAGTGCAAAAACAACGTTGTGACTTAGGAAAAGATAGGTTGTGTACCTTGATGTGGGAGTTCCAGTCATCGTCAATCTTGTCAACTTCTGCTGAGCGGCTCGTTACTTCCCTTGGTCGGTTCTGATTTTTCTAGTGTCTTGGAAGGAATCCAAACACATTAAAAGCTAGAAGAGTCCTTCTCTTCCCCATAAGATCCTCTGAGCCAGTGTGTAGCACACACCACGTGTGTTGGAAGATCCTCTATCAGCCCCTCCGTCCTCTCCTATCCTTCTCTCCGTCCTTTCCTATCCATCCTTCCTATCTGTTCCTCGTGTCTTGAGTCAGATATCGACGTTTATTAATTAACTGGGGATCCGCTCAGCTTCCCTTCACCAGTGACAGATCAGTTAGTTCCCCTTCTCCCCTACCTGTGGATGACACCCCCTTACCTGTGGATGATACCCCTTACCTGTGAATGACGTTCTCTCTTACCTGTGAATGACGTTCTCTCTTACCTGTGAATGACGTTCTCTCTTACCTGTGAATGACGTTCTCTCTTACCTGTGAATGACGTTCTCTCTTACCTGTGAATGACGTTCTCTCTTACCTGTGAATGACGCTCTCTCTTACCTGTGAATGACGTCTCTTACCGTGAATGACGTTCTCTCTACCTGTGAATGACGCTCTCTCTACCTGTGAATGACGTTCTCTTACCGTGAATGACGTTCTCTTACCTGTGAATGACGCTCTCTCTTACCTGTGAATGACGTTCTCTCTTACCTGTGAATGACGCTCTCTCTTACCTGTGAATGACGTTCTCTCTTACCTGTGAATGACGCTCTCTCTTACCTGTGAATGACGCTCTCTCTTACCTGTGAATGACGCTCTCTCTTACCTGTGAATGACGTTCTCTCTTACCTGTGAATGACGCTCTCTCTTAACTGTGGATAACGTTCTTTTCTCTGTGGATGACGCTCACCTTTGCCTGTGGATGAACGCTTCACCTCTCAGTTTTCCACATAGGAATCAGCCATCATGAAGGCCCTGATAAAGAAGCTGGAGAGCTGATTTTGACTGGCTGAAGGTGAGGTTAGAACTGTGCACCCATCTTTCCATTGTTAAAACCTTAGTGCTGGAGGCTCTCATCTCTGGTAGACGAGGAAAAAAACAAACACCCAGAGACCTGGTTGATCTGCTCCAATCAGCATGTGTATGCCGTCATTGCAAGCACGAAAAAGATGAGATTTGATAACGATATACAAAATACCCAGGAATACATAAATAGTAGATGTGGGCTCTTTACGAAGGAAATAACAGGAACAAAAAGCCATGGTTGGAAAAACTACATTGCTTGGCATAGGTTTGTTTGCCTCGTTTGATTTTTATCACCGCCACAATTCGCCTAAATTCACAGTAGTATCAGGGAAAATTTCTTCATCGCCTAATTAAAGACAAATAATTGAAACTAAACAACAAATTATGAGAAAAGACTTGATCACAATATACAGTATTTGAATTCTGGAGAGAAGTTTGACAGAGAGAGAAAGAAACATTGCTTAATACGAGAGGAACCACGTCGAAATTGACTCGGAGACCTTATAAAACACTATTATAGTTAGAGTAAAGCAGAAGCTGAACAGATTGAAGAATTATATAGTGCAAAATAAGAAAAAACACCGTTTCAAAAACAGTTGCAACTGAACCAGATAAAGTCAGCCAACAAAGTTAAGAGATGGATTTAAAAGCTGAAGCTCAAAATCTACACACTCAACTAGGTAGTTACACAATGAACCATTACACCCATCACATGTGCAAATTTTATCAGAATTCAGTGGAAAAAACAGTCGTGACAAAGGTGTAATGGCAGCGAGGGATGGGAGGGAAGGAGAGAGAAGAGGCTCAGGATGCGCACAGTGATGGAAGGCAACACAATATTACAGCGTAAACAGCAAACACGACGGGAAAAAATATGAAAATATTGTATTCGAAAGGCGAGGCTTGGAGCAGCAGGTGGCCACGAGAGCAGAAGCTTACTAAGGCGTGCACAAGAGCACACAACAAGGATCAGTTCACCTTGTCTAGCTGAAAACAAGTGAAAAGAGTGAAAGGCTACCTGCACAATGAATAACAGTCGTTGGCTGATGCAAATAAGAGGAGTAAATAAGATTCTAGGAGCTTAGGCAGACAGAACGAATGCCTGACAGTGGAGTAGTGGGGGAGGAGGAGATGGATGGGACAGAGTGTTTGATTGAAAGGAATAGCGATAAAAATGACTAAAATCAGCACGATTAAATTAAATTATTGGACTGAGGAAAGCTTACAGCTAGGCAAGGCTGGTATATAAGGAAATATACGGCATGAGTATGTAGCTGTGTGGTGATTCGTTTATTTATATGGAGCGGAAAACCTACCGTCATATCTTTTAATGCGTTCAATAAGTTTTTTACATGGTAGATCGGTAAGCCAGCGGAAGGCTTCGATCAAAAGATCTAAAGGTTCACCGAGTGGGTCGTCACATAAATGACCCACAGACAGTTTTCCCGTAGTACTGCTTATTTTCTACCGTGAAATTGGAAAGCTAAAATCTTCTAGCGTAATATTTGGTTCATGATTTTCTTTTAGTTTTTTTTTAATAAGCTTATGATATTCGTTGTCTGGAGGATAATATTCATCATTTGAAGGATTTCTCTCTCTAGTCCCAGGCACCGATATTCTAGTCCCTTATAACAGACGTCTCGACACACAAGAGCGCCTACATAATATATTACATATATATATATATATATATATATATATATATATATATATATATATATATATATATATATATATATATATATATATATATATCTAACCCTGAGTTCATGAAAAAGAATGTACATACATTCGACAGACATTTACTCGTCTAAACTTCACTTCTCATTTTGTCCAGCATTGCAGACGCAAAGTTCAAACCATTCTACACAATCCACCAGCCGCCAGATATAACCAAAAATTTCCTTTAGTATCTCGAAGTGATGTGGCAACACATACCATACGAGCTCTTGCCAGAGGAAATATCTAAGTTGCCGATCTTGCCACTGTTTCAAGTGGTAGCCTAAGAGAAACTCCCCATTTAATGCTACCTCTAAAGAAATAGGAGTATACACTGTCTCCTGTGGGTAATGCGACAAAGTTTATGTGGGAGAGACCAATGTATAATTATGTCATTTAAATTTATTTGAATTTATCTGTTTATAATTTCACCAACCAGAGAGAGAGAGAGAGAGAGAGAGAGAGAGAGAGAGAGAGGAGAGTGAGAGTGAGAGAGTAATCAGTGAATAAGCCAGCCAACGTCACCCATATATCATGAACTCCAAAGATATACTTGATTATCGCAGCATTATCCGTGCCCTCGACACCCGCTCACCCGGGGCAGGGCAGGCGTCACCATCCATCACACAGGAGGGAAACATCACTCACTCATCTGTCATACTCCCCTGTAACTGCTGGTTAAGCCAATTGTGCTAGCCTGATACAGCTGACGCCAGGGCGAGGGAAAAGAGCTAGACTCCTAGAGGAATGGGTGAGGTATTCGTGTTCAGGATTTATGGTGCAGCAAAGAAACACGTTAGAACTTTACTAAGTCGTAGAACCTGGTAAAGTTCGAAGTAAAAGCTTGTTCTGGAATGCGTTGTGTCTTCAATATTATTGTTCTTGATGGCGATACAAGCAAGAAAGTTGGTCTTGAAAAAAGAAAAGAAGGTGGCTACGGTAGAGGTGAGATTGTACTAATAATTCTTTATATGACAGATACATGGTGGGAACACCAGCAGTGGGCTGCCACCCTTCTATATATGATACATGGTGGGAACACCAGCAGTGGGCAGCTACCCTTCTATATGTGATAGATACAGTGGGAATAAAACCTAGCCGTGTTTCCCTGTCATATACTATTACACATGATGGGTTTCTTACGGAGGGTAATGAATCAGACCAGCCTGAGCCGGAAGACTTGGGTAGGGAAGGAAGAACAGATGCGGTATGCAAAGAAGGCGAGAAATAAAGGAGTGTTGGTGTTGGAGAGGGAAAGTGTGGGTACGGGGGAGGGTAGAGCGGAGAGGGAGATGGATGGGCTGTATATTTATGTGTTGTACTGGTGGTGGTATTGGGGTTTAGCCTTGATGGAGGAATTGACATGGAAAAGGAAATGTTGTGAAAAGGAAATAATGGGGAAAAATGAAAAAAAAAATGCAGAAAACGATGAAGAAAGAAAACGAAAAGGAAAATATAGAGACAAAAAGCCGGTGATGACAGAAAAGAACAAGGTAAAGGAAAAGGAAATAGTGGCTAGAAGAAAAAGTGGAGAGGGGAAAGAGGAGAGAGGAAGAGTGTTTACAGTTGTATTTTTTGTATTGTGGTTCTGCGAGTGTAAGGAATTAGGAAGTTAGGAGGCCGTAAGTTGTGGCAGGGTTTCATCCCAGGCACGGAGGTAAGGCACAAAAAAATGAAAATTGTGTATCTTTCGTCGGATAACTAGTTGACTAATACTGCGTCCCTACTTGCTTGTGCGTCACACAGGAAGACGCAGGGCGCCCCTACTTGCTTGTGCGTCACACAGGAAGACGCAGGGCGTCCCTACTTGCTTGTGCGTCACACAGGAAGACGCAGGGCGCCCCTACTTGCTTGTGCTTCACACAGGAAGACGCAGGGCGCCCCTACTTGCTTGTGCTTCACACAGGAAGACGCAGGGCGCCCCTACTTGCTTGTGCGTCACACAGGAAGACGCAGGGCGTCCCTACTTGCTTGTGCGTCACACAGGAAGACGCAGGGCGCCCCTACTTGCTTGTGCTTCACACGGAAGACGCAGGGCGCCCCTACTTGCTTGTGCTTCACACAGGAAGACGCAGGGCGCCCCTACTTGCTTGTGCTTCACACAGGAAGACGCAGGGCGTCCCTACTTGCTTGTGCGTCACACGGGAAGACGCAGGGCGCCCCTACTTGCTTGTGCTTCACACGGGAAGACGCAGGGCGCCCCTACTTGCTTGTGCTTCACACAGGAAGACGCAGGGCGCCCTACTTGCTTGTGCTTCACACGGAAGACGCAGGGCGCCCCTACTTGCTTGTGCTTCACACGGGAAGACGCAGGGCGCCCCTACTTGCTTGTGCTTCACACAGGAAGACGCAGGGCGCCCCTACTTGCTTGTGCTTCACACGGGAAGACGCAGGGCGCCCCTACTTGCTTGTGCTTCACACGGGAAGACGCAGGGCGCCCCTACTTGCTTGTGCTTCACACGGGAAGACGCAGGGCTTGAAAACTTGCAGAATGAAGCGATGAATAATATAGGATGTTCATGCACCAACAAAATTCTAAACATGCAGAAAGAACGTGATTTCCCGAGCATCAGAGCTCATGTCTCCGAAAGACATGTCCTCACTGGTGTTAATATGCCCAGGCAGACTCATCCCAGCCCTGGCACAGAAGCCATACATTTGTTTTTGCTTTTCACCGCGGTTGAACACTCCTCCAAACAAATAAAAAAACCTGGAATTGACCTCCAAATGAATCAAACACATGATCTTTGCCGAGTAATATAACACTGACCCTTCCATGAACAGGGTGTGGACGTGTGAATTGCTCAGTACTATGTAATTTGTTCATGATTGTATCCATGTATAGACGTGTAGATTATTCATTACCTTTGTAACTTGGTCATGATTGTGACCAGATCTACCTGGAGTTCATTACCTTTGTAACTTGTTCAGCTATTAAGAATTTGGGGCCCAGTCCCTGAACCAATTATGTACATCTGTAATCTTTTGACTTCCACTCACAGGATGGGCATGGGGTACATAATAAAGATATTAAACTAACCGTGATAAATTACCTCTTACCTAATCACTACCCCACCCCCCCAACTTTCTCACAGAGAATCTATTTAGATCACAACAAAGGTTCGTCTCTCACAACAGAGCTTCGTCTCTCACAACAGAGCTTCGTCTCTCACAACAGAGCTTCGTCTCTCACAACAGAGCTTCGTCTCTCACAACAGAGCTTCGTCTCTCACAACAGAGCTGCTTCGTCTCGAATCTAAGCTTGATGTTTTAAGTTATAATGACGCTTTAGTCTCTTAAATTTTAAACATGTCGATGGCTCTCTTCACCAGGTCGCTGGTGCACTTGTAGTATCATTGTTGTTGTTCAGAGTAATTATTCCTGTATAGAAATTAGAGCACGTAACAACTGGGTTCCCACTCTACAGACTGAAACGCTTGTTATACTCCTTGCACTCGAATGTATCCATATATTTTAGCTGACACCTTAATGTTAAGTGTTTCACCCATAGATGCCCTTAGCTCCATGTGTGTCAGTTGTGATATCTTCGTGTCAGGTATCGTAGAAGTGTTTACTATGGAGTCAGGGTTCACCAGTGGCTTCCATCTCTCACTGGGCTTCCAATGCATAATTGAACCAATGGAATGGCAAAGACATATCCCTACAAAGACGAAGATTACACCCTTCCACTGTCGGCTAGTTGTTAGAGGAAATAATACGAAAATAATTTTCAAATGAATTTTTGTCGACTTGGGACAGAGGAAGATTGACATCGGTCAGTTCATCTATCATCATTCACGAGGAGCTACATATCTATGGTGCAACCAGTAAAATCAGCAGATTCTTGGATGTCCCCACAGCCCGGCCTCTGCTGGTCCACTGGTTTCTTCGGGAGTTTGCATTACTAGCTGATGGAAACAAATATAAACCTTGCCAGAGGAGCTAGTGTCACACCCTACGTTATTCACAGACAACTCTCTCAGAAATGTTAGACATGGCAGAGTAAACAAACCGTGTCAGTACGATTTCGCAAGTCATGTCAGAGTGTTTTATTCACAGTGGCAAATTACCAATTATTCTGGAAAATCACCCTGACTTTGTCTACGGCAAATAACTCATAACCACAACCACACCTTGCTAAAGCATCGGGGTATTATAAATAACTCATAACAGCATATAAGCCACATTTTAGTACTGAATTTAAGAGAGAGAGAGAGAGAGAGAGAGAGAGAGAGAGAGAGAGAGAGAATGATGCGTTCAACTTGATTTCGTTATTAATTTACTTTCTCTAATCTGAACATTTATAATCGTAATGCCAAAGTTATTAAATTTTAATATATGTGAGTAATTCCTTAATCATTCCAGACTAACATGCCATTACATTTCGGCCTAATGAAGTTGATACTCTGTAGCAAAACAGAGTACATTT
>WNWK01000855.1:135000-220000 GCA_009830355.1 Cherax destructor
TGAGACGGACAAGATTCCCAGGCAGCTCTCCTATCCACTCGGCCACACAAATCCCACATAAGCATGGCTTGTGATCCAGCCTGCCCAGCTTGTGGCATTTGTGTGGTTAAGTGGATAAGAGCGCTGCCTGGGAATCTTGTTCGTCTCAGTAGCAGTATCGAGTCCTGCTGACTGTGATGTTTCTCTGTATATACCCACTTGTTTCTGCGTGATGCATTGATTTATTTATATATATCTCATGCTAATTAGGGACCCCTCATCCTCAGAGCAGAGAAGAGAATAAACATACTTCAGAGGAAAATTATGCGAGGTACATACAAAAACATAGTACTTACAAAGACATACAGGAACAAACAGGTAGCAGTCGATGTTAAACAATTACGGCATTTAAGAAATACGTGAATTTAAAAAAAAAAAAAAAAATCCCCCCCCCGCAAAAAAAAATGTACAAACGACTATAAAAAGGTTTTTCATCACTTTAGTTTATTTTGGATTAAAAAAAACATTAACATGTGAATTTTCCAGTTTTCAAAAAGTCCAGTTTGTAATATACGAAACTTCTGGCCCCAGGTGCTGGGGCTAATTTGCATAATAATATATAATGCGAAGGTAAACTGATACTTCGTACCTTGGCAGTGGTAACTGCTGGTGGTACCTGCTGATGGTACCTGTTGGTGGTACCTGCTGGTGGTACCTGCTGGTATTGAATGTATTCAGGCCTTTAAATAAAATTCCGTATTTTCCACCTTTGCAGTTTCGCCAATTTTAATTGATTCTTTTAGCATGCCTGTGGGGGATCATCGCCCCCGCGACCTGTATTCAGAAAATGTCTCTTGGTTAACAGCTTGTTTGATCAGGCTGTAGGTGCTGGTTGCACGAATTCTGATGATAGAAACACATACTTGCTGATTTTGGATTTTTACTGGGAGGAACCCGGTCTTGTCTGACGTAAATCCGAGAAAAATATCATGTTGCATGACGAGGTTAACAGATTCATCACGAGGAGCCTTGCAACAAATGAATATCGAGCAATAAGGGAGCCGCTCCAGTTATGCTGGTACAGCAAGGATGAATGAGGGGGAAGCTTCAAGGAGTCCAGAAAATATGTAATAAACTTGCTGGTCATTTCATGTTTAGTTGCCACAGGTTCCGAGACCCTCAGCTCATGGGGAAAGAGCTCATCAATGTTCCTGGAGGAGCTTGGCACAAGACCTGTTTATATGCTGGGTACTTGCCACAGCTGTGAGGAACTTGAAGAAGTTCTGGAATTGTTGACAAACACATCTGTGTACTTGTAATGTATCTATTAAGTTTTTTCTTTCATTTTACATCAAACATTTTGTATCATCAGTGTAGCTTTTAAACCTTGTGCACTATATTATACAGTACAGTACACATACAAGGCATTTATAAAATACTGGGTGATAGGAAAGGTAGAGTATTCAAACATCCTGAGGAAGAAATAATATTTTTCCTGGCACTAGACGAGGAACTTAATAATAATATATTTATTTCTACAAGTACATGTACAAGGTATACAGTCCTAGCTGACATCAATGACATATTACTATATAGAAAGCCGCTTGTTATGCAGAGCAATTCGGGTAAATTAAGTCAGTTTTGTCCCAGGATACGACCCACACTACTCGACTAACACCCAGGTACCCACTTTACTGATGGGTGAACATAGGCAACCGGTGTAAGGAAACACTCCCAATGTTTCAACCCTTGGCGGGAATCGAACCCGGCCCCTCATTTATGAGGTGACGGGTGTTGATAGGCCTTTTGTCGTACATGTAGGTTTGTGTGTTACCTTAACCAGTGTTTATTACATTACAGCCATCATAGTAACACCCACCATAAGTTTCCTTTCAATAATAGTAGGATTATAAGATGGATCAGCCTAGCATGGGCCAGTAGGCCTACTGCAGTTCTTCTCAATTTTTATATTTTTCGTATGTTCTTGTGTTCCTACCAGGTATCTGTATCTCAGTTTTATAACTCTAGTGCCAAGCCTCGGGTTGCTCCACACTCCAACTATAACTTAAAACTTGAACTTGATGGTCCAACAAACTTTTTTCCAGAGGCAACAACCACATCTGTGGAGCGCTCGCTCTCACTTTTTCGTCATTTTTCTCTTCTGTACCTTATCTGCTGAAGAGGGCCTCGGAAATCGAAATGCATGGCTTCCATTAACGTTATTAACACACACACACACACACACACACACACAGATGTTGTGTGTGCCACTAACAAAAATCTTCAACACATCCATTGAAACTGGGCAACTACCTGAGGTGTGGAAGATGGCAAATGTAGACCCAATTTTTAAGAAAGGAGACAGACATGAGGCATTAAATTACAGACCTGTGTCACTGACTTGTATAGTATGCAAAGTCATGGAGAAGATCATCAGGAGGAGAGTGGTGGAGTACCTAGGAAGACAAGCTTATAAACGACAACCAACACGGTTTCAGGGAAGGAAAATCCTGTGTCACAAACCTACTGGAGTTTTATGACAAGGTAACAGAAGTAAGACACGAGAGAGAGGGGTGGATAGACTGCATTTTCGTGGACTGCAAGAAGACGTTCGACACAGTTCCTCACAAGAGGTTAATGCAAAAGCTAGAGGATCAGGCACACGTAACAGGAAAGGCACTGCAATGGATCAGAGAATATCTGACAGGGAGGCAACAACGAGTCATGGTACGTGACGATGTGTCAGAGTGGGCACCTGTGACAAGTGGGGTTCCACAGGGGTCAGTCCTAGGACCTGTACTGTTTTTGGTATATGTGAATGACATAACGTAAGGGATAGACTCAGAAGTGTCCCTGTTTGCAGATGATGTGAAGTTAATAAGAAGAATTAAATCAGTCGAGGATCAGGCAGGATTACAAAGAGACCTAGACAGGCTACAAGCCTGGTCCAGTAACTGGCTCCTTGAATTTAACCCAGCCAAATGTAAAGTCATGAAGATCGGGGAAGGGCAAAGAAGACAGCAGACAGAGTATAGTCTAGGTGGCCAAAGACTGCAAACCTCACTCAAGGAAAATGATCTTGGGGTGAGTATAATACCGAGCACATCTCCTGAGGCACACATCAATCAGATAACTGCTGCAGCATACGGGCGGCTGGCAAACCTAAGAATAGCGTTCCAATACCTCACTAAGGAATCGTTCAAGACTCTCTACACCATATACGTCAGGCCCATACTGGAGTATGCAGCACCAGTTTGGAACCCACACCTTGTCAAGCACGTGAAGAAATTAGAGAAAGTGCAAAGGTTTGCAACAAGACTAGTCCCAGAGCTAAGGGGATTGTCCTACGAAGAAAGGTTAAGGGAAATCGGCCTGACGACACTAGAGGACAGGAGGGTTAGGGGAGACATGATAACGACATATAAAATACTGCGAGGAATAGATAAGGTGGACAGAGACAAGATGTTCCAGAGAGGGGACACAGAAACAAGGGGTCACAATTGGAAGTTGAAGACTCCTATGAGTCAAAGGGATGTTAGGAAGTATTTCTTCAGTCATAGAGTTGTCAGGAAGTGGAATAGCCTAGAAAGTGACGTAGTGGAGGCAGGAACCATACATAGTTTTAAGATGAGGTTTGATAAAGCTCATGGAGCAGGTAGAGAGAGAACCTAGTAGCAATCAGTGAAGAGGCGGGGCCAAGAGCTATGACTCGACCCCTGCAACCACAAATAGGTGAGTACACACACACACACACACACTGACCACAGGGGTCAATCCTGGGACCAGTGCTGTTTCTGGTATTTGTGAACGACATGACGGAAGGAATAGACTCCGAAGTGTCCCTGTTTGCAGATGATGTGAAGTTGATGAGAAGAATTCAATCGGACGAGGACCAGGCAGAACTACAAAGGGATCTGGACAGGCTGCAAGCCTGGTCCAGCAACTGGCTCCTGGAGTTCAACCCCACCAAGTGCAAAGTCATGAAGATTGGGGAAGGGCAAAGAAGACCGCAGACGGAGTACAGCCTAGGGGGCCAGAGACTGCAAACCTCAATCAAGGAAAAAGATCTTGGGGTGAGTATAACACCAGGCACATCTCCTGAGGCGCACATCAACCAAATAACTGCTGCAGCATATGGGCGCCTAGCAAACCTAAGAACAGCATTCCGACATCTTAATAAAGAATCGTTCAGACCCTGTACACTGTGTACGTTAGGCCCATATTGAGTATGCAGCACCAGTTTGGAACCCACACCTAGCCAAGCATGTGAAGAAGCTCGAGAAAGTGCAAAGGTTTGCAACAAGACTAGTCCCGAGCTAAGGGGTATGTCCAGAGGGAGGTTAAGGGAAATCGACCTGACGACACTGGAGGACAGGAGAGATAGGGGAGACATGATAACAACATATAAGATACTGAGAGGAATTGACAAAGTGGACAGAGACAGAATGTTCCAGAGATGGGACACAACAACAAGGGGACACAGATGGAAGTTGAAGACTCAGATGAATCACAGAGATGTTAGGAAGTATTTCTTCAGTCACAGAGTTGTCGGGAAGTGGAATAGTTTAGGAAGCGATGTAGTGGAGGCAGGCTCTATACATAGCTTTAAGCAGAGGTATGATAAAGCTCATGGCGCAGGGAGAGTGACCCAGTAGCGGCCAGTGTAGAGGCGGGGCCAGGAGCTTTGACTCGACCCCTGCAACCACAACTAGGTGAGTACAACTAGGTGAGTACACACACACACACACACACACACACACACACACACAAGGAAAGGGAAATCCTGTGTCACAAACCTACTGGAGTTTTACGTCAAGGTGACGGCAGTAAGGCAAGAGAGAGAGAGAGGGGTGGGTAGATTGCGTTTTCTTGGAATGTAAGAAGGATTTTGAGACAGTTTCACACATGAGATTAGTGCAAAAGTTAGAGGACCTGGCATTTATAACAGGGAAGGCACTGAAAAGGATCAGAAAAATACCCGACAGGAAGGCAACAGCAAATCATGGTACGCGACAAGGTGTCAGACTGGGCGCCTGTGACGAGCAGGGTTCCACAGGGGTCAGTCCTAGGACCGGTGCTGTTTCTGGTGTATGTGAATGACATGACAGAAGAGATAGACTCAGAAGTGTCCCTGTTTGCAGATGATGTGAAGCTAATGAGGAGAATTCAATCGGACGAGGATCAGGCAGAACTACAAAGGGATCTGGAGAGTCTGCAAGCCTGGTCCAGGAACTGGCTTCTAGAGTTTAACATCACCAAATGCAAATTCATGAAGATCAGAGAAGGGCAAACAAAGACCGTAGATACTGTCTAGGTGGCCAAAGACTGCAAACCTCACTCAAGGAAAAGGATCTTGGGGTGAGCATAATACCAAGTACATTTCCTGAGGCACACATCACCCAAATAACTGCTGCAGCATTTGGGCGACTAGGAAACCTAAGACTAGCGTTCCGACATCTCAGTAAGGAACTCGTTCATGACTCTGTACACAGTATACGTCAGGCCCATACCGGAGTATGCAGCACCAATTTGGAACCCACTCTTGGACAAGCACTACAAGAAATTAGAGAAAGTGCAAAGGTTTGCAACGAGACTAGTCCCGGAGCTAAGGGCATGTCCTACGAAAAGAGGTTAAAGGGAAATCGACCTGACGACACTGGAGACAGGAGAGAAGGGGGACATGGTAATGACATATAAAATACTGAGAGGAATTGACAAGGTGGACAGAGACAGGAAGTGCCAGAGATGGGACACAGCAACAAGGGGTCAGAACTGGAAGCTGAAGACTCAGATGAGTCACAGGGATGTTAGAAGCATTTCTTCAGTCATATAGTTGCCAGGAAGCGGAATAGTCTGGAGAGTGATGTAGTAGAGACAGGATCCATACATAACTTTAAGAACAGGTATGATAAAGCTCATGGAGCAGGGAGAGAGTGAACCTAGTAGCGACCAGCGAAGAGACGGGGGCCAGGAGTTATGACTCGAACCCTGCAACCAAAATTAGGTGAGTACAATTTTGTGAGTACACACACACAGGAGCTATGACTCGACCCCTGCAACCACAAATAGGTGAGTACACACACACACAGTAAATAACATCACCGAGAGATGAAGAATACCTCGGAGCGCCGGGGTTGCCAAGTGCCTCCATCCCGCAGGATTCTTCACTTGATCCTCAAATGTTGCTGGGATTTGTAAAATTGGGTTTGGGGACGTGCGAGAATTGAGCGTGATCCCTCTTCTTTATTGTGGCATTCAACTTGTTTATATCACCGCCTCAAGTACCAACGCAACTATCTTATTTTGCATAGTTGTATCCCAGTAATGTATTTTCCAACTGTACTCGTCTATCTGCACCATCTGTGTTAGCAAGGGGGTCGAGTCTCGGTTACCGGCCCCACCTCTTAACTTGCAGACACCGGCTTAACCCCCTACCCTCGCTGTCCCTGTCATACCTATACATAAAGTTATGTATCTAGTCCACCTGCAACCACCCATCACCAACATCCCAACCTCTCCACCACTACCTTCTCACTTTTTAGGAAGACGGGGGGGTAGGTGACATGAGGTGAACACCTCCCTACATGTTACAGAGGTAGGTGACGTGAGTAACCAAATATGGGAGGATGATTTATCTCCTCGCTCTTAGACCCACTCCACCAGGAGCCAGACCCACCCTCTTTTGTTGTGGTTATAGATGTGCTCCTCTGATACCCGCCCTTTCAGCCCTCAGACTACCCTACCTGTCCGTCCGCCCCTCAACACACACAAACATTCCACCTGAATGCTGCAAATTCCTTGTTACCTTGGTTCGTACGAGTTGTTTTGTTCGGTCGTCCCAATGTTGAGCTAAGCTGCAAGCACTGTGCTTCCCACTAGCGGGGCAGAAATCACCTTAATAGACGGTGTCTGGCATTAGAATCACAATATTCGATTCATCAGTGTATTGAGGTTTGTTATTTGCTGCCGTGGGTAGCTTAGAGAACGCGGCTTTATAGTCCACAGAGCGGAAGATCTTGAACCTTACCGCCCACATGATAAGGTCCTTTGTTGCTTGTTCTTGTTTCGCGATGTGCAAATATTTATGAACCCTTGTTAATTTTCAAAGAAGTAGAAGTAGGTTATAAGAAAATTTATTGCAGACACGATGGCATTCTATCCATGTGGATGTTCAGGCGAGGTAGCGTTCCTACAACTACGAGGAGGGTCAGTGTTCCTACAACTACGAGGACCAGCGTTCCTACAACTTCGAGGAGGGTCAGCGTTCCTACAACTACGAGGAGGGTCAGCGTTCCTACAACTACGAGAGGGTCAGCGTTCCTACAACTACGAGGAGGGACGGCGTTCCTACAACTACGAGGAGGGTCAGCGTTCCTACAACTACGAGGAGGACCAGCGTTCCTACAACTACGAGGAGGGTCAGCGTTCCTACAACTACGAGGAGGTCAGCTTCAACTGCTTCGCTCCATATGGTAGATCTTGTCAACATAATTTTGAGTTATCCTTCATCTTTCACTTGAAAAGACGTGTTCTAGAGAGGGCAGCCTTTTCATCTCTGACGTGGTGTTGAGGGCAGCCTTACATCTCTGACAGGTGTTGAGAGGGCAGCCTTTCATCTCTGAGGGAAGGTGTTGAGAGGGAGCCTATCACTCGAGCATGGCGTCTTGAGAGGGCAGCCTATCTCACTCGAATGGGGTTTGAGGAGGGCAGCTTTATTCACTCGACAGGGTGTTGAGAGGAAGACTTATTCAACTCGACGGGGTGTTGAAGAGCAGCCTTATTCATCTCTGACATGGGTGGAGGAGCAGCCTTCTTCACTCGGGGCGGTGTCTGAGAGGGCAGCCTTATTCATCTCTGACGGGGGTCCTTGAGAGGGACAGCCTTTTCATCTCTGACGTGGGTTCTGAGGAGGGCAGCCCTATTCATCTCGAGGAGGCAGGTGTTGAGAGGGCAGCCTTCTTCACTCGAAGGGTCAGGTTTGAGAGGGCAGCCACATTCTCTACATGGCTAGAGAGGGACAGCTTTATTCATCTCGAGAGGGTGTTAGAGGAGGAAGCTATTCAACTCTGACGTCAATGGTAGATTGCAGACAACTTATTCATCTTCATGACGTGGGTGTTGAGAGGGCAGCCTTATTCATCTCTGACATGGGTGTTGAGAGGGCAGCCTTATTCATCTCTGACGTGGGTGTTGAGAGGGAAGCCTTATTCATCTCTGACGTGGGTGTTGAGAGAGCAGCCTTATTCATCTCTGACGTGGGTGTTGAGAGAGCAGCCTTATTCATCTCTGGTGGGTGTTGAGAGGCAGCCTTATTCATCTCTGACGTGGGTGTTGAGAGGGCAGCCTTATTCATCTCTGACGTGGGTGTTGAGAGGGCAGCCTTATTCATCTCTGACGTGGGTGTTGAGAGGGAAGCCTTATTCATCTCTGACTGGGTGTTGAGAGGGAAGACTTATTCATCTCTGACATGGGTGTTGAGAGGGAAGACTTATTCATCTCTGATGTGGGTGTTGAGAGGACAGCCTTATTCATCTCTGATGTGGGTGTTGAGAGGGCAGCCTTATTCATCTCTGACATGGGTGTTGAGAGGGAAGACTTATTCATCTCTGACGTGGGTGTTGAGAGGGAAGACTTATTCATCTCTGACGTGGGTGTTGAGAGGGCAGCCTTATTCATCTCTGACATGGGTGTTGAGAGGGCAGCCTTATTCATCTCTGACATGGATGTTGAGAGGGAAGACTTATTCATCACTGAGGTGGGTGTTGAGAGGGAAGACTTATTCATCTCTGACGTGGGTGTTGAGAGGGAAGACTTATTCATCTCTGACATGGGTGTTGAGAGAGCAGCCTTATTCATCTCTGACATGGGTGTTGAGAGGGCAGCCTTAGTCATCTCTGACATGGGTGTTGAGAGGGCAGCCTTATTCATCTCTGATGTGGGTGTTGAGAGGGCAGCCTTATTCATCTCTGACGTGGGTGTTGAGAGGGAAGACTTATTCATCTCTGACATGGATGTTGAGAGAGACGACTTATTCATTGATGTTGAGATGGCAGCCTCACTCACCTTTGACGTGGATGTTAAAAAGGTAGCCTTACCCATCTTTTACGTAGGTGTTGAAAGGGTAGCCTCACTTATCTGACGTGTGTGTCGAAAGGGCACCCAGGGAAGCTGAGGAGAGATGAGCATCTGGAGTTGTCCCAGCCCAGTCCTCTCCAAACACAGTTGGAAAACTGTCTTCCGAGAAGGTTAGGTTAGGAAAGGTTTGCCAGGAAACAGGCCAAGTGTTTCGTGTCGCGGGTCATAGTCATAGGATGACCCGCCGCTGGAGCTTTTGGACATCTGACCGAGGCCTTCCGCTGGCTTACTGGTCCACCCCTTTAAAAATTATGGTTATGATTATTTCCATTTCTCCTACGTGAAGGCTAGGCTCAGAATGACACATTTCCATCCTTTAAGAAGATGCTGACTCAATCTAAATATATCATAGATGAAACGTTTTTTTTTTTTAAGGGCAGGTGTTGCATATAGTTAACAGATCAAGAGAATTGTATTCTCCGGCATGTCTACAGGTGTTGCTAGGCTGTGTGGGTACTCACATATATGTGGTTGCAGGGGTCAAGTCACAGCTCCTGGGTCCGTGTGTGTGTGTGTGTACTCACCTATTTGTACTCACCTATTTGTGGTTGCAGGGGTCGAGTCATAGCTCCTGGCCCCGCCTCTTCACTGATTGCTACTAGGTCCTCTCTCTCCCTGCTACATGAGCTTTATCAAACCTAGTCTTAAAACTATGTATGGTTCCTGCCTCCACTATGTCGCTTTCCAAGCTATTCCACTTCCTGACAACTCTATGACTGAAGAAATACTTCCTAACATCCCTTTGACTCATAGGAGTCTTCAACTTCCAATTGTGACCCTTGTTTCTGTGTCCCTCTCTGGAACATCTTGTCTCTGTCCACCTTATCTATTCCTCGCAGTATTTTATATGTCGTTATCATGTCTCCCCTAACCTCCTGTCCTCTAGTGTCGTCAGGCCGATTTCCCTTAACCTTTCTTCGTAGGACAATCCCTTAGCTCTGGGACTAGTCTTGTTGCAAACCTTTGCACTTTCTCTAATTTCTTGACGTGCTTGACCAGGTGTGGGTTCCAAACTGGTGCTGCATACTCCAGTATGGGCCTTTTTTTTTTTTTTTTTTTTTTTTTTTTTTTTTTTTTTTTTTTTTTTTTTTTTTTTTTTTTTTTTTTTTTTTTTTTTTTTTTTTTTTTTTTTTTTTTTTTTTTTTTTTTTTTTTTTTTTTTTTTTTTTTTTTTTTTTTTTTTTTCACGTACCATGTCCACCCTTTAAATTATGGTCTATGATTATTTCTTTCCTACGTAAGTGCAAGGCTCGAATGACTTTCATCCTTTAACGTGCCTGATCCTCTAGCTATTAATCTCTTAGGGAACTGTGTCGAACGCATTCTTGCAGTCCCAAAAAATGCAGTCTATCCAGCTTCTCTTCGTGTCTACTTTGTTACCTTGTCATAAAACTGCAGTAGGTTGTGTGTGTGTGTGTGTGCGCGCGCGTATACCTGGAGATGGTTTCGGGGGTCATTGCCCCCGCGGCCCGGTCTGTGACCAAGCCTCATGGTGGATCAGGGCCTGATCAACCAGGCTGTTTCTGTTGACCACACGTAAAGTGACGTACGAACCCCAGCCCGGCTGGTCAGATACTGACTTTAGGTGCCTGTCCAGTGCTTTCTTGAAGACAGCCAGGGGTCTATTGGTAATTCCCCTTATGCATGCTGGGAGGCAGTTGAACAGTCTTGGGCCCCTGACACTTATTGTGTTGTCTCTTATCGTGCTAGTGACGTCCCTGCTTTTCATTGGGGGATTTGCATCGCCTTCCGAGTCTTTTGCTTTTGTAGGGAGTGATTTTCGTATGCAAATTTCGAACTAATCCGTCTAGAATTTTCCAAGTATATATAATCATGTATTTTCCCCCTGCGTTCCAGGGAATACAAGTCGAGGAATTTCAACAGTTCCCAGTAATTTAGGTGTTTTATCGTACTTGTGTGTGCTGTGAAGGTTCTCCTTACATTTTCAAGGTCTGCAATTTCACCTGTCTTGAAAGGCGCTGTTAGTGTGCGGCAATATTCCAGCCTAGATAGAACAAGCAATCTGAAGAGTGTTATCATAGCCTTGGCATCCCTAGCTTTGAAGGTTCTCATTATCCATCCTGTCATTTTTCTAGCAGATGTGGTAGATATATTGTTGTGGCCTTTGAAGGTGAGATCCTCTGACATTATCACTCCCAGGTCCTTCACATCAGTTTTTCGCTCTATTGTGTGGTGGGAATTTGTTTTATACTCCGATATGTTTGTGTGTAATTAATTGCTTATTCATACCGTAGTCATCTGTAGTTTATATAGTGACGCGATGTCCTCACTAAAGAAAAAGGTTTTCGTGGAGAGTAGGTGCTGGATACATCCAGAGAATGGTAGAAAATTTTGTTCGGATTATTAACCCGGGAGGACTAATAACCCAGAAAAACAGAAGACAATCAAGCAGACTGGTGTATTTTCGTTGGGGATCATAGGGATGCCACCCTTCGAAGCCTCACGAGGAGACTTAGTGTTCGTGACAGTCATTGTTCGGATGTGACTACGATGGGTCAGTGTCCAACACTGGCTACGAGGAGTCAGTGTCCTACACCGGCTACGAGGGTCAGTGTCCTACACTGGCTACGAGGAGTCAGTGTCCAACACTGGCTACGAGGAGTCATTGTCCAACACTGGCTACGAGGGGTCAGTGTCTTACACTGGCTACGAGGGGTCAGTGTCCTACACTGGCTACGAGTGGTCAGTGTCCTACACCGGCTACGAGGGGTCAGTGTCCAACACTGGCTACGAGGAGTCAGTGTCCAACACTGGCTACGAGGGGTCAGTGTCCTACACTGGCTACGAGAGGTCAGTGTCCAACACTGGCTACGAGGAGTCAGTGTCCTACACTGGCTACGAGGGGTCAGTGTCTTACACTGGCTACGAGGGGTCAGTGTCCTACACTGGCTACGAGGGGTCAGTGACCTACACTGGCTACGAGGAGTCAGTGTCCTACACTGGCTACGAGGGTCAGTGTCTTATACTGCTACGAGGGGTCAGTGTCCTACACTGGTACGAGGGTCAGTGTCCTACACTGGCTACGAGGGTCAGTGTCCTACACTGGCTACGAGGGTCAGTGTCAACACTGGCTACGAGGGTCAGTGTCTTACACTGGCTACGAGGGGTCAGTGTCCTACACTGGCTTACGAGGGGTCAGTGTCCTGACACACTGGCTACGAGAGTCAGTGTCCTACACTGGCTACGAGGGTCAGTGTCTAACTGGTGATCATGTCCTACTGTAGGGGTCAGTGTCCTACACTGGCTACGAGGGTCAGTGTCCTACACTGGCTACGAGGGGCTTCGAGTGTGTCCTACGTACTGTGCTACGAGGGTCAGTGTCCACACTGGCTACGAGGGGTCAGTGTCTTATACTGGCTACGAGGGGTCAGTGTCCTACACTGGCTACGAGGGGTCAGTGTCCTACACTGGCTACGAGGGGTCAGTGTCCTACACTGGCTGCGGGGTCATGCTTCTTGAGGTGTGTCTTGGCGAGGCAGCAGCACGCGAATGCAGCTGTGAGGTTGATTGCTGCTGAGGAGCAGACAGCAACAAACAGAACTGACAGCAATATTTCACTTGTTTACTATCCGAGGCTCTTTTCTACACCGTGCTGCTGCCTTTCATTATGCGTTATGATTTACGAGCGGCGGAGATAAGGGAAGTGGTGAACCTCGCTAGAGTTGTATGATGTACCCAGAGGCATCAGTCATCACTATTCCTTCACTACGCTGTATAACGTTGTCTGGTTATCTCCTAAACGTTATAATGGGTCTGAGCATTCATATACATTATACCTCTCCATATACATTATGCCTGCCTACGCCTCTCGCACACAATATCCACGCCCTGTAAATACATTAAAGGTGATAGTCTTTATTTAATAACTCCATCCAAAGTCAGTACACAGTTCAGCTCTTCTCATATTGTCATACACACGAGTCTACATATACGAACGAATACATTAACACGTATGAATAGTCAAATGAATTCACTTACAAGTATGCATATGCACAAGCATACATGTATACTTGAATACATATGCACACATATGTATGAACGCTTATACATACACATACATGCAGAGAAAGATCGCGGTCAGCAGGATTCGAACCCACATTTGGAAGGAGGCATAGTTCCCTACATGACTCCTTAGACCACTCAGCTAGCGTTTTGAGGCAACTCTGGCTGAGTGGGTACGAATCCTGTTGACCGCGATCTCTCTCTGTATATGCCTTCGCTTGCTTCTGCGTGATACATTCATTCACATTCATATGCACACGCATACATACTTTTGTATCATCTTTCCTTAGAATTTCATGACCGCCGTGCACTCTTCCTTTGGGAATATTTACTGAGGAAACGTTTCGCCAGCCATTGGCTTCTTCAGTCCAGTACAGAGAAGAACGGTGAAAGATGAGGAGGAGTTTGAGGTAATCAGTCCCTCAATCTTAAGAAAAGTATAGCATATGGTTAGGCAAGATGTGTCAGGAAACAGGACAAGTGCTTCCTGACGTGGGTCTTATTCATATGATGACCCTCCGCAGGAGCTTAACATAAGAACATAAGAATGGAGGAACACTGCAGAAGGCCTACTGGCCCATACAAGGCAGGTCCTTATCAAAACCACTACCTAAGAATTTACTCCTGTACTCGACACTAATCAAACCCAGCCCTCTCACTCATAATTTGTCCAATCTCTTTTAAAGCCACCCAAGGTCCTAGCTCTATCACCCTATCGGAAGATTGTTCCACGCATCTACAACTCTGTTCGAAAACCAGTACTTGCCTATGTCCTTTCTAAATCTAAATTTATCCAATTTAAATCCGTTATTTCTGGTTCTTACTTGGTTCGATATCCTCAGTATTTTATTAATATCTCCTTTGTTTATGCCCATCATCCACTTGTACACCTCGATGATATCTCCCCTCATTCTACGTCTCTCCAGAGAGTGGAGATTCAATGCTCTAAGTCTATCTTCATACGGGAGATTTCTTATACTGTAAATCATTTTAGTCATTCTTCTTTGTATGTTCTCAATTCTTTGTATGAACGGTTATCTGACCGAGGCCTTCCGCTGGCTTACCTGTCCACCCCTTTAAAAATTATGGATTTCAGCATATGCTCGGAGAAGTGTTTTGTATATACACCAGTAAGGTGAGTTGAAGCAGGAGGAGGCGGAGTCACCATTGGACAAATCCACTTAGCTCACACCACCAGCAGTGCTGGAGACCAGTGTCGTGTAGACCACACAGGTCTGACAGTCAGTGTCAGAAGTTTAAAACAGCTCACATAATAACTCGGACTTTTGAGAGGAATTTCTGTTTTTCTCCCGATATTATTATTATTATCATTATCATCATCAGGGGGAGCGCTAAACCCATAGGGATTATACGGCGCCTGTGGATAGGCGGGGTAGGGATGGAAGGCATTGAACTGGAGCACAGATCCAATTCCCTAGATCAAGAGCCCCCTCACCAGCATCAAGGGACATCCCCTGGGGGTCTTCTTACTGTATAAAGCAGCTGGCCCTATACACTTTACTGGAGAATACTCATTTGTTTTTCCGTGTCGGAAATTTGGCGCGATTTGTCAAAATTTGCATCAACATTATGTAAAAATTGTAAGCAAATCCTTTGGAATTATTATGTATTAGAATTCGAGAGGAAAATTTATCCCCTAGAATTGAGTATAAGATTAAATTCATTTTAGAGTGAGTAATTGAAATCAGGATTATTTATCAGCCTTGTCAGAAAAATTGACCGTGGCGGAGAGTACACTCGGAGAACGCACTATACGACGTAAACACGTTCGGAGAACGCACTAGACAAGGTAAACACGCTCGGAGAACGCACTAGACAAGGTAAACACGCTCGGAGAACGCACTAGACAAGGTAAACACGTTCGGAGAACGCACTAGACAAGGTAAACACGCTCGGAGAACGCACTAGACAAGGTAAACACGCTCGGAGAACGCACTAGACAAGGTAAACACGCTCGGAGAACGCACTAGACAAGGTAAACACGCTCGAGAACGCACTGACGGGAACACGCTCGGAGAACACTAGACAAGTCGTAAAAACACACGCTCGGAGAACGCACTAGACAAGGTAAACACGCTCGGAGAACGCACTAGAGAAGGTAAACAAGCTTGGACAACGCACTAGACAAGGTAAACACGCTCGGAGAACGCACTAAGCAAACACTTGGTCCACAACTGTTCATTCTGGAGGCGAGGAGTAACTGAAACTAATAAAATTTGTAAAAAAAAAAATTTGCCTAACTTCAAACTGATTCCAAAGCTTCCGGCAACTTCTTTCGACCTTAAAATAAACAAACATGGTGAATAATTTTCCACAACTGATAAATATTGATGGTAGCCTAGCGATAACTTTTTTAAATAATGTAATAATTAATACCCTTTTTTTTTAATAATGGCAGTGTTTTGGATCTAAATTAAAATCATTGAGGCTTTGTTGCATGAGCTGTTGCACAAACCCCAGCTCTTGAAGATAGCAGCTCTTGAAGATAGCAGCTCTTGAAGATGGCATCACACGGGAGATCAGAGTCCTGGGAAAGCACCTCGCCTTCACAGTTAGTCCAGTCCTCGACTACAATATTATGTTCCCGACCTGTTATATATTTACATGTAATCTGGGCAATTTAAAATCCGGAGGCACGCACTACTGTGTTCGCGGGGAAATATTGCAGAATCAACATGCTCGTGAAGCAATTATGTAATTTGTGTTTGTTTTTCATTATTCTGGTAAATTAGCACAGGGGAGATGGTGTATTAAGGGAGGGGGAGAGAGAGAGTGCAGGAGAAAGAGACCAAGTGAAAGCAGATGACAGAGTACGAGAGAGAGAGAGAGAGAAGGGGAGAGGGAGAGTTACAGGGGGTAAAGAAAAAATATAGTTGTGGATTAATGGCAATAGACTGGCTATAAAAGACACTATGTTGCAGGTAAACTTTCATTACAGTTACAACGCTTCGCCCAGGGCCGGATTTTATCAACTATATAAGAAGGAACAGGAACGCCGCCTGATAAGGCAAAGGAACACTTAAGGCCCAGCTCGAAAGAGGTCATAGGGGAAGTCCCAAGTGGGGTCATGGGAGATCAAGTAGAGGGAGAGGTCAAGGAGGTGAGGTCAGGTAGGCAAGGTGGGAAGCCAGGAATGAACAGTGTTGTTAATATAAGAATTAAGGACTATATGAGCGATGGTCCAGCCAGTGTATACAGTCTGTGGTTTTCGCTCAATTGTCTAGCAACTGAAAGAGTTTTTTTTTTTTTTTGCGTGGCTTCCCAGTTCGTGACACAGCAACGTATCCTGTGTCACGTAACGATTTACCGCATCATCCCCTGCAAGTAATACCGCAAACCCCCGCGATAGGTAGTGACCCCCCCCCCACAGTAGGGATGTTTTTGAGTGCGAGATCTGGTGATATCTCTTATAGTTTTAGTCATAACAACAGACAATGTCCTTGTTGGTTTTACGAGGAATGGGGTGAGTTATACAGGCTCTGGTGGCCTGGTAGCTAAAAAGCTCTCGCTTCACACGGCGAGGGTCTGGGTTCGATTCCCAGCCAGGGTAGAAACATTGGGCGCGTTTCTTTACACCTGTTGTCTATGTTTACCCATCAGTAAAATAGGTACCTGGGTGTTAGTCGACTGGTGTGGGTCGCATCCTGGGACACTGATCCAATTTTCCCGAAATGCTCAGCATAACAAGGGGCTTTCTATATAGTAGTATGTCATTGATGTCAGCTAGGCCTGTATACCTTGTACATGTACTTATAGTAAATAAAGATATTATATTATTATTATTACATGTCCTGGTGGTAGAACTGGACGACGGTCGACAGTGTGAATTCATAGGACCTTCCTCTTTCAGGTGCGGATGATATGTAGAAGAAAATAAGGACGGTATAAACATCCTTAATGTATTTCTGCTCAACTGCCAGGTAATCATCGTCAGGGATTCTGATGGCACGAAGGAGGAAGCCTACGACCCCACTCTTGGTCTTGATACCGTGATGGGAAAAGAAAGAAATTAAATCATCCTTACTGGTGGACCTCCGATACGACTTAATTCTGAGAATTTTATCGTCTTTGTCGAGAAAGACATCAAAAAGGGGTAAAACTCCGGTAAAGAATTATTGACATTTATTTCAACTCAACAACACTATTCCACGCAGCTAAGGTACGTGGGTGATGGTCTGGCTATCGTCCCTAGACGTTTCGACCCATATCTATTTAAGGGAATTCTTAGTTCCTTGGAGGAGAAAGTAAAATGACTCCTTACCCTTTCTTGATGTCTTCCACATTAAGGAAGGTTTCACACTCGAACAAAAGGAGCTGTTTGCTAAAATGGTTGGGCACTTGTCTAGTGTTAGATTCTCAAGATTGGACTTCAGCATGCTGGAGGGCGATCAATGAAAATATTCTACAAATAAGTACATAAGGCCCGAGTTCATCACGGGTTGTCACTGATGAGAGGACAAATACTTTCACCACACTCAACCTTGCAAGGATGTGGCCGAACGTGCTTAGTTGGGCACTCACTGTCTCTCTGGAAGTGGAGAGACGGATAATGTAGGTTAAGGTCTTCTGCAGCCAGAGTCGTTTGTTGATATACTTTGACTTTTTGAAGAGGTAAACGTCCAGTGTGTGTGTGTTTGTACTCACCTATTTGTGGTTGAAGGGGTCGAGTTACAGCTCTTGGCCCCGCCTCTTCGCTGGTCGCTACTAGGTCCACTCTCCCTGTTCCAGGAGCTTTGTAGTATCTCTTCTTCAAAGCATGTAGGGATTCTGCCTCCACTATATCACTCTCCAAATTGTTCCACTTCCTGACAACTCTACTTGTGACTCATCTGAGCTTTCAACTTCCAATTGTGACCCTTTGTTGCTGTGTCCCATCTCTGGAACATCCTGTTCCTATCCACCCCGTCAATTCCTCTCAGAATTTTATATGTTGTTATCATGTCCTCCCTATCTCTCCTGTCCTCCAGTGTTGTCAGATTGATTTCCATTAACCTCTCCTAGTAGAACTTACCCCTTTGCTCCGGGACTAGTCTTGTAGCAAACCTTTGCACTTTCTCTAATTTCTTGACGTGCTTGATCAGGTGTGGGCTTCATATTGATGCCACATACTCCAATATGGGGGGCCTGACGAACACGGTGTACAGAGTCTTGAATGATTCCTTACTCAGGTGTCGAAATGCTATTCTTAAGTTTGAAAGGAGGCGCCCATATGCTGCAGCAGTTATTTGGTTGATGTGCATCTCAGAAGATGTGCTTAGTATTATACTCTCTCCAAGATCCTTTTCCTGTAATCTGTCTGCGATCATCTTTCACTTGCTCCACCCTACATGACTTTGCATTTGGTGGGGTTAAACTCCGGGAGCCAGTTGTTGGACCAGGCTTGCAGCCTGTCCAAATCCCATTGTAGTCCCACCTGATTCTCATCCACCTGAACTCTCCGCATTATCTTCACATCGTCTGCAAACAGGGACACCTTTGAATCTATCCCTTCCGTCATGTCATTCATATATACCAGAAACAGCACAGGACCTATGACTGTCCCTTGTGGAACTCCACTCGTCACAGGCACCCACTCTGACACCTCGTCACGTACCATCTCCTCCTTCCTTCCTCAATCTGATTACCTGGTCCTTGACTGTTGTTTTTCTTCTGATGTGGCTGTACAATAACGCTGGGTCAGATTGGGTTTTCGATGTTATATCATTCTCTTATTGCCGCTGGGCCTCCGTCCTTGTCCATGCATATTCATTTCTGGCTCTTCGGCTAATCTCCTTGTTTTCCTGGGTCCTTTGTTTTCTATAATTTTCCATTCTCTAGCGCACTTAGTTTTGGCCTCTCTACACCTTTGGGTGAACCAAGGGCTGGTTTTGGTCTTCCCATTGTTTCTGCTGCCCTTGGGTACGAACCTCTCCTCTGCTTCCTTGTGGTCACATATTCCATCATTTCATTTACTGCTTTTCCCACCAGTTCTCTTTCCCACTGTACCTCATGCCTGTGTAGCCCCATCTTTCGTAGTTTGGCTTCTATCCTACTCGTGCTGCCTTACTCTCCACTTTTAACTCTACAATGTGTTCAAAGCTCAGGACAACGTGATCACTAGCTCCAAGGGGCCATTCATATGTGATGTCCTCAATACCTGAACTACTCAAGGTGAATATATGTGTGTGTATGTTTGTCCTCAGCTAATTGTACTCACCTAATTGTGGTTGAAGGCGTCAAGTCACAGCTCCTGGCACCGCCTCTTCTCTGTGTCTTTGTGTATGTGAATATGTGTGTGTCTGTGTGTGTGTTTACTTTGATCTGAAAAACGGAAATAAAATAGCCTCAAAAATTATTAATGGTACTCTTTTTATATATATATATATATATATATATATATATATATATTCACTGCTACTTTTTTCTAAAATCAAAGATTCATCTCGACAAGAGAGACTACTACATAATATGCACAGTGTTGTTGAGGGGAAAGTTTGGGTGAGTGAGGGGAAAGACTGTGGTGTGAGTGAACGGAATGTGGCGGGAGGGTGTTCGGGGGTCAACGCCCAGCGGCCCAGTCCTTGGCCAGGCCTCCCAGTGGATCAGGGCCTGATCAACCAGGCTGTTACTGCTGGCCGCACGTAGTCCAGCGGACGAACCACATCTCGGCTGGTTGAGTACTGACTTTAGGTATGTGTTCAGCTCCCTCTTGAAGGCAGCTATGGGTCTTGAAGGCAGCCAAGGGTCTTGAAGGCAGCCAGGGGCAGGGAAGAAGCCTCAGTTTAAACGCCACTGGGAAAGTAATCAACAATTTATGTTGTACCCGATTAAAATGGATCACATTTCCTATGATTAATCATTACCACAATACTCACAACACCAAAAATCTGCACACTTGTCTGAGCTATAATCACACCTGTCTGAGCTATAATCAAACCTGTCTGAGCTATAATCACACCTGTCTGAGCTATAATCACACCTGTCTGAGCTAAATCACACCTGTCCGAGCTATAATCACACCTTTCTAAGCTATAATAAAACCTGTCTGAGCTATAATCACACCTGTCTAAGCTATAATAACACCTGTCTAAGCTATAATCACACCTGTCTAAGCTGTAATCACACCTGTCTAAGCTATAATAACACCTGCCTGAACTATAATCATTGTCGCATGCTAAGAGTATGTATTCCCATATAGGCTGCCTCCCAACCAGCAAACCAGGTGCTAAGGATT
The DNA here is from genome assembly GCA_009830355.1 of Cherax destructor. Taxonomy (NCBI): domain Eukaryota; kingdom Metazoa; phylum Arthropoda; class Malacostraca; order Decapoda; family Parastacidae; genus Cherax; species Cherax destructor. Next base: position 155,371 of record WNWK01000855.1, read on the forward strand.
TAACGATATAATAAGGGCCCCTTCGTTATATCAGTCCCTCGGTTCAACGGCCAATCACAGACAAGCCCGCCAGAGCTGTGAAGCAATGTGGTTCACTTGTGACACGATTTTAGCAGACTTGTCTAGGTTGCTGGTCGCTCGCTTTGTCTGGCTCTTGCTTTTTGTCTCTTTTGACCACCGTGTTGTACACTTGCTTTTATGTTATTGTACATAGTGTGAACAGTGTACATATTGTAAATACCAGCTCGCTTCTTAGGTGAAGAAATTGCAAGTCATATAACCTCTGCTGTCCTTTGCTTGCTCCACTATTCATTACATTACGACACGGTGTGTTGTAATGTAATGAATAGTGATTATTACGTGTTTGTAATAATCACACCTGTCTGAGCTATAATCACACCCATCTGAGCTATAATCATACCTGTCTGAGCTATAATCACACCCGTCTGAGCTATAATCACACCTCTCTGAGCTATAATCATACCTGCCTGAGCTGTAATCATACCTGTCTGAGCTATAGTCACACCTGTCTGAGCTATAATCACACCTGCCTGAGCTGTAAGGTCCAAGGGGTGATAGGGCGACTCTCCACATCACCTGGTAAGGAGGACATTAATGCCCTCACTCAGTCTCTGCACTCGTGAGTGTGGAGACGCTGCATCACTGAGGAGACAACACTCACACAAGTGTGGAATGAAGACACGTATGGCCCCTCAAGGGAGGTTCCTTGACGCTGGTGAGGGGTTCTTGATCTAGGGAATTGGATCTGTGCTCCGGTTCCCTGAATTGAGCCTGAATACCTTCCATCCCCCCCCCCACATGCGCTGTATAATCCTATGCGTTTAGCGCTCCCCCATGATTATATAATATAAAGACACGTATAGAACACCCACGACATTTGTATTAAGAAACGTTTCACCCTCTGGGGATCAATTTAAAAAACATGGACGTGGAGAAACCCCTTTGGAGATATTAATGAAACAAGAAGTATAAGATGGGGGCTGTAAATATCGGCTTCCAGCTTGCCATCTGCTGACGAAGGCTTCAGCTACAGGCCGAAGTATGAAAAAGATCACAGTCAGAAGGACTCGATCCCGCTACAAGGAGACGGACGAGGTTCCCAAGTAACGCTCTTATCCACTCAGCGCTGCATGACCCTTAGCGGTTTAGCACTTGATTCGATTATAATAATTATCCACTCAGCCACAAATGCCTAAAAGCTGGGCAGCCTGGTTCACAAGGCTGCCCAGCTTTTAGGCATTTGTGGCTGAGTGGATAAGAGCGTCACTTGGGAACCTCGCCTGTCTCCCTGTAATGGGATAGAGTCCTGCTGATTGTGATCTTTCTCTGTATATACCCGCCTGTTTCTGTGCTGTAGGTAGTGTGCTGCAATACAGACTGCAACCTGAATTATATAACATCAGTAGTAAGGAAGTAGTCATGGGGGTTCATTAAGTATGGGTCCACATGTGCGAGCATCCTAGGATAGCCCAAAGAAATGCAAAGTGACCTAATGAGGTCCTAACCCGTCTACGTACACACAGTTGATTGCAACATTGTGATTGCAACTAGTTTAGTGGTTTATTGAATCAGGTTGTTTGTAATATTATATTGATAATGATATTAGCGGATGATAGTTGATAATAATGATAGTAATGGTGTTAAAATTAAGAATTGCCAAGCTATTATAAGAAAACATGAATAGAAGAATTCATACAGGCATATTAACTGATACTGAGAGTATTTCCTGAATATTCTGGAAAGTTCTGCGACACCGGTTGACAAAATGAGGGATTTATTCCCTCTATTTCATTAGAAAGTTGTAAGTGAAGGTATGTAAATGATCCACTATTGTAATGTAACTTTTTACGTCACATGACCTGTCCCCAGCGGTTAGAAGTTTAGGGCTGGCTATTAACTATCTTCTAGTTATTTTTTCTCATGCTATCTGCAAACTGTGAGGCCTACCCCACCCAACCCCATATTGGGTGGGGTGGGGTGTGGGGGGGACCGGTGTGTGGTTGGCGTTCCGCTGGGTCTCTCAGAAAAAGACTGCCCGGTGCCACCGCACTACCGTACTAATAATAATAATAATATAATATCTTTATTTACTACAAGTACATGTACAAGGTATACCTGCCTAGCTGACATCAATGATATTCTACTATATAGAAAGCCGCTTGTTATACTGAGCATTTCGGGCAAATTAGGTCAGTTTTGTCCCAGGATGCGACTCACACCAGTCGACTAACACCCAGGTACCCATTTTAAACTGATGGGTGAACAGGGACAGGTACAGCAGGTGTCTTATGGAAACACGTCCCTAATGTTTTCCAGCCGTACCGGAGGAGATTCGAACCCCGGACCTCAGTGTGTGAGCTGAGTGCGCTAGCGATCGAGCTGCGAGACACTACAGGACACGTGACGCTATTTCTCCTGTTGTTGCCCTTGCAACATTGCACAGCTCCTGATGACGCACTGAGAAGTGTGAAAGTAATTGAGCTGAAGATTTCCACCCCCCCCCCCTGGCTTCTTTTGCATATACTGCATATAATCTCCCTTTGTATTTTCTAGTTTCATATATACTGCCCATTTGGGTTTTCCATTCGTTAGGTCAAGATTCTTGATGCTGGTGATGGGCTCGTGGTCCAAGGAATGGGAGCCACTCCCCCACCACCTTAGATCAAACCTGATTACCTCCCATTACCCCCAGGCGCTGTGTAACCCCTACTGGTTTGCCGCTTCCCCATGAATATAATAATCCATTTGAATTTCATCCTTTCTACACTGTATATATTAACGATGATACAGGACCGGGCCGCCGGGGCGTTGAACCCCGAAATACCCTCCAGGTTTACCCTCCAGGTATACCCACCAGGTATACCCTTCAGGTTTACCCTCCAGGTATCAAAAAAAATATTATTATTGTATTTATTGTGTTGTATTTATTGTATATTATTGCATATTATTTATTGTATATTATTTTTTAGCGTTTATGGGGGATTATTCTGGCATTTTTTAAGAATCTTCATTTATTCACAGCTTTCTAAGAGCTCGGTGGTGCTGGGAGAGAGCTCCGTGGTGCTGGGAGAGAGCTCGGTGGTGCTGGGAGAGAGCTCGGTGGTGCTGGGAGAGAGCTCGGTGGTGCTGGGAGAGAGCTCGGTGGTGCTGGGAGAGAGCTCGGTGGTGCTGGGAGAGAGCTCGGTGGTGCTGGGAGAGAGCTCGGTGGTGCTGGGAGAGAGCTCGGTGGTGCTGGGAGAGAGCTCGGTGGTGCTGGGAGAGAGCTCGGTGGTGCTGGGAGAGAGATCGGTGGTGCTGGTAGAGAGCTCGGTGGTGCTGGGAGAGGTCGGTGATACTCAGAAGAGAGATTGTATGAGAAGAAGAAGAAAAGAGAGAGAGAGAGAGAAAAAAAAAAGAAAGAAAGAAAGAAATTGAAAATGTGTGTGTTGCTATTGTATAAAATACATTATACAGAAAAAATCCAATATCAACCATGTCATTGCTTTTTTTAATAATAACTGTCAAGTTCATATTCGTATATGCTATTTTTCTTCTATTTCAAATATTCGATTCTCATGCTGCGACATCAAACAAAAATTCTGGACAACAAAAGCAACGTGTTTATCTTTTCCCTCTGGGAACTCACGCTGGGCTTGGCAACCCTGGCTGCCATTCACGCCATGAGTCTGGCAACCCTGGCTGCTATTCACGACATGAGTCTTGAAAAGCCGGTGATTCATGAAGTATTCAGAGCCGTCACTCATGGTGGGGGCTCCCACTCGGCCTCATTGTTGGGGGTGACAAGCCTCTGGTACTTCCACCACCACTACCACCACCTTCCTGGTCTTGCCCAGACCAGCATCCCGGCCTGACTCATACTGCAACTGGGTTCATTGGGATACTAACGCTCAAGGGGGTGCTACGATCCACCAACTAGCAGAGTTAGTGTGAATAACGACGCTCTAAGTTGCTACGATCCTTAAACTAGCAGAGTTGATGGGGATACCTCCTAAAGTGCTGCAATATGCCTCACACTTTCAAATATAAATTCAATATCTTGCCCAGTCACGTCATTATTTTTGTATTCTGCATGGAGATCAGCAGTCGTGGGTCTTCATCCAGTATTGATCCTCTTAATGGCTCATTAAGAGTGTCCCAAAAACTGCCATTGTTTAAACTTGTTAATTACTAGACAACACCAGTCACTTCATTTGTCTGCCAAATTAATGGTGCTACATCGGCGTTCCATAAGGGTTTGTCGTTTTTTGTGCATATAATAATCTATTGAGAAATAAGTACCTCGTCACTGTGAGATACTTAAGTGGCCTGTCCACTTAACCCGTCTATCTGGAGTCTACCTGGAAGGTATTCCCGGAGTCAACGCTACCACGGCCCGGTCCGTGACCAGGCCGCCCAGTGAATCAGGGCCTGATCAACCAGGCTGTTACTGCTGGCCGTAGGCAGTCCAACTTACAAACCATAACCCGGCTGGTCAGGTACTGACTTTAGGAAACTATCCAGTTCCCTCTTGAAGACAGCCAGCGGTCTAATGGCAATCCCCTTTATGTATGATAGGGAGCTATTGAAGAGTCTTGGGCCCCTCATAGTCATTGTGTTTTTCTTAGTGTACTCATAGCACCCGAGCTTTTCACTTGGGGTATGTTGCACCGCCTGCCGGGTCTTCCTTTCGTTGGCAGTGATTTCTGTGTGCATATTTGGGACCAATCCCTCTGGGATTTTCCAGGTGTAAATTATGTATCTTGTCTGCATTCCAGGTAGTGCAGATAAAGGGACTTCAAATGTTCCCAGTAATTAAGGTGCCTGACTGAACTTATACTGTAGCGAAGGTTCTCTCTACAATTACCAACCCAAGTCCTCAAATATGGGTATGAAAATGAAATACTATATTCTTCCACAAGACACCAACAATTTCAGCAGAGGAAAAGGGACTGTCCCTCGCCAGAACCTCCTTTAATCCAAGAGTCCTCAGCCTCCGCAGTTTTGTAACACATATGGCCTCTTATCCCTACAGTCTCACGTCCATGCGGTCCCTGTTATCAAATAACGTTTTCCTCCAGGGTCCCTTACATTCAAGATTGTTCTGCCCATCGTCATATTTAGGGTCTTTAGAGACTCCTTATGTTTTCATTCTTCAGTGTCCTTTAAAATCTCTACTTCAAGACTTTTCATTTAAGACTTGTCTTTACTTCCAGAGAAGGGTTTACCTTCAGAGAAACCCACTCTAAAGGTCTCTCGTCCCTAGTGACCCTCTATTTCAGACTCTCACCTACAATGACCCTCACCATTAAGGACCCGCCTCCAGAGCTCCATGAGTGTGGCAGTAAGAACTGCTAGTACTGTATATGTTCACATCTACCTTACGTTATGTTGTCCAGGGCCTTCTGCACACAGTCTAAGAGGAAAGCCTTAGAGCAAAAATATCATGTATACAAAGCATCTGAGGCTTCAGGGCACAGGCACGGTGTCCTGCTGATAATAACTGGGATATGAATAGATGTATCATGAGGTCAGCCACGTTTGTTTACATTCTGTTATATCTTCAAGGGAGAGCAACACGCGACAAGCACTGCTATTGATAATTGTCCCCCGTGTGTGTTCATGCACTATTTAATGCTGTGATTATCAGTGAGATAGACATCCGCTGTTAAAGTGTTAAGAGCACTTAATGTTTGTTGGTTAGTTATTCTGCTGATAGTGTTACCAGCCAACCTACGTACCAACAACATTAATAGCACCACTGCCAGTACTACCATTAGTTAATCTCAGTTATATATTTGGGATCCGTAATGGAGTTGAGCAAACTACTATATTACGGTGTAGATAAAGCTCAACACTGAGGAAAACATAGGGTATCTTAAGGGTAGGTTAGAGAGTAGTTGACAGGCTTTAAACCCGATTGATCAAGTTTGAGTAGGTTAGGTACACTGAGTGGTGTATGGCACTCGGTATATGGGTATGCTGAGGGTTTTAATACCTGTTTCAGGTATTAGAGTATTCTAGACTGGTTGTGAACAGGTGACAAGCAGCTTTAATGACTCTTGAGTATTTGATAGGCTTTAAACCCAATTAACCAAGTTTGTGCAGACATAAACTCTGACAGACAGGTAGGTATGAGGTTTCCCGAGGCGGGTCTTAGTCATATGATGACCAGCAGCTGGAGCTTTTTGGTCATCTGGCCGAAGCCTTCCGCTGGCTTACCGGTCCACCACTTTAAAAATTATGACCATGATTATAGCCATTAGATAGAATATTTCGTCTGAGAGGTGTATGTCGGTACCAGCATCGAAGTACCTCAAGTGAGGTACCTTGATGTTGGTGAGGGGTTGTTGATCCAAGGAAGTTGACATAGCCTACCCCTCCTTGGATCAAACCTAAATGCTTCCTGCCCACCTGCTGCTATATGACCCATATGCATTTAACTTTCCCTGATTATAATAATTATTTTTGGAAGTGATTTACCCGTAGGGATCGTAGAGCGCCTGGGGTATGGGAGGCAATTAAGTTTGATCCAAGGGTGAGCCAATTCCAGTTCCTTAGATCAAGATCCCCCACTCACCGGCATCAAGGACCCTCCCTCAAGGGGGGAGTAATGACATAATTATTATACTCAGTGGGTCTCAAACAATAATATGCCACTAATATACATGTTAAAAAAGGGAATCCTCTGAAACTTCCAAAAATCACAACAGCTTCGTAAAGGTTTTTACTGTCAGGAAAATGTGAGGTAAAATATGATAATCAATTTATGTCATTCCGTGGAAATTTGATTATTCAATATTTAAAAACACGGCGCTGTATGACCCCTGTGGTTTAGCGCTTCTTTTGATTATAATAATAATAATAATAATATTTAAAAACTAAGAAAACTAGGCAAAGACAAATGATCCTGCCCCTATTACTGTATATACGTGAGATTTATAACGTATTTTTTAAATGACAAATACGACATCCTAAATTAAAAAAAAATTATCATTATTTAGTGATGTTTGTCATCAGGAAGATGTGAGGTAAAATATAAGAATTTATATCAGTCCTCGGAAATTACATTGTTTGGTATTGAAAAAACTGGGAAGAATATGCAGAGATAAATATTATGCCCTAATACAGTACTGTATATTAAGGAGATTTTTAGCATCAGCTGAGCGGTGGTGGCTGAAGATCCTGGTAGATAGTATTCTTTACCGACAAGTTCAGGTGAAAAAGTACTGGCAGTAGCTGGAAACGTTATTAGGACTACGTTTCGCCCGCTCAGAAGGCTTTATTATTCTCATTCGATTTAAAATAAACGAACTCCGAGATCCAAAATAATAATAATATGGTTCCCAACAACAGAAGCAGGAAATTTTGCTAAGCTGCGTCGAGATATTATTAACTTAAAACCAATCTAGATCAAACTACTAAATGCAAATAATGCAGAGGAAATGTGGAGCAGATTTAGAATAAAAATTCTGAATATCGAAAGGAATAACATAATAAAGATAAAACGGGGGAAGGATCAAACGAAGCCATATTAGATGACGACACCACTAGCTGAGATCACAGGCCCAAAAAAATAATGTACGCAAGAAATTTAAATTGACTGGTAACCTCTATGACCGTACTGCATACGGCTACAAAGAGAAATCAAGAGAAAGATACAAAAAAAATGGTAATCGGGAATATAAAAGGCAAATTGTATACATCAAAGGTAACTCCAAAGAATTTAAAAAAAAAAAAGTCAGGTGGAAAAAAATAAGTAAAAGGAACGATAAGACCTCTGGTGATTAAGGGAGAAAAACAATAACAGAGATATAGATTCAATATTCAGCACGGTCTTCAACTCTGTATTTACAGGCGAACACGACACAAGTATTCTCTGGCCCCAAAATTTGCTTTTAAGGCATGAATCTGACACAATAAATATTAACGAAATTAGCAACCTTGGCATATTAATGTAGTGTATTAAGAGGTAGACAAGATGATGTCACTTGTAAATGCTGTCTCGCTCGTGCAGGTTTGAAGAATGGCTAGGATTGACCATCAACTTCATCCTGTTCGTCCCATTTATCGCTGAATTCTTTTCCATTTGCACTGAGTATGCTTATACCTCCATGGGAAGTATCTGCCTCCAGGGTGACCTGATCTACCCATGATCTACACCAAGTGGTAATGGGCCTTAAGAAGCTGGTACATGTACGTTTACCTGCTTATATTCTTCTTCTATTTTCATCACAGATTATATCAGCATAAAGCACGGCATAAACTTGTCGATTTTTAGAATAGAAGAAATAAAATCATAACTGTAGAACTTGACATAGGACTAGTAATAAACGTCTCAGTACAGAAATTTAACAAAAACTAAATGTTATGTGAGAACTAGGCACACGCCATGTACACGCGTGTCTCCCCATTTCCATACTAGCCTCCAAGACTGCCTCATATGACATGACTGCTGTGACTTACTTAGTAAAATAAAAAAATAATGTTAGACTAGTTTCTGAAGTTATATGTGATTATGTTGTCTTTCGACCACTGCTCACAGGACGTGTTTGGGGTGCATAACTGAGTTATCACATCCAAAAGAGATCCAGATGCCTTGTGCTTTTCTCCTCTCTACCAAGAGAAGAGCACCAGGTTGTGGATGACCTGCAGCCGGGGCAAATCTATCATCGTCTCCATCATGAGTCTGGTTGGCCTGGTCTTGAGTCATTGCCTTCACCTTCGTCTTCACCCTTCCTCGCTCCCTCAGCACCTCCAACTTTAAAACCTTAATTTTTAATGGGGTGGACCGGTAAGCCAGCGGAAGGCCTCGGTCAGATGACCAAAAGCTCCAACGGCGGGTCATCATCTGACTAAGACCCACGTCAGGAAACTGATTTTTTTTCTATGATTTATCTCATTATACTTAAAATATTTTTGCCAAGCCATTTATCTCTATACATTTTTTTTATTTTATCAGCATTTGTATGCTGCTGAAAGGTTTTTGATCCAAGGAAATGAGCTATCCTTTCTTTTCTCGGATCAAATCCAGGTGACTACTGCTAAATGAACAGGGGCAGCAGCGGTAAGGAAACATGCCCAACATTTTCACCCGCCCCAGGATTGAACCTGTGTTCTAAGGTTATGAGCCGAGTCCTTATGAGTCTGTCAGTATAATTCATTAATGTTGGTAGAATTACCGACAATAATTTAGGTAAAAGGACACAATGGCAACTAATGTGACATTTTATTGTGGCAACGTTTAGCTTTCCAGGAACTTTATCAAGCTCCTGAAGAGCGAAACGTTGCTACAATAAAATGTCACATTAGTTGCACTTGTGTACTTTTGCCTAACAATATAACTCATTAATGGTATGGACTATGAATAATATTTAAGCAAAATCTCAAGAGTTCTGGCAATCCATGACTCTTAAGATTTTGCATATAGCTGTATGATCCATACTAGTGTAGCGCTTGTTTATGAATGTAATTGCACGTGTCTATCGAAAGGAATTCGGTGTTATATGAAGAAATATAAATTCTTTAAACTTGAAACTTTCGTATCTAAGGTCAGAAGAAGCAACAACAGATACGGCAGCAGAAGCAACAACAGAAACTAAAACAGCAGGACCATTAGCAGCAACAGTAGTGACAACAGCAGCAGCAGCAGCAGCAGCAGCAGCAGCAGCATGAACAACACACATACCTCATAAAGGCCTCCCCTCACAGCACCAACAGAAAACACGAGAACCATCCGGCACTCTCGACATCCAAAAAAAAAAAAAAAAAAACTCTCCCCTGAAATTTCCCAGTACTTTGTAGAAAGAACCAATCGGCTTCCCTAAGAGCGCAGCAAATGGCGTCAACTTCTGTCAGGAGCTGTCACTTCCACTCACCAATAACAAGCCGAGATAACAAAAGACAAACCCGGTTAAAGCGTCAGCGGGAGGTGGTGAACACAGCCATCGCCTCCAGCTCGCCTGCACCTGACGGCAGCTTCGAAAACACTACCGGAACGGCAAAGGGAAAGAGGGCCAGGAGGGCATGGTTGTGGAGGTAAAGAGAGGGCAACAAGAGTGCCCTTGAAGAGAGAGAGATGGGAAGGGTCGGAGGGAAACGGATGGATGGAAGGAAATGGTCGCAGAAACGAAGGGAAGGGAATGACCAGAAAGGTGTGGAGGGAAGTGGAAGATCACAGGGGAAAAAGAAGAGTGAAGGTAAGGAGATGGTCACAGAGGGAAGGAAGGTGGAGGGAAGTGTATTGTTACATTTGGGAAGTATGGAAAAAGTGGATGGTCACATGGAGGAAGGGGATTGTATGTGGGAGGGGTGTGTGTGGTTGTGGGGATCGAGATTTAGCTCCTGGCCCCGCCTCTGATTGACATCACTGACTCCAAGCCTCTTGGGCCTTATGTCTACTTTAGAAGCTGTGGATTGAGTTTCCTCCACAGCTTCATCCAAGTTATTCCACTTTCCAACCTCCCTGAGGATAAGCAAATAGTTTCATACATCCGTAGGTCTAATTTGTGTTTTGAACATCCATCTGTGTTCTCTTGATCCTGGTCCTCCTAATTCAGTCTGTCCCTGTCAGCCCCATTAATACCTCTTAAAAATTGTATGTAGTAATCATGTTCCACCTTTCCTTTCTCTTATCTAAGATCGTCAGGTTCAGTTCCTTCACCTCCTCATAGCGCATTCCTCTCAGTTCTGTTACTAGCTTAGTTGCAAACCTTTGGACCATTTCCAGCTTCTTGACAAGTGTGGGCTCCATGATGGGACTGCGTACTCATTGATTGGCCTATTATGTGCCGTATATAAAGTTCTGAAGGATTCTTTATTCACGTTCCCGAATGCTTTGCTGCAGCTGTTTTACTGTTTATGTGCAATTCTGGTGATATGCTAGGTGTTATATACACCTTCAGGTCCTTTTCACTCTCTGATATTTGCAGCTTCTCTCCACCCATGCTGTAGTCTGTCTGGTCTGACTTCTCTTAGTTTAATATCTTTATTATGCACCCCAGACCCATCCTGTGGGTGACTTATCTTAAACGCATGACCTTTCATTTGTTTATGTTGAACTCGAAGAGCCACTTGTTTGACAACTGCAGTCTGTTGAGGTCTCTCTGGAGTTTATCACTGCCCTCTCATGTTCTTATCCTTCTCATTAGTTTTACATTGTCAATGAACAGTGACACAGACTGAATCCCCTATGGTAGGTCAGCCACGTAAATTAGGAACAGTAGTGGTCGTAACACTCGCTACTTTCACCCATTCGGGTGTCTCATCCCTTACTGTTACTCTCTTATATCATTTAGACACTCAGTGAATCACTGGAGTACTCTGCCTTTTAACCTTTCCTGTTGTTCAAATTTCTAGTGTGATACAGTATTAAATGCTGTTTTTCACTCTTAGAAAATGCAATCCACCTAATCCTCTTTTATTACTCGCTTACACGTGTGTGTATGTGTACTCACATAATTCACCTAATTGTGGTTGCAGGGGTCGAGACTCAGCTCCTGGCCCCGCCTCTTTGATGTCCGCTACTGGGTCTCTGCTCTCCCTGCTCCATGAGCTTTATCATACCTTGTCTTAAAACTATGTATGGTTCCCGCCTCCACTATATCGTTCGCTAGACTATTCCACTTCCTAACTACTCTATGGCTGAAGAAATGCTTTCTAACATCACTTTGACTCATCTGAGTCTTCAGCTTCCAGTTGTGTCCCCTTGTTTCTGTATTCCCTCTCTGGAACATCCTGTGTGTGTGTGTACTCAACTAGTTGTGGTTGCAGGGGTCGAGTCATAGCTCCTGGCTATGAATATCAGTGACAGAATAAAATGCTGCTAAATTGCTGACATGTAAGTTTTCTGGCAGTGTGTGTAATTGTAAGTTGGAAGAATGTTATAAACATAGAATCGTGACTGAACATATCGGTATTTTTCGTGATTGTGAGGGAATTTTGTGGATATTCTTGTAGTCATTGATATTCATACATGTTTCATATCCACTATAGCTAGTTGTGTGCCACTGAACTGTGTCTGGCTGGCATACGTGATCACCTATTTGGTCAGCTGTGATCACCTGTTTGATCAGCTGTGATCACCTGTTTGGTCAGCTGTGATCACCTGTTTGATCAGCTGTGATCACCTGTTTGATCAGCTGTGATCACCTGTTTGGTCAGCTGTGATCACCTGTTTGATCAGCTGTGATCACCTGTTTGATCAGCTGTGATCACCTGTTTGGTCAGCTGTGATCACCTGTTTGATCAGCTGTGATCACCTGTTTGGTCAGCTGTGATCACCTGTTTGATCAGCTGTGATCACCTGTTTGGTCAGCTGTGATCAACTGTTTGGTCAGCTGTGATCACCTGTTTGGTCAGCTGTGATCACCTGTGTGTACTCACCTATTTGTACTCACCTATTTGTGGTTGCAGGGGTCGATTCATAGCTCCTGGCCCCGCCTCTTCACTGATTGCTACTAGGTCATCTCTCTCCCTGCTCCATGAGCTTTATCAAACCTCGTCTTAAAACTATGTATGGTTCCTGCCTCCACTATGTCGCTTTCTAGGCTATTCCACTTCCTGACAACTCTATGACTGAAGAAATACTTCCTAACATCCCTTTGTCTCATAGGAGTCTTCAGCTTCCAATTGTGACCACTTGTTTCTGTGTCCCCTCTCTGGAACATCTTGTCTCTGTCCACCTTATCTATTCCTCGCAGTATTTTATATGTAGTTATCATGTCTCCCCTAACCCTCCTGTCCTCTAGTGTAGTCAGGCCGATTTCCCTTAACCTTTCTTCGTAGGACAATCCCCTTAGCTCTGGGACTAGTCTTGTTGCAAACCTTTGCACTTTCTCTAATGTGTGTGTGTGTATTAGAAATGCTTCTGCCAAGCTTGAATTTTTTTTTTACCTTTATATTAATCATCCAAAGTGTAAAAGAAATAAAAAATCAATCATATTTTGGTAAAACTGTTATGTACATCAAATATGACACACTTCAATTAAAAAGAGATCGAAGCTGTCAAAGCATAAAATAATTATTTTTTTCTATAATTCAACTAACTGCAATATACTGAGCATTACACTATAAATATGCAGCTTAACAATAAATTCGAAATCATAACGATATCATATTAATATATTCGATATCTATTGTTATAAATGACCAATAGAGGAGCAATGAGAAGAGTTTCTACGTATCGCCTTGTTCATGCCCGTTGTTCACAGTTTCTCTGTTCAGTCACATTTACACTGCTTGTTCACTTACATGGTGCTCACACAGACGTACCCATTGTTCACACTGTCTATTTGTTCATACGCACAAGTTATCCACATTGCTTGTCCACACAAGTTGTTTACACTCATTGTTCAGATACACCCATTGTTCACACCTTGTTCAAACACCCGTTGACCATACTCCTTGTTTATATAAAAACGTTATTCACAGTGGTTGATTATACACCCGTTGTTTACACTGTCGCCTTGAACACACAAAAATGTGCTGTTGAAAGGAGACATCGATGCTTCATGTACTCGCTTGATTCTAACCTTCATATAGATCAGCAGTTCACGACAGAGTCCATTGGGACCCCCAGGGGAGGAATTTCAAGTCCGAGGGGAGGAATTCTGACATGGGGAGGAAATAGGGAAGGTTATGTATTTTTACCAATTTTCCATTGGACGCGACATGCGGGTTTAGTTCTCCGTATTCTTAAACTGTTAGTTAGTTAGTTACCATTTGTCTAGGCACATGTCGATTTGACACTAGGCCTGTTGTATGTATGTGTGTGAGTGTGTGTGTGTGAAACACTTCGAAATGTTTCCGCCCGTCAGAATAGAACGGGCCTGTGCGTTAAGCGGCTTACACTAGGCCACCGGCGTGAGCTAACGTTGTTTGCTACCATCTGATGAGAGCCTTGTCAACTACACTCGCGTATTGCCTCATGTCTGTGTTTTCCTATTAGTTATTTAGGTTTTATGCCAGTTTCGGTATTTTGTACCATATATATATGTCGTGCCGATTAGGTAAAACTTGCGATTTTGGCTTAAATAGCAACGCTCACCTTGCCATATAAGACAAGTGAAAATTTGTGTATGCAATAATTTCGCCAAAATCATTCTGAACATAACGAAAAAAATATATTTCATTGTGTTTGTTTATTATTAAATTAATGTTAACGTATCTAAAATATATTTAGTTGGGTTAGGCTAAATTAAATTGCGCTTGTTGTAATAAGGTTAGGTAGGTTTTCAAAGTTTCTCTTGGTACAAAATTATAAATTCTTACATTAACATAAATGAAAAAAAAATATCTTTAAACGTATAAGAGAAAATTTTAGAAAGGACTTAATTTTAGATGAGTTCTTGCTAATTGACCAGTTTTACCTAATCGGCACGACATATATATATATAGTATATATATATATATATATATATATATATATATATATATATATATATATATATATATATATATATATATATATATATATATATATATATATATAGTTTAGTATTAAGTTATCTATATGGTGATATAATATCATAAGTCTGACATAGAATAAAATGCTGCTAAATTGCTGACATATAAGTTTTCTGGCAGTGTGTGTAATTGTAAGTTGGAAGAATGTTATAAACATAGGATCGTGACTGAACATATCGGTATTTTTCGTGATTGTGAGGGAATTTTGTGGATATTCTTGTAGTCATTGATATTCATACATGTTTCATATCCACTATAGCTAGTTGTGTGCCACTGAACTGTGTCTGGCTGTCATACCTGATCACCTATTTGGTCAGCTGTGATCACCTGTTTGATCAGCTGTGATCACCTGTTTGATCAGTTGTGATCACCTGTTTGACCAGTTGTGATCACCTGTTTGATCAGCTGTGATCACCTGTTTGGTCAGCTGTGATCACCTGTTTGATCAGTTGTGATCACCTGTTTGACCAGTTGTGATCATCTGTTTGATCAGCTGTGATCACCTGTTTGGTCAGCTGTGATCACCTGTTTGATCAGTTGTGATCACCTGTTTGACCAGCTGTGATCACCTGTTTGATCAGCTGTGATCACCTGTTTGGTCAGCTGTGATCACCTGTTTGACCAGTTGTGATCACCTGTTTGACCAGTTGTGATCACCTGTTTGACCAGTTGTGATCACCTGTTTGACCAGTTGTGATCACCTGTTTGATCAGTTGTGATCACCTGTTTGACCAGTTGTGATCACCTGTTTGACCAGTTGTGATCACCTGTTTGACCAGTTGTGATCACCTGTTTGACCAGTTGTGATCACCTGTTTGATCAGTTGTGATCACCTGTTTGATCAGTTGTGATCACCTGTTTGACTCAGTTGTGATCACCTGTTTGACCAGTTGCGATCACCTGTTTGACCAGTTGTGATCACCTGTTTGACCAGTTGTGATCACCTGTTTGATCAGCTGTGATCACCTGTTTGATCAGCTGTGATCACCTGTTTGATCAGCTGTGATCACCTGTTTGATCAGCTGTGATCACCTGTTTGATCAGCTGTGATCACCTGTTTGATCAGCTGTGATCACCTGTTTGATCAGCTGTGATCACCTGTTTGATCAGCTGTGATCACCTGTTTGATCAGCTGTGATCACCTGTTTGATCAGCTGTGATCACCTGTTTGATCAGCTGTGTACTGATGCAAAGGATTTATTCTTTCATGATGATTTATGGATAGGGAGGATTTGTAAGAGCTTGGGATCACTAAGGACGGACTGGGATGTGAGACGTTGAAAAACACTGGTACACTTCAAACCATTAATTACCTTTATCACCTGTAAAGATGGTGCTGGTCGTGTCTCCTGACACGGTTCTTTGTCAAGTGGTGACTTATACTTGGTTGAGTTTCCTCTGGTTTACCCCAGTTAGGTGTTACGTTACATTTTAAAAAAAAAATAGAGAATCACTTTCTAGTAGTGTTCTAAGATGTTGATGACCTTCCGGATGGTAGTAAAGTAATATATATATATATATATATATATATATATATATATATATATATATATATATATATATATATATATATATATATTAAATCTTTTGTACCATATTATGTAATAAAATATACCTATTGGAAAAAAAAAAAAAAGATGGGGTGGTAGGGAAGTGGAATATTCAAATGGCTTCAGGAAGAAATCCAAATATTCTTCCTTGAAGCCTTTTATCCACTTCTCCGAGGGTATGGGTCCCACAATTTGCACCAGAGGTGGACCCCATCTTATATATATATATATATATATATATATATATATATATATATATATATATATATATATATATATATATCGTGACGAATAGGCAAAACTTGCTATTTTGGCTTAAATAGCAACGCTCTTCTTGCCGAATAAGTCAAGCGAAAATTTGTATACCTGGAGTTTAAATGGAGAGAATTCCAGGGGTCAACGCCCCTGCGGCCCGGTCTGTGACCAGGCCTCATGTTGGACCAGAGCCTGATCAACCAATAGTTTCACAAAAAAATCATTCTGAACCTAAAGAAAAAAAAATTCATTGTGTTTGTATATTATTAAATTATTATAAACTTATCTAAAACATATTTAGCTGGATTAGGTTAAATTAATTTGCGCTCGTTAGGTTAGGTAAGTTTTCTAAGGTTCTTTTGCAACAAAATAATTATTTTTTACATTATCATAAATGAAAAAAATATATCTTTAAACGAATAAGAGAAAATTTTAGAAAGGACTTAATTTTCAGTGAGTTCTTTCTAATTTATCAGTTTTACCTATAGATAACTATATAGATATATATATATATATAGTAGGTTGGTAGACAGCAACCACCCAGGGAGGTACTACCGTCCTGCCAAGTGAGTGTAAAACGGAAACCTGTAATTGTTTTACATGATGGTAGGATTGCTGGTGTCTTTTTTCTGTCTCATAAACATGCAAGATTTCAGGTACGTCTTGCTACTTCTACTTACACTTAGGTCACGCTACACATTCATGTACAATCATATATATACACACCCCTCTGGGTTTCCTTTTATTTTCTTTCTAGTTCTTGTTCTGGCTTATTTCCTCTTATCTTCATGCGTGTCGTAAGAGGCGACTAAAATGCCGGGAGCAAGGGGCTAGTAACCCCTTCTCCTGTATACATTACTAAAGTTAAAAAGAGAAACTTTTCTTTTTGGGCCACCCTGCCTCGCCGGGATTCGACCAGTTTGTTGAAAGATATGTGTGTGTATGTATATATATATATATATATATATATATATAATATATATATATATATATATATATATATATATATATATATATTGTCTGTACTCACCTAATTGTGGTTGCAGGGGTCGATTCACAGCCTCTGACCCCTCCTCTTCACTGGTCGCTACTAGGTCATTCTCCCTGCTCCATAAGCTTTACCATACCTCTTCTGTTTGTATGTACTCACCTAATTGTGGTTGCAGGGGTCGAGACTCAGCTCCTGGCCCCGCCTCTTCGCTGTCCGCTACTGGGTCTCTGCTCTCCCTGCTCCATGAACTTTATCATACCTTATCGTAAAACTATGTATGGTTCCCGCCTCCACTATATCGTTCGCTAGACTATTACACTTCCTGACTACTCTGTGGCTGAAGAAAAGCTTCCTAACATCCCTTTGACTCATCTGAGTCTTCAGCTTCCAGTTGTGTCCCCTTGTTTCTGTGTTCCCTCTCTGGAACATCCTGTCACTGTCTACCTTGTCGATTCCCCGCAGTATTTTGTATGTCGTTATCATGTCACCTCTAACCCTTCTGTCCTCCAGTGTTGTTAGTCCTATTTCCCTCAACCTTTCTTCATAGAACAGTCCCCTGAGTTGTGGAACTAACCTTGTCGCAAACCTTTGCACTTTCTCTAATTTCTTGACGTGCTTGACCAGGTGTGAGAGAGAGAGTGAGAGAGAGTTAGTTAGTTACCATTTTGTCCTAGGCTCATGTCGATTAGACACTAGGCCTGTTTTATGTATGTGTGTGTGTGTGTGTGTGTGTGTGTGTGTGTAACGAAACACTTCGAAATGTTTCGGCCCCGCCGGGAATTGAATCCGGGCCCTCCGTGCGTGAAGCAAGAGCGCTAGCCACCATGCCATCGGGGTGAGAGAGAGAGAGAGAGAGAGAGAGAGAGAGAGAGAGAGGAGAGAGAGAGAGAGAGAGAGAGAGAGAAGTGAGAGTGAATTTTGCAAATGGGAGTCTTTTCAACAAGTTTATTAACTTTATCCTCTGCAACTAACAGTTTGACTTACAAGCGATTGTTTCTTTTTACATCTCATTGAACCATTAACCCGTTTGTTAATTCATATTAAACTTTCAAGAACTTTGTAAGGAAACTTTCTTCTTAAAGTTCATTAGTAGCATTATTTTCAGTGTACATTTTAATTAAGTTTAAAAGAAAATTGCGAATCTTTCAGTTCTGAAGATCATTGAACAGGTTTCCACTATTTTGAGTTAAATATTTGGTACGTTAATTAATTCATACCTGAGTGTTGTTGGTATTCTTGACATAAAGAAAATGTTCTGAAGTAGACTTGCTCGCTATGGTCGAAATCTGCTTACATTAAAAACAAAAATAAAAATGTGCATTTTGACATACAAAGGTGAATCTTGAAACTTCATGCATGAAGAAATCTCATAAATCGAATAAAACTCTCCTGGAACGAGAGTTATCTGCAATTCGACAGTGAATCGGAATTCGGTAACAAGGTTCCTCTGTAAAATCCCTGGAACAGAAAAGTGGGATTACGTTTACAGCGTTTTCTTTGTGTAGTTCAAAGCCGGAAGCATCACAGAGGACGAGGAATGCCATGCCTCAAAGGCTGACTTGCAGAAACTTTGTTGTTTAGACTCGTTGATGTAATGACATAACGAATACAGTTGTAATGCAAAAAAAAGCAAACTTACCGACATATCTGTAGAATACAGTACGATGAGTTTGGGTCGGTGAAACTATTTGTCGGGGAATACTATTGGACAGTGGACAAAACTTTGTCTAACAAGGGGACTTAATCATTGACGAGAGGTCTTATATCTCCGCAGTACTCCGACACGTGTCCCTGTAATTTCTACACACGAAGACCAAAACATTTATGCCTAGGATATGGAAATGCAAAACTGATTTTTCCAGTTTAGGAAGGCTGGGCTACATATATCGCTTCATTCTTCATACATTCATTCATTAGGTATCCCCGAAGTGGTGCTTTTAAGAGGTTGCCTATTTTTTCGATTTTATTTCGCTCATAACTCGAGTATGTCTCATCCAATCGGCTTCAAATTTTCAACACATGTGTACGGTCACGAGGTCTAAATTCTTGGCAAAATTGACAAGTTCACATAACATATGACCAGAGTTGCTGAGCACATTTCCATCCTCTTGGAATGGCTTAGATAACTTTCACAATCATCAGTGGCCTAGTTTTAAAGGCTGAAAAAAAATGTCAAAAAAATAGACGATGGCGGAGAGTGAAATTCAGGTGGATTGGGGCAGATCTGACCATTTTATGTGCAAAAATTGAGTTAAATTTGTATTTCCATTAAATCATCTTAAATAATTTTCAGTTGTCTTAGGGCCAGGATAGTACCTATTAAGTATTATTTGCTTGTAGGTTAATTTTGTTATATAATAAAATAGTAAAAAAAAAAAATCTTGGAATCGTTGGAATCTGTCGTAACTGGAGAATGACTCGTGTACTCACCTAATTGTACTCACCTAATTGTGGTTGCAGGGGTCGAGACTCAGCTCCTGGCCCCACCTCTTCAAATGTTCATCACCGGTGTAGTTTCCTTAACACATTGTTCACGATATCATTGGATAACGTAAGTCCCAATTTCCTGCTTTATTGAATAAATAGTGACATTCATTTTTTTATTCAATAAATATTACCTCTTATGATTGGCTTCAAAATATTACTGACGGCGCAGTCTATAAGAAGGATGACGTCCCACAAGTTTAGTCTGAGCTGGTGGAGATTTTAAATTTTACTGAAATAGTTAATGGAATCATTGGAATCAGATCATTTACTGGAGAATGCATTTTCTGATCGGCTTCAAACTTATAGGTAGTTTGAATGATTATTATGTGAGTAAATTACCTGTATGAGGTTTACAGGGAATTACCTGAATTATTACCTGCAAGTAATTTGGGTGAGATAAGTGGGACTTAAGTCACAGTAGGTCACTGAATTGTAACTCCCTCGATGGCCACTTCTTCACCACCCTCACAAAAAGCTAGACCTGACATTAAATTAATAATTATAATATTAAAACCAGCTACTTTTGTAAATTAAAACTGTGGACTGTATATTATTAGGCTTGCTGGTCACACAAAAGAAATTCGTATTACCACTTACCATTTAATTACTGTAGATGGATCACACCACAACACATGCCCTACACTGGCCCGTTAGAGATCTAAATACAAGGACTAATGGTGCACTTCCCTGTGAGTGATGGTTGTATCCCTTATCTTCCGCCATCCACACGTAATTCTTGAGGTCCCGCAAATTTCCTGTACCATTTCTTCAGCAGGGGACATTAACACAGGTTCCTATTACAAATTCAGGCCAAAAGCCCCAATTTGGCCATGAAGACGCCGGATTATTAGCTGAATTTTCCACGACAACCAGTGCCCACAAATTTCAATTGGCGTCTTCCCCCCCACGTCACTCCCCATCTGTTCTGCATCCCCCTTCACTCAATTTTTTTCAAAGGGTCAAATCAGCATCACATTTTAATATACAATTATTATATAATTCAAATTCATACATGCTGAATTTAGAACAATTCAAATTTTTTCACAGGTGGGCTTTATTAGACCACAGCTTGTCACTGTGAGCTGTGTAAATTTCAATTTGCCACTTTTATTTAGCAAATTGTTTCTCATGTAATAACTAGAGAATGTCTTCTTATCAACTTCAAAACCCTAAATGTTGATGGGCCTGGTCATGGACCGGGCCGCTGGGGCGTTGACCCCCAGAACACCCTCCAGGTAAGAGCTGTGTGGGTGCCAATTTCCCATTTTTTCCCAGTTTAATCAAATGGATTTTCTTAAATCATTATTTTTTTCTAACATGATTGCAGAAAACTTTAAATGTAATGTAAATGAGAAAATAAAACTTTAAAATACAAAACTCTGCGGTTTTACTCTGTCTTCTAAATTTAACAAAGGAAAACTTTACTATTTTTCGGAACATTCTCAGCAACATTATCGTCAGCGTTCTCAGAAATTTTCGTTTATTACTCGAGAACGCCTCAGTCGATCGGCTTCAAATTTTCAACGCTTGTGCAATGCATCATGGGGAAGATTCATGGGACTATTTGCAAGCATAGGTGTCCTATGGACAATGTTGCATAGATCATTCCCAAAGTTTGTTTCCGTGTGTCAGGTGGAAAGAAGCTCCTCTGATCAACTTCAAAATTTCAACATTGATGTTTCCTACTTAGAAGAAGGTTGATGTATTTAATGGAATGTGTTGATGATTCCATTTTGCCACTTTTAACCTTTAAATGGTACGGTGTTATTTTACCTTATTGAATTATTTTTGCCTTGATGCTGGTGAGAGGCTCTTGATCCATGTAACTGGACGTATCTTCCCCCTTGCTTGGATCGAATCTGTACGCCTTTCATCCCACTGGCACTATATGACCCCTACTGGTTTAGCGCTTTTTTTCGATTAAAAATATAAAAAATTGAATGTCATCAATCTTCACTGGCTGATGTATCGTATAAAATGAATGAAATATTTTCTTGGGTTATGGCTGTGTACGCACAAATATTGTTGGATTTTGTGCAGTAACTGCAAAATGCTTCTTATGGTCGGCTTTAAACGTTTTAGCGTTGATGTGCCCCGTGGCCTGGTGGCTAAACCTATCGCTTCACACGGGGAGGTTCTGGGTTCGATTCCCGGCATGGGTAGAAACATTGGGCGTGTTTCCTTACACCGGTTGTCTATGTTCACCCATCAGTAAAATGGGTACCTGGGTGTTAGTCGACTTGTGTGGGTCGCATCCTGGGACAAAACTGACCTAATTTGCCTGAAATGCTCAGCATAACAAGGGGCTTTCTATATAGTAGTATGTCATTTATGTCAGCTAGGCCTGTATACCTTGTACATGTACTTGTAGAAATAAAGATTATTATTATTATTATTATTTATTATTACTATTATTATTATTATTTATTTTTATTATTATTATTATAGAAAAACAATTTCTTGATGTTAGGTTGTGTAAGTTATCACGTGTCAGTTTTATTAATCATATTGGTTTCTGTGTAATAATGGAACATCTCTTCTGATCATAAACAAGTCGGTGTTTAACTTTATTTAGTAATCGTAGGTTAAATCACCTGAATGTTCTTTTATGCGGCTATGACATCTGTGTGTCCTTAACACCATTGTTAAAAATTTGAATGTTATGTACAGTAAACTTACATAAAACTTAATGTACTTACTTAAAAGGTGATCATTCACACTAGGAGAAAGATTTGGATTGATTTAGGCCCGTGTAGGGCCTAATTTGTTTTTTTGAAAAATTTAAAAGATTGAACTACGGCTTTTTATGCGATAATTTCTGAGTGCCACATTTGATTAACTACAACTCTTCCTTTCTGACAACTTAATAATGCAGCTTCTGAGCTGCTTCGAGCTTAATGGGCCTGTGTATTTGACGATATTGGTCTCGTCTCTTTAGGCTGTGTAAAATCCCAATTTGCCATTTTTATTGAAATTTGGATATTAGTTTCCTCATGATGTCTTGTGAATGGCTCGCCTCTGATTCCCTTCAAATCTTCATTGCTAATATTTAACTGCATTATGAACTTACTCCACACACTGCACGTCTTGTTCACTGAGGTCTTCTTCAGATGGTCACCAGTCTTGGGTTCCCAGAGGAAGGGTCGTTGCTTGCTCGGGTGACAAGTGGTTTTCTTGATGCATTATATTTATGCCTTTTTCCAACTGGAATCTTACGGACCTGAGGTGAAGATGTAGCAACAAAATTCCAAAATAATGAGTATGGTTTGTATATCAATTGAATAATCACCTGAAGAATACGCACCCCAACGAAAACAAGTCATTTTTTTTAATGCGAATTCGTAATTGGGCAACTATATATATATATTATATAGTACTACGTAAATTTTAGCAAGGTTAGGTTCGGTTGTTTGGATTTGTTAGTGAAATTTTTTTTTAACTAATTAATGAAAACATGCATTGCAAAATTTGAAATAAGCTGAGGTAAGATAACAGCTGTAAACCTATCAAATTAATATGTGTAAAGAGAGAGAGAGAGAGGTAGGTAGGTAGGTTAATAACCCAGGAAAAACCCAAAACAGCGTAGCAGTGTAAGTTATTTTTCACTGCAGTCGTTTTTAGGTCCCTTTTTAGAATGCTACCCAAATAAGTCGATAAACTCATATTTATTTACTGCTAGGTAAGAGGGGCGGCAGGTGTTGGGAGACTTATGCTGAATAATACAAACATGTTTAGTGCTTCACTTAAATAGAAATAAAATGCCGCCCTCATCCCCTCCCGTCTGTCATTCCTCCCGGCAGTATACTTGTTATTTTGCCTCTGTGTTGTTATTGACGTGGAAGTCTTCTTAGTAGAGTGTGCGGCGTTGAACCGTAAGGGCCCGTGTAAAATCCCGAGTAAGGGGAGACTATAACTAAGCAAGTCTCGCAACATCTGCTACCCTGTCCATCTCA
Organism: Cherax destructor; assembly: GCA_009830355.1. Classification (NCBI taxonomy): domain Eukaryota; kingdom Metazoa; phylum Arthropoda; class Malacostraca; order Decapoda; family Parastacidae; genus Cherax; species Cherax destructor. The sequence continues at coordinate 179,070 of WNWK01000855.1, forward strand.
CAGTAAACAGACACCAGAGAGTTTGTTTAAAGTGTGTGGGCCACATCCTAGGAAATCGCCTAAATATTCTAGCAAATGTAAAATACAATGCTTTGCTTTTCGGGGAATATTTCGATTGCCCTCCAAAGTTACTGCTATTCCAAATATTGTATGAGTATAGTCTTGTATTATTATTGGTAGAATTACCGACAATATGTTAAGTAAAAGGACACAAATGCAACTGGTCGATCACCATGCCCAGCCCTTCTAGGGCAGGGTAGGTGCCAAGGCTGGAGCTTGCTATCATCTGCAGCTCGTAAGCCTGTCTTTCCCGTTAGGGAAGGTGACAGACCAGAGAGGCCTAGCATCTATCTACCTCCATGCCTCGTGCTGGTGGGAAATGTGGCTAGGCCTGGGGCCAGTTGGTCCCGCCGATGAGGGGTATCCCCTCCCATGGGAGACATAGATCTCTGACACTCCCACGCAAGGAAGCCGGAGCCGGGTCGCCATCTGGTTAAAGACCCGGGCCGGGAGAATTCCCGGTGAATCAACACCTCCACAAATGCAACTAATGTGACATTTTATTGTGGCAACGTTTCGCTCTCCAGGAGCTTTTTCAAGCCGGCTTGATAAAGCTCCTGGAGGGAGAAACGTTGCCACAATAAAATGTCACATTAGTTGCATTTGTGTCCTTTTACTTGAGTATAGTCTTCTTGGTAAGATACATTACTATATTTTTGTTCTTTATGTGCTTAGGTTAGTATATATCATTTTCACTTTACCCTAAGATACGTACTTCTTCGGGTAAAGTGGAAATGATTAGAATGCTTCTGAGTGAAAGCGTTCAATTGCAACTTCATTTCGAATTAAATAGTTTGAGTTTGAGCAGTCAACAGAAAAGTGAAGAGAACCATTAGTTCTGGCTGAGAGAAGCAGACTTTTTAGCCATGATCCAACAGGCTGATCACCTGACGAATACCATTAAAACTTTAACTGGTAAACCAATTTAGTTAAGGAAACTGAAGACTAGAAAAATATTGAAACTGATCCTGTCTTTAAGACTTCGTCAGCCCCTTCAGAGGGTACCTTCATGCTGACGTAGGGCTCTTTATCCAATGAACTGGAGCTACTTTACTTTTCCTTGAATCAGTCCTGACTACAGCCCATCCTCCAGGCACTGTATGACCTCGACGGGTTTAGCACTTTCTCATTAAAAAAAACTAATAATTATTATTATCGTTATTATATAGTACATGGCTGTGAGGAAAAAATACTTTAGTGGAAACCCTAAACGATGTTTATTATCACTGTTCCCTTGACGATGTATATTATAAACGGACACCATAGTTGATGTATATTGTAATAACTGACACCGTTAATGACGTATGTAATTATGACGGCACATTATGTGTGTTCATACATGTCAATCGCCTGATAAATATGCTGTTTAAGATAATTAAAACCCCAAACGAGGCATATAGTAGTATTTTCATCAATAATATACGTTGTATATATGTATGAATTAATGCGTGTGTAGTTAGCTGGTGATAATTAGTTATTAAATTATCCATCACATGTTTTTCGTAATTAACATTGTGTGTGTGTGTACTCACCTATTTTTGGACGCAGAGGTCGAGTTTCAGATCCTGGCCGCATCTCTCCGCTGGCTGCTACCAGGTTTTCGCCTAGCTGCTTGAATCCATCATCCGTATTATTTAAACTGTATGTGAATTATGCCACCACCCCTTCCATGTCTAGGTCGTCCCACTTCCTGGCCGCTCTGCCATCCCTCTGTCTCAGCTATGTTTTTAACTCAGCTGTGCCCTCGTATGTTTGATACCCACCTCACACACGCCCTGTCCACCTTGCCGATTCCTCTCAATATTTTGTACGTCATTATCATGTCACCTTTGGTCTTTCTGTCCTTTAGCGTCGCCAGATTTAGCTCCTCGAGTCTCTCATTGTTCGTACACCTCGGTTCTGTGACTAGCCTCGTTGTAAACCTCTACACTTTTTCCAGCTTCACATGCTGTATTTTCTTGGTGTGTGTGTGTGTGTGTGTATTCACCTATTTGTGGCTGCAGGGGGTCGATTCATAGCTCCTGGCCGCCTCTTCACTGGTCGCTACTAGGTCCTCTCTCTCCCTGCTCCATGAGCTTTATCAAATCTCGTCTTAAAACTATGTATGGTTCCTGCCTCCACTACGTCGCTTGCCAGACTATTCAACTTCCTGACAACTCTATGACTAAAGAAATACCTCCTAACATCCCTTTGACTCATCTGAGTCTTCAATTTCCAATTGTGACCCCTTGTTTCTGTGTCCCATCTCTGGAACATCCTGCCTCTGTCCACCTTGTCAATTCCTCGCAGTATTTTGTATGCCGTTATCATGTCTTCCCTGACCCTCCTGTCCTCCAGTGTCGTCAGGCCGATTTCCCTTAACCTTTCTTCGTAGGACATTTCCATTAGCTCTGGATCTAGTCTGGTTGCAAACCTTTGCACTTTCTCTAATTTCTTGACGTGCTTGTATGTGTGTGTACTCACCTATTTGTGGTTGCAGGGTCGATTCATAGCTCCTGGCCCCTTTCTGAATTTTTTTTTAGTGTGGATTTCGAACATGTGATGCCGACATTCTGGAGTAACTTGAGCTCCAAAGTGGACACTTATTCACTACCTGCCCGCGGGCGGAGACGCTTCCCCTGCTATGTACCTTGCTTAACTTTTGACTGCCGAGAACTTCCATCCTGTTTATATTGCGGTACACCGTATGCAAGTCCGGGAGTTGATCCCTACACTACAACAGTAAAAATTGCTGGCTCTTCGACCACTCAGTGAAACTTTGCAGGTCCATGGCAGAATGCCCAGTCTGTGGTGCTGCCGATCATACAATACATCATGCAGTCTATCTACCTCTTGCCTCAACTGTAATGAGGCTCACCTGGTTATTCTCGCCGTCCCAAGTTTACTTAAAAGAACGGGAAATTCGTTGTCTCAAAGAGAAAAAAGGTTTCACGTACGCCATGGCAGTCTCTCATCTCCGACTCCAAAGGAGACTTCCCCGACTTTCTTATTCTAGAGTTACTAAAAGGCCTCCAACCTCTGTGGTACCTACTTCCACAATCTCCTCTGTGGTCACAAGTTACACAATCACCTCTGTATCTAACTCTTTTGCAGTCCTGGACTCCGAGGTCCCTACCTCGTCGCCTCATACTGTCCCTGAATCTTCATCTCGCTCGCATATTTCTGTCTACAAAACTTCCCACAACTACACCTTCCCTTCGCCTCTCTACTTCTCCAAAATCTAAAACATCCGCAAAGTTCAAATCTCCTTTAACCCCTCCTTCGCATATCCTTCTTAAATATTTTTCCTTTCCAGTCTCTGACTGAGTGTGGAGGTTCATCCTCTCCCTCATACAGTACCCTCCTCTCCTGTCCCCTTCCAAGTTAAATCTAACCTCTCATTCCCCCCTTTGGTAACTTCCATCGTCTCTCCACATGTAGACTTTACTAACCCTCCTAGTTCGTAGACACCTCCTGCTTAATGTTACCGGTATACTTCTCTGCTAATCATGACTTATTTATAGTGGAATATTCGAGGCCTCAGTGGGTAATCGGGGTGAGCTTCAAGTGTTGCTCTCCTAATTTTCCTGTTTGTGTGTTTGCAAGAACCTAAATTACGTTCCACTGTTATCCATCCCGTCTTGGGCTTTGTTTTATTGCATTCATCGGATCTTTTTCCCGGTGGAACATTTAATGAAAGTGCACTTCTTGTATGCACCGGTATACCATACCATCACATCTTTGTTCATACTTAGCACCATTACACTGCAGCCCGCATCTACTTGAACAAGTGGTATACAGTCTGTTTTTTGTATCTCTCTCCTTCTTGAGCATTATCTATTCCAGATGTTGTTTCTGATCTCTTCCTTACTGCCACCTCTTGTTATTAGGTGATTTTAATGCTCACATTTTCTCTGGGGGTCTCACTGTGACTCGTGGCGATCAGTTAAAGGCTCTTCTCACTTCTCTTCCCCTCCATTTTTAAATACCGGTACTCCCTCGAAGCCCATATTGGCAATTTGAATTAGCGAATTGGTACCTGTACTCGCGTCAAACTGTTTTTAGTGAGGAACCTTCTTTGTCCTCTACCGATGAGCTGTTATTATTATTATTATTATAATCAAATAGAAGCGCTAAACCACAGGGGTTAACCGATGAGCTGTTACACCTATTTTTGACCTCAGTTTTAACAGTGGCTTCACATTTGATCCCTCAAACCTCGAAGAGGTACTCTCAGAAATACGTGCCTTGGTGGTCTACTGCTTGTGCTCATGCAATACATTTGAAACGTGCTGCATGGGGCCAATATTATTACAATAGGACCACAGAGCGACTCCTTGATTTTAAACGGCCAAGAGCTGTCACCCAACGTGTCATCTGTGAAGCTAAATGCACTTGTTGGCAGGATTATGTTTCTACCATTACTTTGGCTTCCTCTATGAGTGCAGTTTGGAAAAGAGTATGGAAATTGAGTGGCAAGTACTCTCCAGACCCGGCTCCCATTCTTCGGGTTGAAAATTAGACACGTGCAACATCTGGGTATATCTTTATTGTAGACGTTTTGCCATCCAGTGGCTTTATCAATACAAATTCAAGAACGTAATTGGAAGACAGTAGATATGCAAAAGATGAGGTAATCAGTCCCTCAGCCTTAAAGTTGTTGTGAAGAGCACAGTAGTTGTGAAGAATCTGGAGCACAGGCGATTATTATTATTCTAGATTCGCCGGTACTGTCCTGGCCTGGGTCTTTTCCAGATAGTGACCTGGCCTTGGCTCCCTGTCACTGGAGTGTCTTGAAAGGCATCTCAGCTGTGTAGTAGCAGGCGATGTCAGGAAGGGCAGAGGAAGCAATCACTACAGGGTCCATCTGGAGCCACACCCCAGATTTAGGCTACAGCCCAAGCACTGGGAAGCTCAGCAACATGATTGGTTGACAGGAAGCTTCATGCTGAATGGTCGGTGAAGTTATGTCTTGCTATGAGTGGAGCCATTTTTTTATGGACCTGAATCTTGTTCTGGAGACGGTTTTTGATCTTTCTGCAGGTGTTGCTTGAATATTTTTCGGTGTCTTCCAGCAGATCTTGAAGTGTGGATGGGTCTTTGTAATTGGTGGTGTACTTGACAGTCCCATTTTGTAGTCAAGTGTACAGCTCTCCTCATTTAGCTAAGTACTCATTATTACCGACAACTTGGACTTACGAAAGGCTCTCTGACAAGTATGCATACCTAAAAAATGTATATTAGAGCTGATTTCCTTTATTCTGATTATTACTATATACAGTATACTGTATAAACATTTAAAAATATACCAGAAATGTTATAAATGGTGCAAAGGTGACATTAAAACGTCGCTAAGTGAGGAGCATACCATTATAGTATGGTCCTCACTTAGAGACGAATTCGTTTACCGACATGGTTTTAGGAACAAACTCCATCATTAAGTGAGGAGAGGCTGTACTTCTTTGCAGTACTGTGAAGGGCAGTTGTGTAGAGCTCTACACCTGGTCAGTTTGCATAGCCAGGCTTGTCGAAACTTCCTTTATCCTTGGATATTCCTGTTGCTTCAGTGGGTTGGCTGTTGGTTGGTGCGGTTAGGTGAGGTCGCTGATTGGTCTGTTTCAGTGGTGGAGGAAGTCAATGATGGCATCTTATTGGCAAGAAGGCTGGCGCTTATATACTGGTGTCAGGTGGAAAGGGACGGGTAGCAGATAAAGGCATTGTCACTGGTGGGCAGGATTCCCCAGTGGAAGTAGGTCATACCTGAGAGACGGGTTAGTAGTAGTGAAGAAGGTTGTGATGTCCTCTGAACCAAGATTCCATGATGTTGCAGTGTCTGACAGGTTGTACAAGAATGGTATACAATACCGACAATACAATGCAGACCTTTCCTCCAATGTCGTCACCGCTCTAACACCCTTACTTTATCTTCCCTCCTGCAGCATGCAATACATGAGAAAAAGAAAACTTTGACCGTGTTTTTGGTTTAAAACAACGAATTTGCGGTGTATTTTCGTATGGTATTTATGGTTGTATTCTCGTTTTCTTGGTCTCATTTGATAGAATGGGAGATATAGTACAGAAATAGAGATGATTTTGAATGGTTTTCGGACTAAAAGTACCTTGAAATTGAGCTCAAAGTAGCGGAAATGTTCGATTTTTGCCGATGTTCAAGAGTAAACAAATCATGCCACACGTCAACTGGTGGGTCTAATATGCTTTCACAAATGCGCTGATATAATTTATACCATTTTTACAATAATGCAGTAGTCTGCATAACAGTAAATCTTTTATTTTTTGAGTGAATAAAAATTCAAAATGGAAACCAAGCGTAACATAGGAGGGGCCTGAAGACGTGACTAATGAACAGAGAAAATGTTATTTTAGTGCTAGGAATGTCTGGATTGTTTATTCTGGCCCCTATTTTGAAATTGGCCTTGAACTGTGTATGAAATTGGCCAAATTACCAATTTCTGATCACTTTATTGGGTAGTTGAAATCAGTAAATGGGCGGTTTCTTGTACTCCATTGATAAAACAAATAGAGTTCTAGCGAAATATCAGAGTTTGGTCGACTCGAACAATGGAATTGGCCGAAAATAGGGCTCAAAGTGGGCAAAACTGGCCATGTGTAAATATAGTCGAGACCATTAACTTCGCAAGAACATAATTCCATAAGTTTTCCATCAAATTTCATACTTTTGGTGTCATTACCATAGGGAAAAAGATTCTCTATCATTCATAAAAAATATTTTCTTTTTGGAGGGGGGGCTAAGTACATGTACATGAATGTTTTAACGAGGGATGAATAACATTATTATACGGAAGGGCCCCGCTTTACAGCACTTCATTATACAGAGTTTCGCTAATACAGTGGTACCCCGAGTTTCAGACATGCGTAATTCATTTCAGAAGGCTGTTCGAGTGCCGTTACCGAACGAATTTGTTCCCACAAGGAATAATGTAAATTAGATTTGTCAGTTTCAGACCCCCAAAAATACACTTACAAAAGCACTTAAAATAATACACTTTCATAATTGTTTGAGTTAGGAGCTGTACGAAACTAAAGGGTACCACTGTACAGTGGTTTTCATTTATACCCACTCTTTATTTATCCAGACTTCCTACAGCAAATTTTTTTTTTAACACGTCGGCCGCTTCCCACTGAGGCAGGGTGACCCAAAAAGAAAGAAAAAACTTTCATCATTCAACACTTTCACCATCACTCATACATAATCACTGTCTTTGCAGAGGAGCTCAAATACGACAGTTTAGATGTCCCTCCAAACTGCCAATATCCTAAAACCCTCCTTTAAAGTGCAGGCATTGTACTTCTAATTATAACTACAAGCTAAGGATGAAAATATTTTAAGGTAAGTAATGCAAAGGTTAGTGGACGAGTTTGGGAGGGCGTGTAAAGGAAGAAAGTTGAAAGTGAACATAGATAAAAGTAAGGTGATGTGGGTATTAAACAAGTTAGATAAAGAAAAATTGGATATCAGATTGGAGGGAGTATGGAAGAAGCGAATGTGTTCAGATATTTGGGAGTAGATTTGTCAGCGGATGGGTTTATGAAGGAAGAGATAAACCATAGAATTGATAAGAAAAAAAGCGGGTGGTACATTGAGTTATCTGTAGAGACAACGAATGTTATCCATGGAGGCAAAGAAGCTATTGTATGAGAGTATAGTGGCACCAACACTCATATATGGGTGTGAAGCATGGGTTGTGAATGTTGCAGCAAGGAGGAGGCTGGAGGCAGTGGAGATTTTGTGCCTAAGGGCAATGTGTGGTGCAAATATTATGCAGAGAATTTATAGTGTGGAAATTAGGAGGTGGTGCTGAGTTACTAAAAGTATTATTCAGAGGGCTGAAGAGGGCTTGTTGAGGTGGTTTGGTCATTTAGAGAGGATGGAGCACACTAGGATGACTTAGGAATATAAATCTGTAGTGGAGGGAAGGAAGGGTAGGGGTCATCCTAGGAAAGGACAGAGGGAGAGGATACAAGAGGTTTTTGTGTACAAGGGACTTTGATATACAGAAGGCATGTGTGAGTGTTAAATAGGAGTGGAGACGAATTGTTTTTGGGACTTGACGAGCTGTTGTAGTGTGAGCAGGGTAATATTTTGTGAAGGGATTCGGGAAAACTGGTTAGCCGGACTTAAGGAGTCCTGGACATATAGTACATTGCCTGCACTTTAAAGAAGGGGTTTGGAATATTGGCTGTTTGGAGTGACTTCTAAACTGTCATATCTGAATGCCTCTGCAAAGACAGTGATTGTGTGAATGATGGTGAAAGTTTTTTTTTTTTTTGGGTCACCTGCCATGGTAGGAGACGGCAGACGTGTAAAAAAAAAAAAGAAAAAAAAATAGACGTAAAATTTCCATTAGCTACACTACATAAAATGGACGTTATATGGCAGGTATTGCTAACAGGTATGGTAAGAAGACATTTGGTGCAGAGAGCCTTTTATTGTTAACTTTTCACCCACACAAGGGCCTTTATTAAGACATTCAAGGAGTAAAGTGACAAAGTATTATACACACACCTTTTCCCTCTTAGTTCATTTTAGATTTCAGAAATAAAGTAGCAGATACTCAACAACCTGACTGAGAACACTGGCAACATCTAACAAATATTTTAATTTACTGGTAGTGTAGCTGACAACCAAACCCAGGCTCTCCAACCCATTGACCTTGACCCCAACATCAGCACATGAGCCTTATATCCTGAAAAACCATGTGCAAACTTACCAGATCAAATGTCAACCACCAGGCATGTACAAGATCTCAAAAGTTGGGTAAAACGCTAGTCTACAGCTGTATGACTCGTGCAAACTTACTCATTTTCAGATACATTAACAACAGATTCTACAGTGAAACATCACTGACTCTGCACACCAGAATCCTTGAACATAAGTATGAAAGGAAAATACACAATTAGAACTATGCCTGTTATACAGAGAAACATGCACTCCTCAAGGAATGGATACATGTAGAAATCATTAAGGAAACCTAAAAGTAATGTTTTGAATCAGCAATTCTATAGAATTCCATTACTATGGAATTTAACCAAAGGAATTTAATATTGGTAGACTTGTGTAGGGAAAACCTAACTTGTGAATCCAAAATTCACTCTCATCCTAGAGGTGATGTGGATTTCCTCTCAGATCACAACCACAAATTATACCTAACCTCACTTTTCCACCTGCTGCTTTATTCCTAGTATGACTTGATAAAGCCCACTGCCTGAGTGAAATGTTATCTATAATAAGGGTCTCCTCTGCCTTTCTACAATTTAATGGTCTTCATTAGGCAGGGGTCGTTAACAGCATTAAATTAAAAGGCTATAAATAATGAAATTTAATAAAATTTAGTTATTCACATATTTTGTCCATGTTACTTTGTCATGAAACATTTTAAGTATACAACAATAATGTATGATGTGTATATCTCAAAATGAATATATAAAGCAGTAATGAAACTCCTAATGCTTTTCCCTCAAGATGTAATTTTGACTTTATCAGAGGTTTCTGGTTCTTCATATTCCACTTCTAGTCGTGCTTTACTACGATGCTTTACAACTTTTGGGGCTCTGCTTGGTTTTACTGATTTCTTGCGCTTAAGTGAAGATTCCGACAAGTCTTCAATACTTTCCTTTTCGTCGTCATCAGAATCTTCTTCCTCTTCTTCAGAGGTTAAGGCCAGTTTATCTGCTGCATCCTGAAAATTTTAAGGAGATATTTTAAATAGAGGGTAAAACAATTTAAATATATATACAGTGGACCCTCGGTTTTCATTGAAAATTCTTTCCAGAATGCTGTTTGAGTGCCGTTACCAAACGAATTTGTTCCCATAAGGACAAATGTAAATTACATTAGTCATTTTAGACCCCCAAAAATACACTTACAAAAGCACTTACGAAAATACACTTACATAATTGTTCGAGTTTGGAGGTGAACGAAAACCGAGGGTCCACTGTATACTATACATATACGTACAGTGGACCCCCGAGTTACGAGCATAATTCATTCCAGAAGGCTGCTCAAGTGCCATTACCGAACGAATTTTCTCCCTTAAGGAATAATGTAAAGTAGGTTAGTCCACTTCAGACCCCCAAAAATACACTAACAAAAGCACTTACAATATTACACTTACATAATTGTACGATTTCCGAGGTGCTCATAACTCGGGGGTCCACTTTATATATATGAAAATCGAGGTACCATGTATATATATTTATTAGCACTGTCCAAAAATGATTACTGGTTATCTTACTAGTTTTCATTGCATTTATGGATTTAGAAAAGGCATATTATAGAGTGGATAGGGGAGCAATGTGGCAGATGTTGCAAGTGTATGGAATAGGTAGTAAGTTACTAAATGCTGTAAAGAGTTTTTATGAGGATAGTGAGCCTCAGGTTAGGTTGTCTAAGAGAGGGGGAGATTACTTCCCAGTAAAAGTAGGTCTTAGACAGGGATGTGTAATGTCACCATGGTTATTTAACAAATTTATAGATGGGGTTATAAAAGAAGTAAATGCTAGGGTGTTGGGGAGAGGGGTGTGATTAATTTATGGGAAATCAAATACAAAATGGGAGTTGACACAGTTACTTTTTGCTAATGATACTGTGCTTTTGGGGATTCTAAAGAAAAGTTGCAAAGATTAGTGGATGAGTTTGGGAGGGTGTGTAAAGGTAGAAAGTTGAAAGTGAACATAGATAAGAGTAAGATGATGAGGGTATCAAACAATTTAGATAAAGAAAAATTGGATATCACATTGGAGGGAGGGAGTATTGAAGAAGTGAATGTTTTCAGATACAGTGGTACCCTGAGTTTCGGCCACCTCCCAACTCGAACAATTATGTAAGTGTATTATAGTAAGTGCTTTTGTAAGTGTATTTATGGGGGTCTGAAACGGACTAATCTAATTTACATTATTCCGATTGGGAACAAATTTGTTCGGTAATGGCACTTGAACAGCCTCCTGGATCGAATTATGGCCGAAACTCGGGGTACCATTATATTTGGGAGTTCACTTGTCAGCGGATGGGTTTATGAAGGATAAGGTAAACCATAGAAATGATGAAGGAAAAAAGGTGAGTGGTGCATTGAGGTATCTGTGGAGACAAAGAACATTATCTATGGAGGCAAAGAAGGGAATGTACGTGAGTACAGTGGTACCAACACTCTTATATGGGTGTGGAGATGTCATGTCTAAGGGCAATGTGTGGTGTAAATATTATGCAGAGAATTCATAGTGTGAAAATTAGGCGGTGTGGAGTTACTAAAAGTATTAGTCAGAGGGCTGAAGAGGAGCTGTTGAAGTGGTTTGGTCATTTAGAGAGAATGGAACAAAGTAGAATGATTTGGAGAGCATATAAATCTGTTGGGGAAGGAAGGCAGGGTAGGGGTCGTCCACAAAAAGGTTGGAGGGAGGGGGTAAAGGAGGTTTTGTGGGTGAGGGGCTTGGACTTCCAGCAGGTGTGTATGAGCGTGTTAGATAGGAGTGAATGGAGACAAATGGCTTTTGGGACCTGACAAGCTGTTGGAGTGTGAGCAGAGTAATATTTTGTGAAGGGATTCAGAGAAACCGGTTAGCCAGACTGGAGTCCTGGAAATGGGAAGTACAATACCTGCACTTTAAAGGAGGGGTTTGGGATATTGGCAGTTAGTTTGGAGGGACATCTAAACTGTTGTATCTGAGTGCCTCTGCAAAGACAGTGATTATGTATGAGTGATGGTGAAAGTGTTGAATGATGGTGAAAGTTTTTTCTTTCTTTTTGGGTCACCCTGCCTCGGAAACGGGCGACGTGTTAAAAAAAATAATAATCATCATCTCTCAGAGATTGCTAATGACTTCTAAAGTAATAAAATAAAATGAAACACTGATCAACTTTGGGAATAAATTCATAACTGCTGCTTTGGCAGCAAAAAAATGCCCAAAGCTACATAATGACCCCTGATGTTCTCATATCTATTCTGGAGGTGAACAGCACCTCTCTTTGCAGTGCTTTGTGGCTGTCTTTCACCACACTGCATTGTATGCACCCTTGAAAGCTGTCAATGCCTTCATATGCATACAACTGAGAATTCTCTTGCCCCACACTGGATGTCACTAATAAGGACAAATGACTGCACCACTCTGAGAGCACCTTTACCTTCGATATACCTTTTTTGAGTTCTGAGTGTTTTTCTACTCCTGGAGCCCAGTCATGGGCCAGGTTCATCTGGTGTTTGCCTGGTCAACTAGGCTGTTACTACTTGTGGCCTGTTTCCCCCACATATCCATCACAGCCTGGTTGATCTGGGAAATCAAAGATTCCTCCTCTCCCCATCACACCTTGTCAGTGATATGTTAAGCAGTGAAACCCTGGTTTATCTCATAAAGGAGAGGATAGCTCTCTATGAGCCCAGGAATGTAATAATTACTTACGTGAGTTTGTAGGATGCGACCTGTAGCTCTTGGTCTCACCTTTTAACAATTGAGCGAATTAATGTGAAACAGCTGTCATATAACTTTTATAGACTACTTTCATTGCATTTCTTCAGGTCAATTTATTTCTTTAGTACTCTAAGGTTGAAGAAATATTTTCTAGTATCCCTCTAGCTCATTTTGGTGTAAAATTTCCAACCATACTCTCGTTCCTATTTCATCTGTCTATGCCTAAAGTATTTACAGTGTATGTAATGATCATATCCCCTATATTTTTTCCTTCCTCCAGTTACATAAGGTCTAGTTTACACTTTCCTCAAATTAGGCACAAGTCTGAATATACTAGTAAACTTTATACTTTATCAAATGACACTGTATTTGACTAGGGCTTCTTGATTACATGGTTTGGGCATTTCAAGAAGATGGAAAAGGACAGGATGACTAAGAGGGTACTGTATATAAATCTAGGGTGGGAAAGGTAGGGGTCATTCTAGGAAGGGCTGGGAAAGGAGGTAAAAGAAGTTAGAGTGCTAAGGGCTTGAACATCCAAAAGGTTTGTGTGAGTGAGCTAGATGGGGGCAAATATTGGAGTGTGAGCAAGGTAACATTTACAAAGGGATTTAAGTGTAAAATGTAAAGCAGTGTAAAGTGCAGTATTTCTGCTATGAAGGAGGGGTGAGGATGATGCAGTTCGGAAGGCCATCTGATCTGTCATGTCAACACACTTCTGGCACGTCAGCGATTGAATAAATGATGGCAAATGTGCTTCCACTTCTTTTAAGTCACCCTTTCATTCACTCAATCACTCTCACCAGAAGTGTGCCAACATCAGAGTTCAAATGATCCCTGTGAACTGCAACATTAATGGAGAGAGAGTGCTAAACCAAATGGTACTCTCTCTTTAGTCTCCTTTCCCTGTTACCTAATAATAATAATAATATCTTTATTTCTACAAATACATATACAAAGTATACAAGCCTAGCTGACATCAATGACATACAACTATAAAGAAAGCCGCTTGTTATGCAGAGCATTTCGGGCAAGTTAGGTCAATTTTGTCCCAGGATGCAACCCACACCAGTCGACTAACACCCAGGTACCCATTTTTTACTAATGGGTGAACATAGACAACCTGTGTAAGAAAACACACCCAATGTTTATACCCTCGCCGGGAATCGAACCCGGACCCTCACCGTGTGAAGCAAGAGCTTCACACAGGATATTATAATAAAAAAGGGTATTACAATAAAAAAGAAACCATAATATCACATCTAGGTAGTAGGTTAGCAGACAGCAACCACCCAGAGAGATACAACCATCCTGCCAAGTGAATGTAAAACGGAAGCCTGTAATTTTTTTTACATGATGGTAAAATTGCTGGTGTCTTTTCTGTCTCATAAACATGCAAGATTTCAGGTACATCGTGCTACTTACACTTACACTTAGGTAACACTACACATGTACAAGCATATATATATATATATACACCCCTCTGGGTTTTCTTCTATTTTCTTACTAGTTTTTGATCTTGTTTATTTCCTCTTATCTCCATGGGAAAGTGAAACAGAATTCTTCCTCTGTAAGCCATGCATGTCATAAGAGGAGACTAAAATGCTGGGAACAAGGGGCTAGTAACCCCTTCTCTTGCATAAATTACTAAATTTAAAAACAGAATCTTTCGTTTTTCTTTTTGAGCCACCCTGCCTCGGTGGGATGCGGCCGGTTTGTTGAAAGAAGAATAACAACATCACAAGGGACTGAAGACTGATTTTCCTAACAAGGTACAGTGGACCCTCGCTATTCGAACGCTCCAAACTCGCCCTTTTATGTAAGTTTATTATTGTAAGTGCTTTTATAAGTGTATTTTTGGGGGTCTGAAATGGACTAATCTAATTTACATCATTCCTTATGGCAATAAATTTGTTTGGTAACAGTACTTGAACAGCATTCTGGAATGAAGAATGTTCGAATAGCGAGGGTCCACTGTACCTGTATACTACTATGGAACAATGCTGTTACACTATTATTTGCCCCAAGTTAACATGTTAGTAGTGCTTTTATTTAGATGTGCATTCTAGTTATTACGAACACTCATAAATATAATTAATGACAATCAAATATAATTTATAACTAATAAAAGTAAAAATCATTTTTCATCAGTGGACTGTATTACCTCTAAATCCATTTCTTCATCATCACTTTCTTCAAAGTCTGCTACAAACTCACGCTCCTCCTCACTCTCGTCATCACTATCCATCTGTAATTTAATGACTATGAAATAATGCATGATCATTACAAATAAAAGTCTGCACTTTTAATATAATTTATACTTTACAAAGCTCAATGGAAACGGGTGAAAAAGATTAAATATATCAGGTGGGACTCATTTATATAACTGAAGAACTTCCTAAAAATATCATGTATGACAGAGCAAAATCAATACTTTTATGAAATACGTACAATATACTATAGTGTGTTAGGTAAAGGGACACAAGTGCAACTAATGTGACATTTTATTGTGGCAACGTTTCGCTCTCGAGAAGCTTTGTCAAGCCATTATGTAATGGCTTGACAAAGCTCCTTGAGAGAGAAACGTTGTCATAATAAAATGTCCCATTAGTTCCACTTGTCTTTTTACCTAACATATTGTCGGTAATTCTACCAAAGTTAATACACAATATACAGTGGTACCTCGGTTAACGATATTTTTTCGTTCCAGAATGCTGTTCAAGTGCCATTACCAAATGAATTTATCCCCATAAGGAATGATGTAAAATAGACTAGTCCTTTTAGACCCCCAAAAACACACTTACAAAAGCATTTAAAAAAATAAGCTTACATAAAAGGGCGAGTTTGGGGACCATCATTAACGAGGTACCACTGTACTGTACTGTACAATCAGCCCTCCAAATTTTCAGATTTAGATTATTCAAAGTTTTTCCTGAAAAGTCTCCAAGTATCTGTTTTGTTTTGACTTAGCACATAACCCTCTGCACTGACATTAAATGAGGAACAACAGCCATTCACCTCAGACTAGGAGGGCCACACCAACCCTCTCCACACCTTTCAAGATCATGTACCAGTAACCAGAATTTAAGGTAAGAATTTTTATTTTACCTCTAGCTACATGTACTGTATTTTTATTACACCACTACATCCAACTACAATGCAAGTTGCGAGAAATATTATTAACTGGTTTTTGAATTACAACTTGCATGGTTGGGTTTTTTGGAGTTGCCAGAACATCACCCTCTTTGAGCCATATATTTTTCAGTTCACTTAACATGTATTATGAGGAATTTAACTATGATGTTATTTGAGATTTTTCTGTTTATTAATTCAATCTATCCTTTACTTTGATGTGTAAGTTTACACTTGCCAGTGATATTAGGTCTAGGGATTATGATAATGAGCCATATTTGTGAAAAAATATAGAAACTGTGGTGAAAAACTTGCATGTTCCCAAAATTCCTCCCTCAGTCAATCTGCCAAGAATTTAAATCTAATTGTTTTAGCACAAATACATAATCTTAGTTTTCACAACTCACCCTATTCACTACTATGTTATATTTATTCAATATGTACTTAATAATGAAGCAAAAGCCTCATTAATTGTGAATTTGACTCGGGATGATTTTTTTTTCTTGGTAAAAGCAACTCCAATAATGTCCAAACAACTGATAATACTAATTTTTATTCAAAATCTTGAATTGGCCCTACTCATCTACTGCATAAACATTAATTAAAAAAGTATAAATCAACCTTTTCTTACCTCTTGTCGTCTTTCTTCCTTCATAACTTCTTTTTCAAGCTGTTGCTCAACATCTTCATCAGTTTCAACTTCTTCCAATTTCTCATCCACCTCTTCTTCCTCAATATCGCTCTCTTCTTCTTCCTCATCTTCAAGTCGAACATTAAATGCTTCTTGAGGAAAGTTGTAGATGCGCTCATACTGAAATGAAAATAATTTCTTGTATACAGAACAAGTAATACTTTTTTTTTTTTCCAACAAGTCGGCCGTCTCCCACCAAGGCAGGGTGACCCAAAAAGAAAGAAAATCTCCAAAAAGAAAATACTTTCATCATCATTCAACACTTTCACCACACTCATACATAATCACTGTCTTTGCAGAGGAGCTCAGATACGACAGCTGAGAATTGTCCCTCCCAGCTGTCACTATCCCAGACCCCTCCTTTAAAGTGCAGGCATTGTACTTCCCATTTCCAGGACTCAAGTCCAACTAAATCAATTAACTGGTTTCCCTGAATCCCTTCACAAAATGTTACCCTGCTCACACTCCAACAGATCGTCATGTCCCAAAAACCATTCGTCTCCAGTAATACTTGCCAGTGTTAAATACAGAAAATTCTCTCATATCACAGGACTAAGTATCACATTTTTAATAACAAGCAGTTCATATTTCTTATAAATAAATATTCCTTCACAATTTTGACTGAACATTCAAGTCATAACCTTAGGAAAAAATGTGAAATCAGGCTGATTCCTGCATGAAAAAACTTCTTTCTCTGCCTTGGATGTATCAATTAATAATTTTAGGTTTACATGTAGCTTGGTCCCCATCCCCTTCCCTCTCTCTGTTTACTGTACAATTACCCATGTAGTCAGTGTGTGGATATGTTCCTTATCATTCTCTAGTGTTTATTGCTCCACATTTTGGATTTTACCATTGTCCTATCTCATTTCTGGATATTACCATGATGAAGGTTGTGTTTTTACTGCCAAATATCTTGTAACAACCACTGGAGTGATTAGATTTAAATGCCACTACATATGCAAGATGGTCCAGAAACTTCTCACTACAATGATTGAGGCAGAGACTGGAGTGCTCAAATCCTAGCATATAATTAAACACTGCAGATGCAATAGCCAACATTAAAATTGAATGGGATCATTTGCCATAATCAACATTAAACGCAGGCTGGGGAAATTTATAGCCTAATGTGGTTAATAATTTCACAGGTTGTCCACTGGTAGTCAGGTCCAGGATCTGGTAGAAGAGTGCCAAGTTAGGGCTTTGAAGATTTGTACCCAGAAGATGTAAATGAACTCTTAAATGACAAACAAACTGCAGAGGAAATGTGGAGGAACTCAATTTCCAGACAGAAGGGAGGCAGATAACAGAAGATGAGAACACTAACTGAAACAGTTGACAATACAAGACCTATATGAGATGCTGCATTGTGTACAATATGTAAAAATAGATGCTTTCACTGAAAAGGATCCTGACTCATCCAGAAGCATTGTTGTGAAGCAGGTGATTATACTTTATTGTCAGTTGTATAAAGTGCTGCTGGAAAAAGCATGACAGAATTCCTGAGAACTCCAGACAGTAACAACTCTACATCAACCTCAGCCATCCACCTCATCTCCCAGCAGGGCCACAGTAACCCTCTCCACTGACGTCCAGGTCAACCAGAATTTAAAGTACAGTAAAAAAAATATTAACACACCAGCTGTCTCCCACTGAGGTAGGGTGACTTGAAAAAGAAACCACTTTCACCATCGTTCAATCTATCAAAGGCACGCCAACATTACAGTCAAAGGACCCTCGAAACTGCTACATCTCCACCCCTCCTTCAGAGTGAAGACCAGCTAATCACTTTCCCTGAATCCATAAATGTTACCTAGTTTTACATAATCTTTTAAACATAGAAAATTGTGTACAGTATGTCTTAAATTTACGATGGTCACTGGTAAAGTACTGAACTCTGCCCATTTTCCATTGACAAAATGCCCTCAGGACCACATCAAAAACAAAGCTTTGGTAGGTAGTAACAAGTGATAAGTGTTGGTAAGAGGTGGTGATGTTGGTAGAAGTTATGTAATACTCTGATGCCTGCCTGTTGTTTGTACAGG
This sequence comes from Cherax destructor, assembly GCA_009830355.1. NCBI lineage: Eukaryota > Metazoa > Arthropoda > Malacostraca > Decapoda > Parastacidae > Cherax > Cherax destructor. The sequence goes on from WNWK01000855.1 coordinate 197,418, forward strand.
TATTGTATTATGTCCACTCTGTTCATCTTGGCACAGTAATGCCACATCATGCCTTTCCATACCTTTCAGATTAACAAGCAGCAACCTCTACAATGTAAGGTATCAAAAGTCCCATTATTTTGACAATAAGACCATTTAAAAATTGTTTTGCCTTTTTTGGACTTGTCAGGGACCTAACTCTATTATTTCCATTACATATAATGAAATTACATATAGCATCAATTTCAAGAATGTAACACTTGTGATGTGAGAATTCACTGTACAATGGACCCCGAGTAATGAACACCCCGGAAATCGTACAATTATGTAAGTATAATATTGTAAGTGCTTGTGGAAGTGTATTTTTGGGGGTCTGAAATAGACTAACCTACGTGACATTATTCCTTAAGGGAGTAAATTTGTTCGGTAATGGCACTTGAGCAGGCTTCTGGAATGAAGTTTTTACGTTACTCGGGGTCCACTGTACTACAGATTTCTAAAACCATATAAGTTGCTTCTCACGCCAATCTATTTGCTTTCTATACCTAAGAAATTCTCCATGGGGAAGTGGAACAGAATTCTTCCTCCGTAAGCCATGCGTGTCATAAGAGGCGACTAAAATGCCGGGTGCAAGGGGCTAGTAACTCCTTCTCCTGTATATATTACTAAATGTAAAAGGAGAAACTTTCGTTTTTTCTTTTGGGCCACCCTGCTTCGGTGGGAAACGGCCGACGTGTTGAAAGAAGAAGAAAGACCTAAGAAATTAGTTGTTCAAGAACAAATAATCCCTTAGTTTCATTCATGTGAATAATTATATAAAGCGAGTTACAACAACCAGTTTCTTTCACTTAGTTACAGACGATTATTATTCACTACCATACCAAGATTAATAAAGAGAAATCAGAAGCTATCTTCAATCACATCCTCTACTAGAAATCAGTAACTACATTCACATGCACATCTTATCCTGTAAATCAATGATTGGTGGAATGATGAGGTAAAGGGTGCAATAAAAGATAAAAAGGTAGCTTTTAAGAGGCTTTTACAAAGCAGAAGTGACATAAGAAGGGCAGAGTATATGGAGAGTAAAAGAAAGGTGAAGAGAGTGGTAAGAGAGTGGAAAAGGAGAGGAAATGATAGAGTGGGAGAGGTACTGTTAAGAAATTTTGCTGAGAATAAAAAAAAATTTTGGAGCGAGATAAACAAGTTAAGAAAGCCTAGGGAACGAATGGATTTGTAATTAAAAACAGAGTAGGGGAGTTAGTAGATGGGGAGCTGGAGGTATTGGATAGATGGCGGGAATATTTTGAGGAACTCTTAAATGTCGATGAAGAAAGGGAGGCATTAATTTCATGCACTGGCCAGGGAGGTATAACATCATTTATGAGTGAAGAAGAGCAAGATGCGAGTGTGGGGGAGGTGCGTGAGGCATTACGTAGAACGAAAGGCTGTAAAGCAGCTGGAACTGACGGGATCATGACAGAAATGTTAAAAGTGGGGGAAGGGGGGCGAGATATAGTGTTGGAGTGGTTGGCATTTTTGTTTAATAAATGTATGAGAGAGGGGAAGGTACCTAGGAATTGGCAGAGAACATGTATAGTTCCTTTATATAAAGGGAAGGGGGACAAAAAGAGATTGTAAAAATTATTGGGGAATAGGTTTACTGAGTATACCAGGTAAAGTATATGGTAGAGTTATTATTAAAAGAATTAGAGGTAAGACAGGAAGCAGGATTGCAGATGAGCGAGGAGGCTTTAGAATGGGTAGGGGATGTGTAGATCAAGTGTTTACATTGAAGCATATATATGAACAGTGTTTAGATAAAGGTAGGGAAGTTTTCATTGCATTTATGGATTTAGAAAAGGCATATGATAGAGTGGATAGGGGAGCAATGTGGCAGATGTTGCAAGTGTATGAAATAGGTAGTAAGTTACTAAATACTGTAAGGAGTTTTTATGAGGATAGTGAGGCTCAGGTTAGAGTGTATAGGAGAGAGGGAAATTACTTCCCAGTTAAAGTAGGTCTTAGACAGGGATGTGTAATGTCACCATGGTTGTTTAACATATTTATAGATGGGGTTGTAAAAGAAGTAAATGCTAGGGTGTTGGGGAGAGGGGTGGGATTAAATTATGAGGAATCAAATACAAAATGGGAGTTGACACAGTTACTTTTTGCTGATGATACTGTGCTTTTGCGGGATTCCAAAGAAAAGTTGCAAAGGTTAGTAGACGAGTTTGGGAGGGTGTGTAAAGATAGAAAGTTAAAAGTGAACATAGATAAGAGTAAGGTGATGAGGGTGTCAAACGATTTAGATAAAGAAAATCTAGATATCACATTGGAAGTAGGGAGCATGGAAGAAGTGAATGTTTTCAGACATTTGGAAGTTGACTTGTCAGCTGATGGGTTTATGAAGGATGAGATTAACCATAGAGATTAAGAAAAAAGATGAGTGGTACATTGAGGTTTCCCTTTTTTTTTTTTTTTTTCAACGAGTCAGCCATCTCCCACCAAGGCAGGGTGACCCAAACATAAAGAAAATCCCCAAAAAAGAAAAATCTTTCATCATCATTCAACACTTTCACCTCACTCATACATAATCACTGTCTTTGCAGAGGCGCTGAGATACGACAGTTTAGAATAAGTCCCTCCAAACTGTCACTATCCCATCTGTGGAGACCAAAAAAAAGTTATCCATGGATCAAAAAAGGTAATGTACAAGAGTATAGTGGTACCAACACTCATATGGGTGTGAAGCATGGGTTGTAAATGCTGCAGCGAGGAGGCGGTTGGAGGCAGTGGAGATGTCCTGTCTAAGGGCAATGTGTGGTGTAAATATTATGCAGAGAATTCGTAGTGTGGAAATTAGGAGGAGGTGTGTTACTAAAAGTATTAGTCAGAGGGCTGAAGAGGGGCTGTTGAGGTGGTTTGGTCATTTAGAGAGAATGGAACAAAGTAGAATGACTTAGAGAGCGTATAAATCTGTAGGGAAAGGAAGGCGGGGTAGGGGTCGTCCCCGAAAAGGTTGGAGGGAGGGGGTAAAGGAGGTTTTGTGGGCAAGGGGCTTGGACTTCCAGCAAGCGTGCGTGAGCATGTTAGATAGGAGTGAATGGAGACAAATGGTTTTTAGGACCTGACAAGCTGTTGGAATGTGAGCAGGGTAATATTTTGTGAAGGGATTCAGGGAAACCGGTTAGCCAGACTTGAGTCCTGGAAATGGGAAGCACAATGCCTGCATTTTAAATTAGGGGTTTAGGAGATTGGCAGTTTGGAGGGACATCTAAATTGTCAAAGGCAGTGATTATGTATGAGTGATGGAGAAAGTGTTGAATGATGATGAAAGTTTTTTCTTTCTTTTTGAGTCACCCTGCCTCGGTGGGAAACGGTCGACGTGTTAAAAAAAAGTATCTTCTACAAATCAATACGTATATTAACTACACATCCTCTCCTGTGCATAAAATTCACAATCATTCTCTTAACAATCTTAATATATTCCCTCCTTCTCTCCTTTTCAGCAGCTATTTCTTTGTATTTTTTTCTGATCTACTGGTCATTATGTACCTTCTCAAATGCTTTTATACATCTGTACCACTAGGTCATTGGCACATGTTCAACTCTCGCTAGAATTTTCTTAATACAGTATCATCTTGCTGTGACTGTTCAACAAAGTCATCTCTGGTTCTGCCCAAATGTATTTTTTCTATTAATAAGAACTATATTTCATAAATTATTCATCTCTACTTCTCAGAAACATATAATATTTAGCTTTTAAATAGTGCTGTCAAATGGAAGTTTTTAAAGCAGAAACATTAAATACTATATTACAGAAGTTTCATACTTACAGTTCCATCTTTAAGTCTCTGTAGAAGTTGTTTTTCAATTGCATTGTCAATCTTGGCTGCAATAAGAGCTTTTTCCTCACGTCTTTTGATACGCAAATCAATTTTTCTCCTTATAGGAATCAATTTCTTTCTGTGAATAAAAATATAATGTAGTTTTAGCAAAAGCAAGTGATGTTTTTCAGAAGGTCTCACAGAGCAAATACATGTTACATAGTACTTAATAAGATATGTGAAGACCCTATCCACAAACCTACCTGTTCCAGGGATTATTGCCCCTGCACCCATCTCAGACCATGCCTCTAATACACACACAACCCGCACTATAAAAAGAGAGGATCTTACGACGACGTTTCGTGATTTAACCTGAATCCTTGCCCTTCTATCTCTTCCTCCTCCTCCTCTTTCTCCTTTCTCCTCTGGGTTTTCTTTCTTTTCTTTTGCCTTGTCTTTCTTTATTTTATTTTAATTTTTTCCCCCTCTGTGTTCTTGTCCTTACCCTATTCGGCCACCAGCTTCATTGCAGTGCTCCTTTCCTAGAATATGACTGACTCCACTACTACTACTACCACTACTACCTCCATTATTACCCCTCCACCACTTTCTTGTACCCTCCCCTGTCTACCTGCCTATAAATACCCCTTCTACCTGTCCTTTGTGTTAGTGTGACTTTGTAAATGGTCCAAGTCGGACCGAAACGTCGTCGTAAGCTCCTCTCTTTTTTATATGTGCGGGTTGTTTGTGTATTGTTCTAGTCACGGTATTGTGCCTTTTTTTGTTATCCATGCCTCTAATATTGTTCTTGTTTTATTTAAATAAAATGCATAAATTTACTCCTCTAAGTTTTTATAAAAAAATATTAAAATTATTAAAGACAGTATATGCAGGAAATGTTGAGGGAGTTGAAAGAAAAGGGAAAGTAGCAAAGGAAGAGAAATGGGGAGATAAAGAATGTGGGTGGTGCCAACAAATTTCTTATTTTAATGACATTCTTGGAAAAATTAACACATAAGCAGTATAATGTGATCCTTTATTGACAATGTTTCACCCACACAGTGGGGTTTATCAAGTCACAAACAGATCTACCTGGGTGAAAGGTAATTGACTATTTATAGGATGGTGTCAGGTGGAGAATGCTGGGTAGGTTGGATCTGATAAGGACCTGCATGGGACTGGCGGGTGCGTATGTAATTATGTAAAATAACGATGAAGAACTTTCTTATCAAGGGGTTCAGCTATGTTACAGAAGCCATTGTTTTGGTTGAAGTTGTTGGATATACAGATAAGTGATGATTCTAGGATTCTGCAGTACTGAGTGTTTTTTTCTTTGGCATTTCTGTAGTTGATTAAATGGTTGTGTGAATTTCGGTGTTGAACACAGGCATTCCTTAAATCGTCCGATCTGCTGGCGTATTGGTGTTCTGAAATACACGTATTTCAGAACACCAATATGCAGGCAGATCGGACGATTTAAGAATGCTGTGTTACGAGACTCACCCTTACCCATCATTATATACTTGAGCATATGGCAGTAGAAAATGTCTCTTTATCATTATTATGAAAATAAGCGTTATATTGGCAAGTGGTATGTCTCCTGTACATCTAGGTAGGGTTTTATGTGACGTATAGTTAACTATCCATCCGCTCGTTAACAGGTCAGGAATTCCCGCCTTACCACGTCATCGTACCCAATGAGGGGGCCACCTGCTACACAGCTGTCAGTATCTATTCAGCGAGTCAGACAGAGAGACCGAGAGAGTATTCTGTAGTCAACGAGTCAGCAAGCAGTGATCTGTCGGTGATCAGTCAGATGTCATTCAGTCATCATCGAGTCAACAGTCAGTGATCAGTCCATGATCCGTCAGTGAGCATTCAGTCCTCAGTGAGACTTTCATGGAGGACGGTCCTCTCACTTTTCCTGAGAAGACTTTGGTTCCAGGATTTATTCTTCTGACCTTTGTGAGATTCCTGTGTGAGCCTCCAGCACCTTGAGTGGTGTTTGTCTAAGTCGCGGCTCAAAGCAAGTGAGTGCGCTGAGTGAGCGCTGAGTTCGTCTCTGCGCTCAGCAAGTGAGTGCGCTGTAGTGTGTGAGACGCTGAGGTTCGTCTCTGTTGCCGCTCAAAGCAAGTGCGCTGTAGTAAGTGAGACGCTGAGGTTCGTCTCTGTTGCCGCTCAAAGCAAGTGAGTGCGCTGTAGTAAGTGAGACTTTGGAATATGTCTCTAATGGCGCTCATAGCAAGAGTGAGTGTTGTGCAGTTGTGGAGACTTTGGAATATGTCTCTAATGGCGCTCACATCAAGAGTGAGTGTGTTGCAACTGTGGAGACTTTGGAATATGTCTCTAGTGGTGCTCGTAGTAAGAGAGCGTGTGTTTGCTGTATTGCAGACGCTAGAGTTTTCCTCTAGATTTAGTAGAAACGAGTTGGAGCGACATAGTCTTAACCCTTTGGGGGTCGGTGCCGTACTAGTACGTTTTACGAGCAGGGGTTGGTGCCGTACTAGTACGCCCAAATTCTAGCGGCCTCAATTTAAGCAGAAAACGTGTGGTAGGCATACATATGAAAGAATGGGTCTGTGTGGTCAGTGTGCGCAGTATAAAAAAAATCCTGCAGTACACACTATAATGAGAGAAAAAAAACTGACCGTTTTTTTCGATTAAAACAGCGACTTTGCAGTCGATTTTCGTATGGTTTTTATTGATGTATTCTCGTTTTCTTGGTCTCATTTGATAGAATGGAAGATATATTACAGAAATAGAGATGATTTGGATTGGTATGACAATGACAAGTACCTTGAAATTGAGCTCAAAGTAGCGAAAATGTTCGATTTTTGACAATGTTCAAGAGTAAACAAATCACACCATGCCTCCAATACACATCAACTGGCGAGTCTTATATTCATGCACAAGTGCTCTGATATTATTTATACCATTTTTACAATGATGCAGTTGTATACATAACAGTAAATCTATTTTTTGTGAGAATAAAAATTCAAAATGAAAAGCAAAAGTAATAGAACAGGGGCCTGGAGACGTGACTAATGAATAGAGAACATTTTTTTAGTGCCAGGAATGTCTGCCTTGTTTACTCTGGACCCTATTTTGAAATTGGCATCGTTTGAAATTTGCGTGAAATTGGAAAATTGCCATTTTCTGACCACTATTTTGGGTAGATGAAATTGGTAAATAGGCGGTTTCTTGTACTCAATCGATAGAAGAAATGGAGTTCTAGCGAAATAGCTATAATTTTAGGAGACTGAAACAGTGGAATTTGTCGAAAGAGGGCTCAAAGTGGGCAAAATCGCGTCGTAAGTGTCATGGCTACCGCTAATCGATAGAAGCATAATTCCGTTAGTTTCGATCAAATTTCATAATTTTGAGTGAACGTTTGATCGGAAAAGATTCTCTATCATAGTGTCATGGCTACCGCTAACTTCCGAAAGCATAATTCCGTTAGTTTTCGATCAAATTTCATAATTTTGGTGGCGTTATGATCGGAAAAGATTCTCTATCATTTTCCCTAAGAAATTTTTTTTTTTTTCCAAAAAAATTTCGACCCCAGGAACACTTTCCTGAGAAGGCCTGTCGACCCCCAAAGGGTTAAAAGACGACTGTATGTATGTCCTTGGAAACGGATTCATTGGAAAACTTCTTTAAGTGTGAAAACATTTCTATTCCATTTATTGCTCTGAAAGTGGTTATTAATTAAGAGATTGTGAATAGTCTACGTTCTAGATACATTACGGTGATAATGGATTAATAAATAAGTGTTATGCTTTCCGACTCAGTGTGAAGAGTCAAGTAATATGTTAAGTGAATAGAACGTCTTGCAATTTTAAAGCCATTTAGTGTAATAGATGAGGAAGAAGATTGAATATTGCACACTTCTTTAATAAGTGAACTTAGGTTAAACTTGTCTGTAAATATTGTTTCATGGTGACATCGTTTTACATACTTTATATAAAGTTTTCTACGCATTATTAAGTTAATAAAAACCAGAAAGAATTATTGTGATTATTTTGTTCCTATTGATCCCTTTTCATTTCTTTTGTAACGTGAAAGTTAAGTTCTTGTTACATTGTTACTGGCCTGGGCGGAACAGGCCCTAGAAAGGCCCAGGTTTGTAACAATGCTTGTGTTCAACACCGAAATTCACACCACCATTTAATCAACTACAGAAATGCAAGACTTATCGCCAGAGAAGAAAACACTCAATGTCGCAGAATCCTGGAATCATCACTTATCTGTTCATATATCTAACAACTTCAACCAAAACAACGGCTTCTATAACATAGCTGAACCCCTTGCCAAGAAACTTCTTCATCGTTATCTCACATAACTACATACGCACCTGCCAATCCCGTGCAGGTCCATATCAGATCCAACCTACCCAGCATTCTCTACCTGACTCCATCCTATACTCACGTACCTTTCACCCAGGTAGATCTGTTTGTGACTTGATAAAGTCCACTGTGTGGGCAAAACGTTGTCAATAAAGGATCACATTATACTGCTTATGCGTTTATTTTTCAATTCTTGTTGAAAAGAGTTAATATTTCACTAAAATGTGTTAAATACTTATTTCTAACAATAGCCTATAACCTGTTTGTTATGCTAAAATTATTAAAAACAGGTTGTCAAGTACAGTACATAATCATAAGATCTTCAATAGGGGACCTTGCACCTCATTGGTAGTGCATTTGTTCACAAATGAATGAACCCTAGTTCAGTCATGACTGACGTAAGAAATATGGGTATATTAGGTCTCCTAGTATTTTCTGCCCATGTTCATCTAGCAATAAACACACAAGATACTTAAAAGTTTCAACTAATGTGGATTGCTTCCAAGTGAAGGACCTAAAGATCCAAATGGAATACGTGGTCATAGGTTTCTTTATGTGCCCTCAGGATCTGCAGCAGTAATTACTTTCTTGCCACACAAAACTACCTACATAGGGAGAGCCTTTTCTGAAACATGTTATCCTCTTGTGCACAGATTATCAGGGCCTGACCTACCCTAGCCAAAACCTTGCTTAATGTTGCTTGACCTCAGATACAACATACTTCACCTCATCCTCACCTGGCACCACCTCTTCTACACCTGATGGATTATCTTTTGCATATTTCCTGTACTTGATAAACCCTCTAAGGCTGAAACAACATACATTTTCCAATACTTATCAATGCAGATAGACTGGGTAAAGAAAAAGAAAGCAACACTGCTTTAAAAATTATTAAGAAATAGTATTTCACTGCTACATCCAATTTCAAGTTGTATGAACTATAAATATTAAAACAAATATAACTGAACTACTGATCTCTTAAAATAACTGAGCTTAATCCATGCAAATCCCGGTACAATGTATATACAATAGATTTATTTTGTATATTAAGCAAATGAGGACCTTGTGGTGTAAGAGATATCACATCTGACTACGGTCAGAAGATACCAGGTTCGACTCTGGCAAGGTGTTACGGTTCGAACCTTAGTCTAGGGCCAGGTTGCACTCCATAACAAAATCACTTTCGAAGAATTTTATGCTCCATGGGGAAGTGGAACAGAATTCTTCCTCCTTAAGCCATGCGTGTCGTAAGAGGCGACTAATGTCAAAAATGCTCAATGTTATTTTCCTTAAGATAATCTCAATTCCATATTATCATTCAAGAATCTTAACACCTGTAACAATCTAAGATCTAATATCATTATATAATAATTTAAACAGTAAAATTTCATCATATTGTAATTTTGAAAATAATTTTTAACTAGAATAAACTCAATAAATTTCTCTAATATTAAGTTAAGTACATAGTTTTTAAGGACTAGAATAAGCTGCCCCTAATGCCATGGCATGTCAGTGGCTCTCTTTGCACTCAATTTACATTGTAACTTCCGATACCCATGTAATCTGCAATGAAATAAAATTTGTTTGTTTGTTTGTTTGTTTAAAATGCTGGGAGCAAGGGGCTAGTAACCCCTTCTCCTGTATATATTACTAAATGTAAAAGGAGAAACTTTTGTTTTTCCTTTTGGGCCACCCTGCCTCAGTGGGAAACGGCCAACGTGTTGAAAGAAAGAAAGATTAAGCAAATGAATATAAGCTACTGCTAAGAAGCAGCGCTGTATGACCCTGGTGGTTTAGCGATTAGTTTTGATTACAGTAATAATAATCTTCATCTTTCAATGCACCGACCGTATCCCACTGAGGCAGGGTGGTCCAAATGAAAAAACAAAAGTTTCTCCTTTAAATTAGTAATGTATACAGGAGAAGGGGTTACTAGCCCCTTGCTCCTGGCATTTTAGTGCCTCTTACAACATGCATGGCTTACGGAGGAAGAATTCTGTTCCACTTCCCCATGGAGATAAGTGGAAATAACTAGAACTAGGTGGGAGATGGCCGACTTGTTGAGAAAAAAAAAAACTAGAACTAGTAAGAAGATAGAAGAAAACCCAGAGGGGTGTGTGTATACGTATATGCTTGTACATGCATGTGTAGTGTGACCTAAGTGTAAGTAGAAGTAGCAAGATATACCTGTTATCCCACATGTTTATGAGACAGAAAAAAAAAATACCAGCAATCCTACCATCATGTAAAACAATTACAGGCTTCCGTTTTACACTCACTTAGCAGGTCGGTAGTGCCTCCCTGGGCGGCTGCTGTCTATCAACCTACTACGTACCTATGAATAATAATAATATTGCTAAGAAACATTTACAGTACAAAAATTCATAAGCATATACTACCATACATTAGAAGTTTTCCACCAAGGCAGGGTGACCCAAAGAAGGAAATACATTTACCATCACTCAGTCAACAGCTATCTTTCCAGAAGTGAGAGGACATGACAATTCATATGACCCTCTGAATTGCAACATTCTCACCCACCTATCCACCCGAGCTCAAGTACTGTACTTTCCACCTTCAGAACTCGAATCAGGCTAACCAATTTCCATTACAGGAGGCCCTCCACATTCACGAGGGTTAGAGGATCAAGAACCTCGCGAATCTTGAAAATTCGCGAATGTTTGGTGCTCAAATATGATGTAGGGAAATATAATAATACTGTACTGTAGCATTCTCGAATGTTTTGATGCGCAAATATATTGTAGGGAAATATAATAATAGCATTTACTGAGCCTAACAATGCTGCTTCCTTAACCTACTGAACCACGAACAATCATAAAATGCATGAAAACATCGTAAAATAGTGTATATACATGTAATGATTGGAACTCGTGAAAGTGGAGGGCTATAGCTGTACACCTTTCATAAATGTAAGGGAAAAAGGGGGGAAAAAAATGGAAAAATTATGAAAATTTAGTTAACTGTATAGAAAAATAGCTTAACACACTGGCAACACAATGGTACAAGAATCAATGTTCTATGACATTCCTACAAGGAATTACAGTCATTTATATCAAGTATGGTGACACCACCACTCTTAGCATGTCTGCTCAATTGTTGTCAATTTTAATTTTTTTCCCGTTTTTTTGTTTATTTCTTGTATTATTCTTTCTAATATAACAATTGACAATTTGACATCATAAGAGAGTGGGCGGGGCTAATATGTAGTTTAGGAGCCAATCAGGAACCGTCTGGGAACATTTGCTTATGTCAGCGGAATTCCTGGCTCTTGGGAGGCAAGAGAGAATTCTTCAATATAACGCGCTTATTTATCTATCACAAATGATCTAATATGACATAATATTATGTATTGGTGGATAAAAGGTTGATGAGTAGGCTTCAGGATGTACATGTTTATAGAGGGGCAATGGATATATCAGATCATTATTTGGTTGTAGCTACAGTTAGGGTAAAAGGTAGATGGGACAAAAAGAAAATAGCAACAGCAAGTAAGAGAGAGGTAAAAAGTGTATAAACTAAGGGAGGAGGAAGTTAGGGTGAGATATAAGCAACTATTGGCAGAAAGGAGAACTAGTGCAAGTAAGAGTAGTGGGGGGGTTGAAGAGAGTTGGGATAGTTTTAAAAATGCAGTATTAGAATGTGGGGCAGAAGTTCGTGGCTATAGGAGGGTGGGTGCAGGAGGAAAGATGAGTGAGTGGTGGAATGAAGAAGTAAAGGGTGTGATAAAAGAGAAAAAGGTAGCTTATGAGAGGTTTTTACAAAACAGAAATGTTAATAGAAGAGCAGAGTATATGGAGAGTAAAAGAAAGGTGAAGAGAGTGGTGAGAGAGTGCAAAAGAAGAGCGGATGAAAGAATGGGAGAGGCTCTGTCAAGAAATTTTGCTGAAAACAAGAAAAAATTTTGGAGTGAGATAAACAAGGTAAGAAAGCCTAGGGAACAAATGGATTTGTCAGTTAAAAACAGAGTAGGGGAGTTAGTAGATGGGGAGCTGGAGGTATTGGGTAGATGGCGGGAATATTTTGAGGAACTTTTAAATGTCGATGAAAAAAGGAGGCGGTAATTTCATGTACTGGCCAGGGAGGTACAACATCGTTTAGGAGTGAAGAAGAGCAGGATATGAGTGTGGGGGAGGTGCGTGAGGCATTACGTAGAATGAAAGGGGGTAAAGCAGCTGGAATTGACGGAATCATGACAGAAATGTTAAAAGCAGGGGGGGATATAGTGCTGGAGTGGTTGGTATTTTTGTTTAATAAATGTATGAAAGAGGGGAAGGTACCTAGGGATTGGCAGAGAGCATGTATAGTTCCTTTATATAAAGGGAAGGGGGATAAAAGAGAGTGTAAAAATTATAGGGGAATAAGTTTACTGAGTCCATGCATGTCGTAAGAGGCGACTAACATGCTGGGAGCAAGGGGCTAGTAACCCCTTCTCCTGTATATATTACTAAATGTAAAATGGGAAACTTTCGTTTTCATTTTGGGCCACCACTCGGTGGGAAACGGCCGACGTGTTGAAAGAAGAAAGAAGTTTACTGAGTATACCAGGTAAAGTGTATGGCAGGGTTATTATTGTAAGAATTAGAGGTAAGACAGAGAGTAGGATTGCAGATGAGCAAGGAGGCTTTAGAGTGGGTAGGGGATGTGTAGATCAAGTGTTTACAGTGAAGCATATATGTGAACAGTAATTAGATAAAGGTAGAGAAGTTTTTATTGCATTTATGGATTTAGAAAAGGCATATGATAGAGTGGATAGAGGAGCAATGTGGCAAATGTTGCAAGTGTATGGAATAGGTAGTAAGTTACTGAAGGCTGTAAAGAGTTTTTATGAGGATAGTGAGGCTCAGGTTAGGGTGTGTAGGAGAGAGGGAGATTACTTCCCGGTAAAAGTAGGTCTTAGACAGGGATGTGTAATGTCACCATGGTTGTTTAATATATTTATAGATAGGGTTGTAAAAGAAGTAAATGCTAGGGTGTTGGGGAGAGGGGTGGGATTAAATTATGGAGAATTAAATGCAAAATGGGAGTTGACACAGTTACTTTTTGCTGATGATACTGTGCTTAGGGAGATTCTAAAGAAAAGTTGCAAAGGTTAGTGGACGAGTTTGGGAGAGTGTGTAAAGGTAGAAAGTTAAAAGTGAACATAGATAAGAGTAAGGTGATGAGGGTATCAAACGATTTAAATAAAGAAAAATTGGATATCACATTGGAGAGAGGATTATGGAAGAAGTAAATGTTTTCAGATATTTGGGAGTTGACGTGTCAGCGGATGGGTTTATGAAGGATGAGGTTAACCATAGAATTGATGAAGGAAAAAAAGGGGAGTGGTGCATTGAGGTATCTGTGGAGACAAAAACGTTATCCATGGAGGCAAAGAAGGGAATGTACGAAAGTATAGTGGTACCAACACTCTTATATGGGTGTGAAGCATGGGTTGCAAATGCTGCAGCGAGGAGGAGGCTGGAGGCAGTGGAGATGTCCTGTCTAAGGGCAATGTGTGGTGTAAATAATATGCAGAAAATTCGAATGTGGAAATTAGGAGAAGGTGTGGAGTTACTAAAAGTATTTGTCAGAGGGCTGAAGAGGGGTTGTTGAGGTGGTTTGGTCATTTAGAGAGAATGGATCAAAGTAGAATGACTTGGAGAGCGTATAAATCTGTAGGGAAGGAAGGCGGGGTAGGGGTCGTCCTAGAAAAGGTTGGATGGAAGGGGTAAAGGAGGTTTTGTGGGCGAGGGCTTGGACTTCCAGCAAGCATGTGTGAGCGTGTTAGATAGGAGTGAATGGAGATGAATGGTTTTGGGACATGACGATCTGTTGGAGTGTGAGCAGGGTAACATTTTGTGAAGGGATTCAGGGAAACCAGTTAATTGATTTAATTGGACTTGAGTCCTGGAAATGGGAAGTACAATGCCTGCACTTTAAAGGAGGGGTCTGAGATAGTGACAGCTGGGAGGGACTTTTCTCAGCTGTCGTATCTGAGCTCCTCTGCAAAGACAGTGATTATGTATGAGTGTGGTGAAAGTGTTGAATGATGATGAAAGTATTTTCTTTTTGGGGATTTTCTTTCTTTTTGGGTCACCCTGCCTCGGTGGGAGACGGCCGACTTGTTGAAAAAAAAAAAAAAAAAATATAAATAACATAGCAACAGGGTATATACTCTAGAATGAATAAAATGTCATTATGTGACGAGCAGTCGCGGTCACTCCCGAGGTAAAGTAATTATCCCTCTGATCATGTCTTCCCATTCTTGCCTTTCTGAGGGCTTATTATAAGAGAAAACAAAGTGTTTGTGAGGCTAACTGCACACTGAAACAAAAGCGATTTTCTCAGATTCCCCCCCCACCCCCGAGTAAGGAGGCCGGCCAGCGTTCCAGGCGAATATCTCGGAAGTTATTGACTCATTTCATGAAGCCCAGGCTTTATTATTGAATTAAATACATTAATATTAACAGAAATCATAAATCAATGACTGTTCTTAATTTTCCCAATTGCAACATGGAAATATTCCAAATATTTTGGGATTTGTGTGGGAGTAAAGGACAAGATATTTTGCAACATGTCAAAAACTTAGAAACTATTTTTTTGTAGGATAAAGATAAGATATTTGCAGGGGCTGAATTTGAAGGAATATAGCCTTAGCATTGTTTTATGAGTAGCAAGTCCCAAAACCACCTTTCGTAGTGCCATTTAGGCCGGGGTTCTTGCCAAATGAAATTTTCAGTAAATATTTTTTTTTAATTTTTTTGGGTTATCTTATTGAAACTTACAGACAATAAGGAGAGTGATCACTTTTTCATGCATACCAAAAATGAAAGAAATCGAACGAGAGAAAAAATTAGAGGTCCAAACTGGTAATGCCTCCCCTTAGCTTGTTAACACTCCGGCAGAACAACAAATCTCAAAAATCACTTGTTTTTACTCACTCCAGACTAACTGAGGTATAAAGTTTGAGTTATAAATAAAAAATATATGTTAGCACAATACCTAGCTAATAATGAGACTTACTGTCTTCTTAGTTTAAGATTCCTCATACGCGTCAGGTACTGTGTGATCTTTAGCAGACGCTGACGACATTTTTGACGAAAATATTTCTTCCAAAATACCAGATTTTCATCAATCTGTTGCAATGCTTTCACAAAGTTCCGTGATAGTTTTACTTTTTCCCATTGCTTTGCTGGGAAAAATGCCCTGGAGAATAGAAACTTCATGAAATATTGCATGATTCTTAAAATTATGACATTAATAGCAGCATTAATAAAAAAGTACAAAATGGGTGAATATTAGTTATGTCATGATGGTACACGATTTTAAGCTATAATTAAAGTATCACATGATTCAAGCTATCATCAAAGTCAGACATACTTGAAGCTGTCATCAATGTTCCATTATTAATCAAGTAAAATAATGAGTTGCCAGTAAATCTTAACAGATTAAATTCAAATGCAAAGATATTGAAACCAATGTATGTACAGGCCAAAAATATATATTTTGAAGACTTGTGGTTTACCTGTGACCATTTTCCAGTTTTTCTTTTCTAGAAACCTAGCCTGAGGCCAGGCTTAAATGGTGGCTATTTCAACAACTAAAATTTTTTACTTCTTATGGCATGAAAGCCTATACTGATATCACTAACTTGCAGATATGACATCTGATGCTGCCAAGGTTATCTTATTTTTCATTACAGTGGACCTCGAGTTTCGGTCATAATTCATTCCAGAAGGCTGCTCAAGTGCCATTACCGAACGAATTTACCCCCTTAAGGAATAATGTCAAGTAGGTTAGTCCATTTCAGACCCCCAAAAATACACTTACAATATTACACTTATATAAATGTTCGATTTTCGAGGTGACCGAAACTCGGGGGTCCACTGTACTTATATTTCATCAGGTATATCTCACTCCTACCTTACTTTATGTTCACTCTTATTATCCGCAGATTTGGCAACTAGCATTTTCAATATAAATACTAGAATACTGTACTGTAAACAACTAACTGTTTCAGAAATGTATACCTAAAGCTGGGGAATTACTGCATATTCTAAACCAGAAATATGTTCTTAGCATTTTGATATCAGTACCCAACTTGAAAAACTATGTGCAGAGATAGAATGGCTAGATTGAGTCATGCATACATTATAGATAAGAATAAAACTACAGTATATGCCACCACAGAAAAACAAAGGAATTAAAATACCCTACTGTACTGTACTCCATTAACCATCGAGGCAGTCAACACACCTTTCAGCAGTACGCATATACAGATAAATGATTCCTTGCTCTATCTGATCCTATTGTCAGTATTCTGGCAACTAGCATTTGGCAAGATAGAATACTAGAATACTGTACTGTAAACAACTAACTGTTTCAGAAATGTATACCTAAAGCTGGGGAATTACTGCATATTCTAAACCAGAAATATGTTCTTAGCATTTTGATATAGGTACCCAACTTGATAAATGTGCAGAGATAGAATGGCTAGATTGAGTCATGCATACATTATAGATAAGAATAAAACTACAGTATATGCCACCACAGAAAAACAAAGGAATTAAAATACCCTACTGTACTGTACTCCATTAACCATCGAGGCAGTCAACACACCTTTCAGCAGTACGCATATACAGATAAATGATTCCTTGCTCTTCTCTAATTGTAGCATACTGGGTGTTGGCAAGAGGACAGGAGCTGCGACTGCACAACCCAGTTAGGTTGAATTCATTTCGGCAAAACCTTTGGCTTTTTGTTCTGTTAAAATAAATAAAAAATGTATTAGATTCTGAATGCCTGTTTATGAAGACATAATACAAGCAAATATTAAATGAAAATATTGCACCAACTCTTATACCATATGTAAAATAATGAAATGTAAAGTTTTTATGAAAAAGAATTGAAGTTAAATACTGTATACTTACTGGATTTTAAAAGAACAAAATGTTTTGTTTATGATACTCCATGTAATCTGAAAAGAAAGGTAAAAATTAAGCTATATTATGGTTACAGTTTGTCAAATGTGTGAAACTGTATCAACAGTTTAATGCAATGATGCAAAACATTCCTCACTGCACTAGTGTATACTGTACCATTAGAAAATTTTACAGTAGTATGTATAAATAATTTTCCTACATGTCAAGAAAATCAACAGAAGGGCTCAAAACGGTAGCATTTATAAACTTAATAACGTAGATCTCAATCACTCTGAATGTGAAAAAGATTTAGTTCTGGTTAGCAGTAACCTAAAGCCAAGACAACAGTACACAAGTGTTCGCAATAAAGCTAATAGAATTCTTGGTTTCATATCCTAACAGGAGTCTTCAGGTTATACTTCAACTCTATATACTATAGTTGGTAAGGCCTCGTTTAGATCATGATGAGCAGTTCTGGTCACCATATTACAGAATGGACAAAATGCACTGAAAAACATACAGAGAATGATGACAAAGCTGATCCTATGTATCAGAAATTTACAGTGTCCCATGGCTCAGTAAGCAACACATTTGCCTCACACTGAATTTCTGTTGTTCAATCCATAGCATGGGTGGAAATGTTGGGCATATTTCCTTACACCTGCTGTCCCTGTTCACCTGGCATGTTTCCTTACACCTGCTGTCCCTGTTCACCTAACAGTAAGTAGGTACCTGGGTGTTAGTCAACTGGTGTGGCTCACATCCTAGGGGACAAGATTAAATGACCCTAAATGGAAATAAGACAGACAGTCCCTGATGATGCTCTACTTTCTTGGGTTATTCTGGGTGGCCAATCCTCTGGGTTAAAAATCTAAACAAATTTTATGTAAATTTTAAGTAAAGTATAGTCTAAGACTTCCTGAAATGTTATCCATTCTATGGGCCTTCAGATTATTGCATATTCTGTCCAGTAATACTGAAATATAATTTGCATTTGTAATTGTGCTTGAATAGCATAATAATCACTACAAACATTATGCCAAACTGTTTTACTAAAAGTTCCAAAAATGTCAAAGCATCCAAGATTAATGTGGACGTGTATTCAAGATTATTTTTATTTGCGGAAATGTAAAAAAAAGAAAAAAGAAAAAAGAATTTAACCCAACTCATTAATTTATTTTGTGAACTTTTAACAAACATACTTTGGCTTATAGCATCCTCAGCTCACACACTGAGGGGTCCAGGATCGATTCCAGCACAAGTGAAACATTGGGCATGTTTCCTCTCACCTGCTGCCCCTATTCACTTTGCAGTAAATAGGTACCTGGGTGTTAACTGACTGTTGTGGGTCGCATCCTGGGGGACAAGATTAACCTACGTTACCCAAAATTATTTGCACAACCAGGGGCTTTCTATATAGTATGCCAATGATGTCACCTAGGTAAAGTAAAGTAAAGTAAAGCAAATTTTATTTCACTGCAGATTACATAGGTATTGGTAGTTACAATGTAAATTGAGTGCAAGGAGAGCCACTGACATGTCATGGCATTAGGGGCAGCTTAATCTGGAATACATAGTTGTATTATGTACGTGTAGAAATAAAGATTATTGGTATTATTATTAGTTAAAACCCTAGGGACCATACAGTGCCTGGGAAGGAAGGGGTCGGGGGTAATCAGTCTTGATCCGAGTCAGGGGAGAGTAGCCTCAATTCCTCTAATCAAGAGCCCTACACCAGCATCTCCCTTAAAGGGAGAACAAAACTAAGGCAACACTGTAATGTTGGTAGAATCACCGACAATATGTTAGGTAAGAGGATACAAGTAGATAACATTTTAAGCCAGCTTCCTTGATGCCGGCGAGGCGCTCTTGATCCAAGGAACTGGTCTTAACCACCCCTCCTTTGGATCGAACCTGAATGCTTCCCATTCCCCAGGAGCTATCTCACCCCTTACAGATATAGCGCTTCCCTGTGAAAATTAAACGTACCTAGGTCTAGCACAGGTCCTCCTAAAAACTATTTAACTGAAAGAAAAAACAACCTACGTCGTCACTCTGCATTTTCGAATAGTCCCAAAGAAGGATGTATTAATTAAAGATGCAAGTTTGCTTATATATGCTGACTGAATCTTTGAGGTCTGGCCAACACATGGACCAGCGTGTTGACAAGGTGAGCTTGGACAAGTACGAGCCTATTATATTTATTTCTGGGAACATTTGGAAAGTGTTAGAATTTTTAATGATCAATCTTTATAAACAAATAATATATATATATATATATTAATATATATATATATATATATAATATATATATATAATATATATATATAATATATATATATATAATATATATATATATATATATATATATATATATATATATATATATATATATATATATATATATATATATATATATATATATATATATATATATATATATATATATATATATATATATAGTCTCGATTAGGTAAAACTGTCAATTATCAAGAACTCATTTAAAATTAAGTCTTTCTAAAAAAAAATTTCATTTATGTTAATGTAATTTATTTATATTTATATATATATATATATATATATATATATATATATATATATATATATATATATATATATATATATATATATATATATATATATAAAGATGGCATATACAGTACATGAGGTTTGAGAGAAATATGTCTCTAGTACATATTGTTACATGTTTGTCAAGGATTGCAATGCGAAAATCTCATCCAGTCCTCAGAGCTGGTGCGTGTACCCAAAATACAGCAGGCATTACTACTCTGAACAGCAGCACTGAGTCGCTGGAACAGAAAGCTAGCTGCCCTGGGATCCCTAGTTACCCTGATGAGTCTTTTGCCCAGCTCCTTAAGAAACTTAGATGCACTCTTTCCCCATGAGCCAAGGGTCTCCGAGCCTATGGGAACAAACATATATATGAACCACAGCCCGGCTGGTCAGATACTGACTTTGTGTGCTTGTCCAGTGCCAGCTTGAAGACAGCCAGGGGTCTATTGGTAATTTCCCTTATGTATGCTGGGAGGCAGTTGAACAGTCTTGGGCCCCTGACACTTATTGTGTTGTCTCTTATTGTGCTAGTGGCACCCCTGCTTTTCATTGGGGGATGTTGCATCGTCTGCCGAGTCTTTTGCTTTCATAGGGAGTGATTTTCGTGTGCAAGTTTGGTACTAATCCTTCTAGGATTTTCCAAGTGTATATGATCATGTATCTCCCGCCTGCATTCTAGGGAGTACAGGTTTAGGAACTTCAAGCGTTCCCAGTAATTTAGGTTGTTTTATCGCAGTTATGTGTGCCGTAACCACGAACAAGTGGTATTGATCAATACAACACTGTGACTAGCCAAGGACTCGAACCCATATTGTTTTGGCCCGCCTCATGGTGAGCGAAAACCACATGACGCTCTAACCCACAGGACCACCAAATCCTACAAGAATCAAGCACCCAGCAGAACTAGGTATGTTACCGTGATCCGAGGACATACGGTGGTGTGGGTGCCTCTGAGCTAATTTCATTCTACTCCCCGTCTGGTGTACTAGCCTCAACGAGCAGCATTTTATATTATTATAACCAATGAATTTGGAAAGAATTCCGCCGAGATGCCTAAAATAACAGCGGGGGAGTGAAGGGCTAATCAGTTTGGTGCTATTGTTGTAACAACTTGTTAAATCGCATATTAAATTTTATGAAAAAAAATATCGTTGATAATTTATGTAAGAAGTGTGAAGTGTATGAAGTATGGGTTCAGATCTGGATCTAGTCATAAGGAAATGAAAATTAAATATTGACATTTTGAGAGGCCCCTTTCAAACTGAAATGCCCTAAGGTGCAACTTGTTTAGCTTATGCCTAAATCCGGCCCTGCACCTGCCTTTTTAAGAAGCTTGAGGTGAGTGTTTTGTGGGCTGTGCAGTGTGCATGTGCACAACCAGTGAATATATTGGTTTACCTTCGCTCTACTAAGTTTTCTGTAGTATTATTTGCCTGAAACGTTTTCTGATATGGACACAGAAAATAATCAATATAAAAAAGTTCATAATTCTTGAGGTTTTAATCCAAGCATTATTTTTGTAGATCAATAAAAAAAAGAGTACGAAACTATTGAAACGTGTTAATTGATTAAATATCATGGTAAATACGTGCAAATTAATTTGTTCTCAAAATTAGAAAGTGGTATCTGGTGGGTATGCATCAGTTGCTCAGTGTTGTGTATCAGGTGAAGGCAGGTCAGACTACCACCCTCGGGGAGTGAACATAAAACGCTCTAAGGTTGACATTCGCGAAACGGGAGTTCCATCTCATTGTTGTGTCCTCCATGTATACAGCGCTCCGAATGCCATATAGGATACTACTGTGATGTCACTGACAGGTAAGTATATTTAGGTACAGGTGCACAAGCAGTTATACAGATTTAGGTGGTCACAATTATCACACAGTTTAAAGCTTAGCTATAAGATGCAGCATAAATCAATCGTGATGATAACCTTAAAGAAGACCGCAGAGTACAGGTTAGGGGAGGCCAAAGATTGCAAACCTCACTCGAGGAAAAGGATCTTGGGGTGAATATAATACCGAGCACATCTCCTGAGGCGCACATCAACCAAATAACTGGTGCAGCATATGAGCGTCTGACAAACCTAAAAATAGTGTTTAGACATCTGAGTAAGGAATCATTCAAGACTGTACACCGTGTATGTCAGGCCCATATTGGAGTATGCAGTACCAGTATGGAACCCACACCTGGTCAAGCACGTCAAGAAATTAGAGAAAGTGCAAAGGTTTGCAACAAGACTAGTTTCGGAGCTAAGGGGTGTGTCCTACAAGGATAGGTTAAGGGAAATCAACCTGACAACACTGGAGGGATAGGGGTGACATGATAACGACATAAAACACTGAGGAATTGACAAGGTGGGTAGGGACAGGATGTTAAAGAGATGGAACACAACAACAAGGGGGGTAAGTAAGTAAGTAAGTAAGTTTATTCAGGTATACACAAATACATTTACATACATTATCATACATAGCAGCATATGTGTAGAGAACCTAGGATAACCCCAAAAAAAGTCAGACAGAGTGACTTATTTCACAATTGGTCAGTTAGAGACCCAGATGAGTCATAGTGATGCTAGGAAGTATTTCTTCAGCCATAGAGTTGTCAGGAAGTGGAACAATCGGGAGTGATATAGAGGAGGCAGGATCCATACACAGCTTTAAGAAGAGGCTCGATAAAGCTCATGGAGAAAGAAGAGTGAACCTAGTAGCGACCAGCGAAGAGACTGGTCCAGAAGCTAAGAACCAACCCCTGTAACCACAACTAAGCGAGTACACACATGCATATATATATGCAATAAGATCACAGTAAACAGGTGATATCACAATATGCAGAACAACCACTGTGGCAAAAATGGTGAATTTTCAAGCGCTTTCATGATTTTCACATTACTTACTATCAAGGAACTGTAAAAATAAAAGATCAGCAGAAAG